>CM076678.1:154782434-155097434 GCA_038501925.1 Xenopus petersii
ATCTTTGTAGTGGCAAACTGACTAGCCATGATCCTGTCTAACACGCATGTTCTTCCTATCACGTGACTCTAACACACACACAAAATGTCTCTTAATATTCCCATATTAGCCAGAAAGGCATTGGCTCTTCCCATTCTGAGTCTGTGTGCTGTGTTCCTATTGGCCTGTTCAACATTAGATGGACACATGCCAAAGCCAAATGGGTGGCTTTAAAAACACCTGTATTTGGAGTCTATGCTTGTCTATGGAGAATGCCTTTGCTGCTGCAGATACAGGTATGGGACCTGTTATCCAGAATGCTCAGGACCTGAGGTTTTCCAGATAACGGATGTTTCCATAATTCAGATCTTCATACCTTAAGTCTACTAGAAAATTATATAAACATTAAATAAACCCAATAGGCTGGTTTTGCTTCCAATAAGCATTAATTATATCTTAGTTGGGATCAAGTACCGTATATACTTGAGTATAAGCCGAGGTACCTAATTTTACCTCCAAAAACTGGGTAAGCTTATTGACTCGAGTATAAGCCGAGGGTGATAAATGCAGCAGCTTCTGGTAAGTTTCAATCAAATAATTTAGGGTTTCTGCTCCCATTGGAGGTGCCGGCATCTCGTTTTTGGATGCCGGCGACCATTCTTGAACGCCAGCGAATATTCTTGGAGACTATTCTTGGATGCCGGCGACTATTTTTGGATGCCGGCGACTATTCTTAGACGCCGGTGATCGTTTTTGCGCTTGACCCGAGTATAAGCTGAGGTAGAGTTTTTCAGCATATTTTGGGGGCTTATACTCGAGTATATATGGTACAAGCTTCTGTTTTATTATTACACAGAAAAAGGGAATTATTTGTTAACCTTCACGTTGACTTTTAGTATGTTAAAGAGTTGCTACTTTTTACCTACTTTTTAATTGGTCTTCATTATTTATTTTTTATAGATTTTGAATTATTTGCCGTTTTTCTTCTGACTTTCTTGAGCTTTTAAATGGGGGTCACTGACCCCATTTAAAAAACAAATGCTCTGTAATGCTACAAATGTATTGTTGTTACTTTTTATTCCTCCTCTTTCTATTTAGGCCTCTCCTATTCATATTACAGTCTCTTATTCAAAGCAATGCACGGTTGCTAGGGGAATTTGGACCTTAGCAACCACATTGCTGAAATTGCAAACTGGAGAGCTGCTGAATAAAAAGCTAAATAAATCAAAAACCACAATATAAAATGAAAACCAATTGCAAATTATCTCAGAATATCCCTCTCTACATCATACTAACAGTTAATTTAAAGGTGAACAACCCCTTTAAACATTTTGATTATTTGAATAAAATGGAGTCTATGGGAGATGTTCTGTAATTCAGAGTTTTCTGGATAAAGGGTTTCCGGATAACGGATCCTATACCTGTATATGGCAGCTGGGGATTGCCTATGACTAAGTGCTAGGTAAGCATGAAATGCGTTAGGTTCCATGTGGGGTTGTTTTTGATGTTTTAATAGAATGGAATAAAAAAAAGAACATGCTTATATAAGTCTTTTGAGAAGTATGGCAGCTCCCGGCCCTATTAGAAATACAAATACACAGAGAAGGGCTGTTGTATGTTATGGGCTTAATATTCTCTTGTCCTTTTTCTCTCCCACAGAGACAGTGGCCTTGGATTACCATGGTGGCCGCAGCCTTGTTTGCCGTGACTGCCGTAATGTTGTATCCCGGCCTCACCAAAGGCACCCCATGAATTTGCTCATGACCCCCCGCTATTGCTGACCCTCTGGAGGTCCAGACAGATCCCTAATCTTCTTAGGGCCTCTGCTTTCAGCTGTCATATATATACGGCAGCCAGGGGGCGACGTCTCGCCTGCAGACTTTACAGTTTTTTCCCCTTTAGGATCGGAAATTCTGCTCCGGCGGCCGGAGGATGGGGGAGGGGGTGGTTCTTCAGCACCAAATTATTTATGATGTTTGGGTTTGTGGCTCTTTTACTCTGATTGTGAAGAATTAAATGATAAAACTTGTTAAACAATTGGATACGACTGCCCTGGTGCCGCTCAGCTTCTGACTCACGACACAATTTCTGCTCTTATTGGTCACAACTGATGGGCACGGGCTGCTATTAATTATTATTATTATTATTATTATATCTTCCATTTGTGGCTGTTTAGCAACTCCACTCCCTGTAGCCTCTGCCAGAAGAGGATGCTGGGAGTTGTAGTTGAGCGGAGACTGATGAGTTTAATGCACCTGATTTTGGTAAGTTTTATCCCCTTTCAGTTCATATCTCTGTGTATAATCGTGTCTTGTGCCCATGGAATCCATTCGCTCACTTCTTCCCGTTCTGAATGGAATAAATCGGGGGGGGGGGGGCGCTTCTCTTTTATCTGAGATGTGGGTGAAATTTGTATATTCAGCGGAGGAGAATGAATTGTTTCTGTACTGAAGCTTTAATGGACAGTTGATAGTGGCCCCGGGGCCCCAGCACAGGATCTATATATATATATATATCTGTATAGTTATAGTGGCACAGGGGATGGGGCTTGTCCACTCCATCTTATAGGGACTGTAGCGGCTACAAATGTGTTCCATGGGGTTAATCCTTTTTTATGGGGGGCAGGACATCTGCAGATGTTGGGGGGGGTTGACCCTCAGTCCCATGATTTCTCTTAACATTTATAGTGAATTCAGTGTGTAAATGGGTCTTAATCCTGGGGGATAATGATGATAAAGGCCAAGCGTTGGGGCCCCAGTCCATTATAGTTGAGGGGCCCATTTTAGTAACTGTCAGTTTCATGTGTCGGCATTTTCAGAGGTTGTTGTGTTGGGGCCAATGTCTTGGGAGCAGATGAATTGGAAAGACTTGTCCCATTTATAACCCAGGAGCTGATGTTGTACTGTCAGGGCTACTGGGAGTTGTAGTTTAACAGCAGCAGCTCCAATACTAAAGATCTGTTATTACACAAGGTTATTTGCTAATAAGGTTTACGGCCAACGAGTCCAATTTAAGGATACGGTGTCATGAGCTTCATTGTGGCCCCTCAGCCAATCAAGGGCCCAACCCTGCAGGGAACATGTAGGTTCTGTTGTGTATTTTGCTCCTGGAAAACCTTTATATGAGAACTTTGGTTCCCTGGGTTATTGGAGGCGACTAAATACCCTGTGTTTGGACTTTTAGGGGACATTTCTGGCCCCTAGTAGCTAATGGTTGGCTGTAAAGACACATAATTGGCTAATTACCCACTGTCTCACCCTGTAGAGTTTCTATTCACAATCCTCTATTCCCATTGGACGACCCAGAAACAAAATCCAGCAGCCTATAGGCACGTGTGAGACGTTATAGGGGCCCCCGTTTTATATGTACTTGAGATATACTTGGTGTGGCCCCTTGACCATTTAGGAGCCGTGTAGATTGGGCATCTGTGTTGGTGATTGTTATTGGCCAATGCCGTTATGTTCCCCGCCCCTGTTTTACTGCTGAGCTCCTCCCATACTGCAGCGCTACAGCTTATTGGAGCCACGCCCACGAGGAGCTTTCAGAAGTATAAATTTGTGCATTCGGGGGGTTGTGTTGTGCTTAGAGATCGGGGTGGGGGGGGGGAGTTAACAGGAACCCAATAATGACTGTACTGGTTTTAGGGAGCAAAGTCTGTGCTCTTGGTGCACTTTCACCATTGGCACATCCCGCCAAGACCAACTGCAGGTTGGATAAGAATGATGTCTACATCCTGCTGGAATTTAAAGGGGAAGTTATCCCTCAATTGTCTTTATTGGAAAGTGCAGGAAGGTTCCAGGATCTGATTGTAAGAGATAATCATCCTGTGGCCCTTCAGTTGTCTTTATACAACTCCCAGCAAGCCTTGGGCAAGATGGTGGGCAAGAGCTGGAGGGCCTCTGTACACTTCTCTTTTCTGCACACGCTTCCAGCAGCCCCCCCAGTCTGATGCACATCATGTTCCTGTGTCTTTTTATTCAACATGTAGAATCAACTTGTGGCCCCAAACCTGGTGCTTAGGGGGGACGTGTGTCTGACGTGTGACGCCTTGAGATCAATTGTGTCTGTAATAGGGAAAAGTTATGGACTTTAGACCGATCTATAGGGGAATTTGCAGGGGGCGGAGGGCCCCCAGATATAGGGTATTGGCTCCTGTATAAGGATAGGCCTGGAGTTAACCCCTCGGATCCCAGGAGTTGCGCTTTCTTTTTTGTGCTTGTGGGGGGATATTTAATATTGGGGGAGAGATTTCGGAGGCTTCACGTCTCGCTCAGCTGCAGCCGCTCCCCATGAGACGCACCTCTTGTATATACTGTAGGTTCTTGCAAATATTCTTCTGCTAAAGTTCACAAGGACATTTTTTTAAGTAAATCATTGTTTTAAATCTATTTTGTAAAGATACAATAAATAAAAAGGTTCCATAGAATTTCTGGAGCACAGATGAAACTATTTGCACTAACAAATGTGACGTGCATGATTTAATAAATAACTTTACTCTCACGCCTGCCCCCCGACTTTCATTTTGGGGTCCCGCCGGGCCGCTTTGTGTTCAGTATTGTAGCATCATAACCACTCCTCATCCCTGATTGGCTCACGTCAAAGGGGTGGGCCTTAACCTGAAATTTTATAGGGGCAGAATGGCACTGGCTGAGCATGCTGGGAATTGTAGTCACTGGTAGTTCTGTTTAGCTTGTTCCTATGATCTCCAGCCTGGGAATAACTGGGCCACACAATCTGCCTCTATAGCAGGGAAATCCCTTCACAACTGACCTGATATTAGGGATGCACCGGATCGGGATTCGGCCTTTTTCAGCAGGATTCGGCCGAATCCTTCTGCCTGGCCGAATCCTAATTTGCATATGCAAATTAGGGGCGGTAGGGAAATTGCGTGACTTTTTGTCAGAAAACAAGGAAGTAAAAAATGTTTTCCCCTTCCCACCCCTAATTTGCATATGCAAATTAGGGTTCGGATTCGGTTCGTTATTCGGCCGAATCTTTCGTGAAGGATTCGGGGGTTCGGCCGAATCCAAAAAAGTGGATTCGGTGCATCCCTACCTGATATATTGTAACACTGAGCGATAAGTTAGAGCTCTAAATAGAAATATATATAATGTTAATAATAAAATCTCATCCTCGTTTCATGTATCAGCACAGTGACACCTAGTGGCTCATTCTGATACGACTTTCTGCACAAATGAACCTTTCCCATTGTCAGTTTTTACAGTTATATCTGACATTACTGTGGGCACAGCGAGCTTCGTATACTGACAGTTGTCATATTTAAGTGTCAGTGCTTTAAAGTCTCATTGTTAAAGGGGTTGTTCATCTTTAAAGGGATACTGTCACGGGAAAACATTTTTTTTTTTTTCAAAACGCATCAGTTAATAGTGCTGCTCCAGCAGAATTCTGCGCTGAAATCCAATTCTCAAAAGAGCAAACTGATTTTTTTTAATTTAATTTTATAATCTGACATGGCATGTCAATTTCCCAGCTGCTCCAAGTCATGTGACTTGTGTTCTGATAAACTTCAATCACTCTTTACTGCTGTACTGAAAGTTGGACTGATATCACCAACAAGAGAACAATGGGAAGGTAACCAGATAGCAGCTCCCTAACACAAGATAACAGCTGCCTGGTAGATCTAAGAACAACACTCAATAGTAAAATCCAGGTCCCACTGTGACACATTCAGTTACATTGAGTAGGAGAAACAACAGCCTGCCAGAAAGCAGTTCCATCCTAAAGTGCTGGCTCTTTCTGAAATCACATGACCAGGCAAAATGACCTGAGATGCACCTACACACCAATATTACATGTTTAAAATATTTTATTTGATTTTCATATTTTATTTTGCGTGTTTAAAATATTTTATCCACCAATATTACAAATAAATAATACACTTGCTGGTTCAGGAATAATAATAATTTTATATTGTAGAGTGAATTATTTGCAGTGGAAACAGTGTCATTTAGAAATAAAAATCATGACAGAATCCCTTTAACGTAACTGTTAGTATGATATAGAGAAGGATATTTTGAGATTATTTGAGATTGATTTTTTTTTTTTATTCAGCAGCTCTCCAGTTTGCAATTTCAACCATCTGGTTGCTAGGGTCCAAATTCCCCTAGCAACCATGCTCTGATTTGAATAAGAGACTGGAATATGAATAGGAGAGGCCTGAATAGAAAGATGAGTAATAAAAAGTAACTAACAATAAATGTGTAGCCTTACGGAGAATTTGTTTTTTAGATGGGGTCAGTGACCCCCATTCGAAAACTGGAAAGAGTCCGATGATGAAGGCAAATAATTCAAAACCCAAAAAAAAAATGGACTAATACAAAAGTTGCTTAGAATTAGCCGTTCTATAACATACTAAACATTACTTAAAGGGGACCCGTCACCCAAAAAAATGAGCTTACAACAGCTATGAATGCTTAAATAAAAAAAAGAAATTGGATTTCATGTTCAATTTGAAAAGGACTTTTATTATACAGATTTTTGTATCTGGGTGACGGGTCCACTTTAAAGGGGAACTTTAAGGTTTCTGATCCAGTTCAGCCAATGATAATAATCATAAATTGCTCAGTGTTATTTAGTTTTGGTGCAGTCGGATTCCAGGACATGCGGTAATTGCCATTAGGGAACCTGTATCTATTCTATTGGCTGGGAGCAACTCATATCTGCATTTATTATGGAGCCCAATGGGTAAGTATTTAGGCAATTTCTTTCTACTAAAACAAGTCCAGTATTGTACAATTATGTGTTACAGTTACACAGGGCAGAATGGTTTCCTTTTATTTCACCTCCTGTTGCTGAAATAAAACTCCCAGAATGTTGCGACTTCTCAAGGGCAAGTACTGGAGTTGCCACTAGAACCCAATTCTCCTCTTATAAAGGAACCAGTGGAGGTGAAACATTTGTCACAGGAAGGAACTTGCCAGTAACAGAGTTTCATTGCCAGACCTTGTCTGTTTAAGGTGGCCATAGACACATCCTATCGACCAATCGAGGATTCGGATGATTTTCGGATCGTGTGTGGAGAGTCCCGACTTCTTTCGTCCAGCAGAGATCGGTCGATTGGACAGGTTTGATTTTGACCCAACCAATCCCGCCGGAGCCCATTCCACATCGTAATCGGAGCATTCAGCAATATGGCCGAACGTTCAGATTACCCCCGATATAGCCATGCTCGTTAATAGCAAATGAGCGGATCTTTGCGTCTATGGCCGCCTTTAGTTTCTGCTCTCCTGGGCCTGAGAGCAATGGGCCGGCAGCATATGGATCCGCTGCCCGTGAGAAATGACACAACAATCATTGGGGCCACTAGATGGCGCTGCTGCTTCACCTCCTCAATAAGAATATTAAAGCCCCGGTGAGTTGAACCACTGAACTTTTTGCCCTTTTAGCTGCTTCTCCCCTCCAACAAATGTTATTTCTATCACTGTGTGTCCAGATTCTCCTCAACTGCAACAATATTGTGTGTCACAGTCATTTGTGTAGATTAGGGATGCACCAAATCCAGGATTCGGTTGGGAATTCGGCCAGGATTCGACCTTTTTCAGCAGGATTCGGATTTGTTTGAATCCTTCTGCCCGGCAGAACCGAATCCTAATTTGCATATGCAAATTAGGGGCAGGGAGGGAAATTGTGTGACTTTTTGTCAGAAAACAAGGAAGTAAAAAATGTTTTCCCCTTCCCACCCCTAATTTGGTTCGGTATTCGGCTGAATCCTTCGTGAAGGATTCGCGGGTTCGGCAGAATCCAAAAAAGTGCATCCCTAGTGTAGATAATTCAACTTCCACAACTGTGGCCCAATAACAAGTTTGTGGCTACAGATCTCTGGCTACAGGGACAAATGCTCAGTAGCCCAAAGCTCTGCTGAAGTTCTGCCCCGTTAGTTCCTCTTATTAGCCAAACTGCCACCCAGCTGCCCTTCTGCCAGTTGTTTTGGGGGCTACACATGTTACATCTGTACATTTATAGCTGGTTGGCTACAAACGCTCTGCTCACTCAAGCCCCACAATATGCCCGGGCTCGGGATTCAGGGGTCGGAATTGCACCCATGTTCTGCTGGAGTAAAGCAAAGGAGGTAATTGGAGAATAATATAGATTTATAAAGTGCAAGGGATTTTCTTGCAGGTAAATAAGGCTCCAAGTGCAGAGTAACCTTTTAATGTCGTTGTTTATAGGAATATAAAGTGTAAGTAAATAACGAAACACGTCAAATAAATCCTGTTAGGAAAGAGTTAAAGGGGTGTTTCACCTTTCAGTTAACTTTTAGTATTTTACTAAATGGCCAATTCTAAGCAACCTTTCAATTGGTCTTCATTTTTTCTTTTTTTGTAGTTTTCAAACTTCTGACTCTTTCCAGCTTACAAGTGGGGGTCACTGACCCCCATCTAAAAAACAAATGCTCTGTAAGGCTACAAATATATTGTTATTGTTAGTTTTTGTTAGTCATCCTTCTATTCAGGCCTCTCCTATTCATATTCCAGTCTATTATTTAAATCAGTGCATGGTTGCTAGGGGAATTTGGACCCTAACAACCTGATTGTTGAAATTGCAAACTGGAGAGCTGCTGAATAAAAAGCTAAATAACACAGAAAACACAAATAATAAAAAATGAAAACCAATTGCAAATTGTCTCAGAATATTCCTCGCTACATCATACTAACAGTTAATAAAGGTGAACAACCCCATTAAAGGGATATCGACACCAATAAAATAAGTGTCAGCAAGAATTCTGCTCCTCACAAGCTGACCCCCAGTAACAATCACCCATTGCACAGGGAGTGGAGCAAACTGCACTGATGGAATCATTTGCCCCCAAGCTGACAATCAGAACTGAAATAAAGGCCAATGCAGATTCATGGACAAAATGCCTTCTTCACTCCCCACTTCTGAATAGGCCTCTGTTCTGATGAAACGGGTCCTGTGCCAACAATCCCATCACATCAGCCCAACAGTCTGGAATAGTGGCCAATAAACTGCCGGTACTGTAGATCCATTGCATGGCAGCTTTATGGAGTGCGCCACCTTGTGGGGAGGTTAGAGCAGTACAGCAGATGAATAAACAGAATTGTGATAGTGATTATGTGCTGGTTGGGTTTATATTAGTGACGTGTGGGCCGACCTGAAGCCTGTGGGTTGGGCAGGTTTGGGTTGACTTCCGCAGAAAGTTTGCCAGGTGTGGGCTGAACTTTAGCCTCCGTCCACCTCTCCCCAGACCAGACACACTCCTTTTTATATTCTCACCCGCTGGCTTGCCCCTTCCCCTTTTGTAATGTCAGGGCAGGAGCAGGAATATAAATAGGAGATTACAGCGGGTTAGGGTAGGGTGTGGGTTCTCAGGGGTTGGGTGTGGGTTTTTAGGGGTCGGTGTGGGTTCTCAGGGGTCGGTGTGGGTTTTCAGGGGGTTGGGTGTGGGTTCTCAGGGGTCGGATGTGGGTTCTCAGGGGTCGGGTGTGGGTTCTCAGGGGTCGGTGTATGTTCTCAGGGGTCGGGTGTGGGTTCTCAGGGGTCGGTGTATGTTCTCAGGGGTCAGTGTGAGTCGAGTTTTTCTCACTAGTTTATATTATACAATAATGGTAGGGCTCTAGGATACAGGTAAATACTCAACAAATTCCAGTTGTGGTTCAGGTGCACAAACCCCCAGTATAGGCAAGTGGAAAACACGAACTGGACCACACTCCATTAGTTGATGCAGTTAGCGCGTAAAGGCTCTGCTGAGATGTTTTTCTGCTAAAATAAATAATCCCGCCCATCTATTCCATTTCCCGCTGCCTCCTTTCCCAGGCTGGACGGGCAGCACTCGGTTCACTGCACTGTAGGACAGGAGCCAATCAGCAGCTGGGCCTGGGCTGACCCAATAATGAACATTTTAGCCCAGAGTCAAAGCCGACACTTGTATTATTCATTATTGCCTTTAAGATTGGGGTGTCACTTATGTTCTATGTGTCCTTTAATTTTATAACAAAACATATAAATAGCTGTGGATGTGACTCCCTGGCTAAAGGAATTAACACTGTGATACCCGGAGCGGCCCATACCTGTACCAAGAAGGAATTCATTGTGGAGCTTCATACTGAGTTTACTCCGACGTCCCCTGGATTAGTTACAAACCAAGTGTTGAACTTCATGTACAAGTGTCACTTTTCAACCTTAGTTACTATGTCCCTCGTGTTTATCATTAGGTATTACCTTCCATACAGTGGCCGCACACCCAGGGCAGGAATTTGGATTTGCTGACTGGCCCAGAGCCATCGCTGACCCTTCTTTGCCTTGAGCCACGGGATCCCCAAAGAGCTGTGCTCCCCAAACTGTTAGGCTGCCCCCCTTGAGGAGCTACAGAGTCAATGCACCTGAAAGCCCAGTTTGAATGTCCGTTAGGGGTAAAACACATTTACTGCCCTAGATATTCTTGTGCTTTCAACATTTTTGTTGGGTTTTCCAAAGCTTAAAGGAAAAGTTAACCTTTAAAATAAGTGAATGTAAAATTAATGAGAGTGCTATTCTAAGAACGTTTGTAATTGACATTCTTAATTTATTTTCCTTTTATTCCAAGATATTAAGGGATACATGTACTGTTAATATGAATGAAAGAGGCTGATGTTCTTCTGCTTAGGAATAAAATTAGAAACCTTTCCCAAATCTTCCCTAAGCAGAAGAACATCAGCCTCTTTCTTTCTCCTGACAACTTCCTTGACTACTTGCTGGTCAGACTGGTGGGAAACTGACCAGCAGGTGGCGCTGTTGTAACACAATTCATTCATATTAACAGTATATGTATCCCTTAATATCTTGGAATAAAAAGAAAATAAATAATGAATGTACATTGCAAATATTCTTGGAATAGCCCCCTCGTCAATTTTACTTTGACTTGTTTTAAAGGTTTACTTATCCATTAAGCACGAAAAGAATAAATAAATGTATATGTCATGCAGCTGACATCAGAAGATTATATAACAACTATATACGGTAAATATAAACCAATAAAGAACCAAATCTCGCATGGGGAGTTTACCAAATCCAAAATGTTTTATGATGATACATAACCATTAAAATAGTAAAACCTGTAACAACTGCAGAATTTTAGATTTATGACTTGATCAAAATAAAGAGACCAATCGTCAGTAAACCTGCGTTTATGTTGTGGTTCTTCTGATCGAGTTTTTATGGCCTCTTGTGAGCACAGCTGGTTTATTTGTGTATGGAGGGGGGAACTCTAAAATCCAAAACAGAAATAGGACCTTTTTAGTAGCCACATAAGATGTTCTTGTACCTATGGCTGATGCACCAAAGACTGGACCTACAAGGGGCTTGAACCCAGGGCCTATTGGACCAATTGGGCCCTGCACCTCTGGGGGCCCTGCACCCCAGGGCAGCACAGATAACATTTCCCTCAGCACATGATGCTGCCTGGCCTGCCCCCAACTTTGAGAGTCCAGCCCATCCCCAAATCCATAGGTCCAGCCCACCCCCAACTCTGATAAGCCAGCCTATCCCCCAACTCCATAGGTCTAGCCTGCCCCCAACTCTCATAGGCCCAGCTTTCCTCCAACCTTGATAGGCCCTGCCTGCCCCCAATCCAACCAAGCCTGCTCCCAAGCTGAATCGGCCCAGCCTGCCCCAAACTAATTGGCCCAGTCCACTCTCCTATTTCCTCCCTCTCTCTCTTACCCTGTGTGCCCCTATTATGTGCCCCTATTTCATCCCTCTCACTCTCTTACCTTGTGTGCCCCTTTCCTTTCTATTTTGTGCCTGTATGCCCTTATTTTCCTAAATACTTGCTGTGTCAGTAGCCAGCAACACTTTGTCTAGGGGCCCCGCCAACATGGTCCCAATTGGGCCCCACATTTGATAGGATCAGCCCTGCTTGAACCCAACAGCCATAGACAGTAATGGGCAGAGGCTGGGGGTGTCTTGGTGTCACTGATTCTGGGCTCATCCTCATCGTCACATTCACACGTTCATTTGTTGCCCCAAACGACTTCCCATATGGCAGAAACATTTCTCTTTCGCTATTGTTTAATCATTTCTATGAGTAAATTTCCTGTGTTTGGCTCATTAGCGCTGCCCATTGCCCAAAGCTCTGGACTTTTGTAAGCGACAAACCTGCTTCCGCTGTCACTTCCTCAGGAAAAGTTTCCCCTTCCGCTTCCAAATTGCTTTTCTCTGCCCAGAGCTTGTGCTTTTCCTGCAATCAGAGCCGAGCAGTCGTCTGATCTTGGCAGCGGCCTCTGGGGCACAGGTTGGCAGGAATGTGGGGTTCCTGTTATTCAGTAATAAATTAATTCAAGGTCTATTTGGAGACCAAATTAATCTGAATGTATAAAAATGTTATTTTGCTGTAAACATTTTCCATTTAAAACCTGGCCGGCCAGGAAACCAACATATAACAATATAAATACATAGGGGCAAATTCACTAAGATGCAAAGTTGCGCCAGGCGCAACTTCGCCGCACTTCGCCGCACTTCGCCAGGCGTAGTTTCGCCAGCGCTCCGCAAATTCACTAAAATCCGAAGTTGCGCACAGGGCTAGCGTAAGGTTGCGAAGTTGCGCTAGCGTTGATTCGCCATGTAAAGCGAAGTTACGCTAGCGAAGGCTAATTTGCATACGGCGCGAAATTCAAATTTCAATGGAGGAACACGTATCAGCACTACAAATGCCTAGAAAACCTTCAAATCAGCAAATATAAATGTTATTTTGCCCTACACATGTGCCCACTGTCTAGGTAAGTTGCCATGAGTCAGGAAATGTAGGGGGGAAGGAGGGGAGCCCCAAAAATATTTTCGATCTTTTTCAGCCTATCACCCATCATGTAGAAAACACGCCAGCGTTTTTTGGGACTTAGAAAAAAATTTGACTTTTTTTGAAACAATCCCTATCTACTCTATTGCGCTTCGCCAGGTCTGAGGTGGCGAAGGAAGTCTAGCGTAAAAGGTAGCGTTCAGTACACTGCGCAAGTTAGTGAATTTGCGTAGTTACGTCGCTAGCGAAAATTCGCCTGGCGTAAGGGTGCGAAGTAACACTAGCGAAACTACGCCAGCGTTCGTTAGTGAATTTGCGCAGTAACAAAAATGCCAAACGCTAGCGAATTAACGCTAGCGTTCGGCGCTTCGGCGCTTAGTGAATTTGCGCCATAAAAAGATGTTTCAAAATGATTCAGGTCACTTAAAATCACAATAATAGGAATTTTCCCAAATCTTGTATTGAATGATTCCCCCAGTCTTGCAACAACAATTACGTAGAGCAAAATCCGTGTGAGTTATAGTTCTCCAATTTGGTAATCAAGCAAGAGGTAATTTTCCCAAATGGGTTGTCAGGCTTATTATGTGGAGATATATGTAGAAAAGGTTACAGAAAGCGTTAATTGGGGCATCCCCCACACCCCTCTCTTTCCAGCTTCACGTGCCCCCCCAATAATGGACTGATCTCACCATGTCCCGTGTTACGGTTTTTCCTCAAGGGCAGCGGTCCCCAATCAAGACTGTCCCCGGCCCAATACTGGACTGCGGCCTGGCGGTTGGGGACCCCTGCTCAAGGGAACAGTTGGGCCCGGTCATTTGGTGGCAGGTCACTTAACACTGGATCCAAGAGCCTTTTTGTAATGTCTCTACTTTAGAAATAACTCTGAATATCCAAGAAGGCGCCTGATGTGTCTCAGCGCGTGCGTTCCACTGCGGAGCGGAAAATCCCGAATTTGCTCATACTGAATCTCAGCAATTTACCAATTTTCACGATTCACGGAGTCCCGGTATCTTGCCAATTTTCACGATTTCACGATCTTGGGGTTAATTCACCACAAATGTAATTTCAACCTTAGGAGTGAAGCACCACCTAGATACGGCCACACGTTTCCAGAGCCGGGCCAGGCAACCTGGTGGGCCACGGTGCCGGCTCTGTGCGCGCTCGACTGCGCATGCGTGAAATTTCGCTACAGCGCACATGCGCAAAATGTGTGAGCGCATGCGCAGAAGAGCATTTATGTGCAAAACACCAGCGGCAGTCGGGAGAGAGGGGACCGGACACGGGGTAGGCGACAGAGCAGGTACGTGCCTGGCGCCCCCTCAGCTTTGCACCCTAGGCACGTGCTTACTCTGCCTACACCTAGTTCCGGCCCTGCGCGTTTCGCCTATATGAGGCTTCATCAAGCAGTTGCAAACACTTTATATACCCTCCTCTTAAAGGAGCCATGTCCATAATTGGCTCTAAAGTCTAAAGTACACCTAGGGTTGCCACCTGGCCAGTATTTTACCAGCCTGACCGGTAAAAATGATGCTTTACCCCAAGGTTATTAATAGGGGAAAAATCTAAATATAAATGCCGGTATTTTTTTACCAAAAAATGTGGCAACCAGGTCCGGACTGAGAATTAAAATAAGCCCTGGCATTTCAGATACACAGAGGCCCAATCAGCCCACATAGAGGCCCAAACAGCCCCCCACCATCCCACTAAATACTGACTTTCTATGGGACCTTATAGCAGCCCCTCTGGCATTTGCCAGAACCCACAGATTGCCAGTCCGGGCCTGGTGGCAACCCTAAGTATACCCCATCTTAGAATTATTACATACAGCTTAGTAGAAACAGTTTTAAATATCTGCACTATAGAAAAGTTGCCAACTCAAACCTATTATTTAATCCCTTTGGGTGAAGGGTACTTAAATTAAATATCCATTTTTGCTCTTTACATCTCAAGATCGAATCTCAATCAGTTCCTGTTATTCACTCAGAGCTCTGGCTACTGAGACACAGGACCAATAGCCCCCGAAATAAAAGCACAGAGTGTGCCACAATGGCTTATACCCCTGTGTTTCTTAAAGGGCAACTTTATTTTCGCACCCTTTTCAATAGCTGAACTATAAACAACATTTTTAAATTTCTTTCTATTTTTTTAAACCTTTTTCTAAATGTTTTAAAAGTGAATATGTTTTATTCCCCGTCTCCCCATGTTTCCTTGTAGCAGTTCAGTTATACTCTTGGCCAGTTGCAGTTACCCACAGTAACCAATAGGATGTTTGCTTTTAAAGGGCTTGTTCACCTTTAAATTAACTGTTAGTATGATGTAGAGAGGGATATTCTGAGACAAATTGTAATTGGTTTTAATTTTTTATTATTTGTGGGTTTTTGACTTATTTAGCTTTTTATTCAGCAGCTCTCCAGTTTGCAATTTCAACCATCTGGTTGCTAGGGTCCAAATTCTCCTAGCAACCATGCATAGATTTGAATAAGAGACTGGAATATGAATAGGAGAGGCCTGAATAGACAGGTGAATAATAAAAAGTAGCAATAACAATAAATTTATAGCCTTACAGAGCATTTGTTTTTTTAGATGGGGTCAGTGACCCCTATTTGAAAGCTGGAAAGAGTCAGTAGAAGAAGGCAAATAATTAAAAAAACTATTAAAAAAACAAAATAAAAAATGAAGACCAATTGAAATGTTACTTATGTGACCATTCTATAACATAATAAATGTTAAGGTAAAAACAACCTCTTTAAACTGATGGCAATAAATACTTCCTGATGATTGGTTTCTCCAGGTGATTAGACCAGTAACAAGCGTTGCAGATATTAATAAATAACCCCATAATGGCATATTCTTGGCATCATTAGAGATTTACGGGATTAACGGGTCAATAGCCCATTAGTGAGCCGCAGGCATTTATATTGTGTGACGGGCTCTGTGCCATCATTGTATCATTCCTCCTCCTAACGGGGTGAGTTGAGGGGGCCCAAGAAATGAAAGATACAACTTGTTGTCCATGAAGGAGTTCGACATTGAGAGGGGTCGGCTGGGTTTGGTTGGACCCTGGGCAGAGATATAATGGGTATAATGGGAGTGACTGGGATGGATCAGGGGCAGAACCACGTGTGCCAGGACATTATTTTACAACTTGCACTTTCTCATGGCTCCCGTCATTACCATAACCTGCTGGAATCCCACGTCATTCTCTTCCCACTAATAAAGGGGACTTATGGGCCCCGGAGCCCCACTCAGCATTATATAAGGACAGAGACAGAAGAGGAGAAGAAGAAATGCTGATTCAGTGAGAAACTTGTTTTGCCCTCGAGGTAAAAATAATGTGATTATGAGTTAAAAACATTAACGGCGGAGAAACAACAACAGAAACTGAGCCCTGGGCCAAGCGCTGCTTAATCAGAACTAAGAAGAAAAGTCTCTGGGTCCAGTCCCCAGGACCACAGAATAACAGAACCACAGAATAACAGAACTATAGAATAACAGAACCACAGAATAATAGAACCACAGAATAACAGAACCACAGAATAACAGAACCACAGAATAACAGAACCATGGAGTAACAGAGCTACAGAATAATAGAACCACAGAATAACAAAACCACAAAATAACAGAACCACAGAATAAAAAAACCACAGAATAACAGAACCACAGAATAACAGAACCACAGAATAACAGAGCCACACTCCGCCCACTCAATTAAACGCCTTGCTATGACTCTGACCCATTAATTATTCATGTGTAGGACGCAAACTGAACCTGGTCCTTTTAAACACTGACCAGACCTGAGGTTGAACAGGGACTTTAACACCCAAGTCCCCCCAGCAATGATGACCAACTTTCTGGAGCCCATTTTTCAGCCCAAACCCACCTGATGCTATTGTGGCCCTGGGGCCAGTGTGTGATGCACAGGAGACTGGAGCTGAAAGTAGAAGAGAAACAACTGACAGTTAAAGGGGTAGTTTGTCTTAATATTTACAATTCTACACAATGTTTCAAGTGACCTTCATTATTTATTTTTTTATATATTTTGTAATTATTTGCCTTTTTCATCTCACCCTTTCCAGCTTTCAAATGGGGGTCACTGACCCTAGGAGCCAAAACACTGTTGCCCTGGGAGGCTACACTATTCTTGTTATTGCTACTTTTTATTCCTCATCTTTCTATTCAGACTCTCCTATTCATATTCCAGTCTCTTATTCAAATCAGTGCATGGTTGCTAGGGGAATTTCGACCCTAGCAACCAGATGGCTGAAACTGCAAACTGGAGAGCTGCTAAGGAAAGAAATAAATAACTCAAAAACCACAAATAATAAAAACCATTTTTATTATTAAAACCATTGCAAATTGTCTCAGAATATCTCTCTCTACATCCTACTAACAGTGAATTTAAATGTGAACAACTGCTTTAAAGGGAGAAAAGAAGAGAGAATGAAATAGAGTGAGGGAAAGCTGAAAGGGAATGATTATGATGGAGGAGTAGAGTGGAGCTGAGAGGAGGAGAGGGAGTAAAAATCAGCTGCAGAGACAACAGAGCTGAAGGGAAAGGAGGAGAGAGAAACTGGGGAAGGAGCAAATGAAACAGGAGAAAAAGTGTAAAGAAAATCTGTACAGGAAAGACTGGAGCTGAAGGGAGAGGACGGGAGAGACTTTATCTGAGTAGAGATGATGTAACACGAGGAGCTGGGAGGCTGCAGATAATGGAGACAGCAGGAGGGCTGAGATTTATTATTATGTGTGTATATATATATATATATAGTGCAGTACATCCAGCTTTCTGTCCTGCCTCTGCACAATAAGCAATGTAACGTCTGGTTGCAAAGAATTGTCACTTTTGCAACCAAAAAGCAAAATATAATTTTCTGTTGTTTTTATTTGTTGCAATACCGCCTGCCCTATTGCACTCTGAGTCCATTGGTCAAACCACTGCATGGTTGCTAAGGTCAATGAGCCTAGCAACCAGACATTTAAAACTCCATCTGGAGATCTGCAGAGCCACAAAGTAAATGACAGAAAATCCTGATTATCTGAAGGTCTCCTTTGCCTTTAATCTACTTGTGCCTGTGAGTGATTGAGGCCAGTGACATATAAGATGCTTGGCCGGGGCAGGGCAAACAAAGCCCAGAAGCCCAGCAATGTCTCTTATAAAAATACAGGAGAAGCCTCACCCTATGGCAAATATCCCAACAGTTTCTATAAAAGTTCCAACTTTGGATTGAATATTGGGCCTTTGGTATACCTGGAAGCCTGTTATCCAGAAAGCTCTGAAGTACGGAAAGGCTGTCTGCCATAGACTCCATTTCAATCAAATAATTAAATTATTAATTTTTTTAAAATGTATAATGTATAATAATAAAACCTAGATTGTACTCATGCCCGGACTGGGGATTCTGGCAAATGCCAGAGGGTCTGCTATAAGGTCCCATAGACAGTCACTATTCAGTGGGCTGGTGGAGGACTATTTGGGCCTCTGTGTACTACGAATGCCAGGGCCTAATTTGACTCCCAGTCTGGACCTGCTTGTACTTGATCCCAACTGAGATATAATTAATCCTTATTGGAAGCAAAACCAGCCTATTGGCTTTATTTCATGTTTACATGATTTTCTAGTAGACTCAAGGTATGAAGATCCAAATTATGGAAAGATCCATTATCCATAAAACCCCAGGTCCCACACATTCTGGATAACAGGTCCCATAACTGTACTTGATCCCAACTAAGATATAATTAATCCTTATTGGAGGCAAAACCAGCCTATTGGCTTTATTTAATGTTTACAAGATTTTCTAGTAGACTTAGGGCACGCTGAGATTCGGGGAGATTAGTCTCCCGGCAGGATGGCAATTAAGAACGCTTCGTTTTCGGAAGTCGTCTCAACTAGAATGCAAATCGCCAATGGGAATGCAGAGGAGGCAGTTTGGGGAGATTAGTCCCCAAAGAAGAGAAGATTTGTTGCCGGGCGGCTACTCTCCCTGAATCACAACATGTGTCTCTGGCCTTAAGGTTTAAAGATCCAAATTACAGAAAGATCCCTTTTTCTGGAAAACCCCAGGTCCCAAGCACTCTGGAAACCCCAAATATATTTTTATTCAAAATGTGAATTTACATAGGGCACAAATACTGCTTGGCATGAGAGAGTGAAGAGACTGCAACTCCCGGCAACTCCCTGTGTCTCTGCAGCCAGACTCCGATACTTATGAATGGCCCAAGTCTTTAGGTGGTGCAGTTCCGCGGGTGGCCGGTAGGTGGCGCACGTGACTATAGTGCACCGGTGAGTCGGAGGAGGAGCGGTTGAAGCTGCCGCACATGCGCAGTTGTCGCTGCCCGGCCAGTGTGCGAAGAGGCTTCAGCAGTAGCGGCAGCAGCAGGAGCCGTGAGTCGGAGCAGATCGGAGCGACCCCAGTAAAATGCCGGTGACGGAGAAGGACCTGGCCCAGGACGCGCCATGGAAGAAGATCCAGCAGAATACATTCACCCGCTGGTGCAACGAGCATCTCAAGTGCGTCAATAAGCGCATCGGAAACCTGCAGACCGACCTGAGCGACGGGCTGCGACTAATCGCACTGCTGGAGGTGCTGAGCCAGAAAAGGATGTACCGCAAGTACCACCCGAGACCCACCTTCAGCCAAATGCAACTGGAGAACGTGTCTGTGGCCCTGGAGTTCCTGGAGAGGGAGAACATCAAGCTGGTGTCTATAGGTGAGTGATACTCCATACTCATGTGTAATGCTGGTGTCTATAGGTGAGTGATACTCCATACTCATGTGTAATGCTGGTGTCTATAGGTGAGTGATACTCCATACTCATATGTAATGCTGGTGTCTATAGGTGAGTGATACTCCATACTCATGTGTAATGCTGGTGTCTATAGGTGAGTGATACTCCATACTCATGTGTAATGCTGGTGTCTATAGGTGAGTGATACTCCATACTCATGTGTAATGCTGGTGTCTATAGGTGAGTGATACTCCATACTCATGTGTAATGCTGGTGTCTATAGGTGAGTGATACTACATACTCATGTGTAATGCTGGTGTCTATAGGTGAGTGATACTCCATACTCATGTGTAATGCTGGTGTCTATAGGTGAGTGATACTCCATACTCATGTGTAATGCTGGTGTCTATAGGTGAGTGATACTCCAACTCATGTGTAATGCTGGTGTCTATAGGTGAGTGATACTCCATACTCATGTGTAATGCTGGTGTCTATAGGTGAGTGATACTACATACTCATGTGTAATGCTGGTGTCTATAGGTGAGTGATACTCCATACTCATGTGTAATGCTGGTGTCTATAGGTGAGTGATACTCCATACTCATGTGTAATGCTGGTGTCTATAGGTGAGTGATACTCCATACTCATGTGTAATGCTGGTGTCTATAGGTGAGTGATACTCCATACTCATGTGTAATGCTGGTGTCTATAGGTGAGTGATACTACATACTCATGTGTAATGCTGGTGTCTATAGGTGAGTGATACTCCATACTCATGTGTAATGCTGGTGTCTATAGGTGAGTGATACTCCATACTCATGTGTAATGCTGGTGTCTATAGGTGAGTGATACTCCATACTCATGTGTAATGCTGGTGTCTATAGGTGAGTGATACTCCATACTCATGTGTAATGCTGGTGTCTATAGGTGAGTGATACTCTATACTCATGTGTAATGCTGGTGTCTATAGGTGAGTGATACTACATACTCATGTGTAATGCTGGTGTCTATAGGTGAGTGATACTCCATACTCATGTGTAATGCTGGTGTCTATAGGTGAGTGATACTCCATACTCATGTGTAATGCTGGTGTCTATAGGTGAGTGATACTCCATACTCATGTGTAATGCTGGTGTCTATAGGTGAGTGATACTCCATACTATGTGTAATGCTGGTGTCTATAGGTGAGTGATACTCCATACTCATGTGTAATGCTGGTGTCTATAGGTGAGTGATACTCCATACTCATGTGTAATGCTGGTGTCTATAGGTGAGTGATACTCCATACTCATATGTAATGCTGGTGTCTATAGGTGAGTGATACTCCATACTCATGTGTAATGCTGGTGTCTATAGGTGAGTGATACTCCATACTCATGTGTAATGCTGGTGTCTATAGGTGAGTGATACTCCATACTCATGTGTAATGCTGGTGTCTATAGGTGAGTGATACTCCAACTCATGTGTAATGCTGGTGTCTATAGGTGAGTGATACTCCATACTCATGTGTAATGCTGGTGTCTATAGGTGAGTGATACTACATACTCATGTGTAATGCTGGTGTCTATAGGTGAGTGATACTCCATACTCATGTGTAATGCTGGTGTCTATAGGTGAGTGATACTCCATACTCATGTGTAATGCTGGTGTCTATAGGTGAGTGATACTACATACTCATGTGTAATGCTGGTGTCTATAGGTGAGTGATACTCCATACTCATGTGTAATGCTGGTGTCTATAGGTGAGTGATACTCCATACTCATGTGTAATGCTGGTGTCTATAGGTGAGTGATACTCCATACTCATGTGTAATGCTGGTGTCTATAGGTGAGTGATACTCCATACTCATGTGTAATGCTGGTGTCTATAGGTGAGTGATACTACATACTCATGTGTAATGCTGGTGTCTATAGGTGAGTGATACTCCATACTCATGTGTAATGCTGGTGTCTATAGGTGAGTGATACTCCATACTCATGTGTAATGCTGGTGTCTATAGGTGAGTGATACTCCATACTCATGTGTAATGCTGGTGTCTATAGGTGAGTGATACTCCATACTCATGTGTAATGCTGGTGTCTATAGGTGAGTGATACTCTATACTCATGTGTAATGCTGGTGTCTATAGGTGAGTGATACTACATACTCATGTGTAATGCTGGTGTCTATAGGTGAGTGATACTCCATACTCATGTGTAATGCTGGTGTCTATAGGTGAGTGATACTCCATACTCATGTGTAATGCTGGTGTCTATAGGTGAGTGATACTCCATACTCATGTGTAATGCTGGTGTCTATAGGTGAGTGATACTCCATACTATGTGTAATGCTGGTGTCTATAGGTGAGTGATACTCCATACTCATGTGTAATGCTGGTGTCTATAGGTGAGTGATACTCCATACTCATGTGTAATGCTGGTGTCTATAGGTGAGTGATACTCCATACTCATGTGTAATGCTGGTGTCTATAGGTGAGTGATACTCCATACTCATGTGTAATGCTGGTGTCTATAGGTGAGTGATACTACATACTCATGTGTAATGCTGGTGTCTATAGGTGAGTGATACTCCATACTCATGTGTAATGCTGGTGTCTATAGGTGAGTGATACTCCATACACATGTGTAATGCTGGTGTCTATAGGTGAGTGATACTCCATACTCATGTGTAATGCTGGTGTCTATAGGTGAGTGATACTCCATACTCATGTGTAATGCTGGTGTCTATAGGTGAGTGATACTCCATACTCATGTGTAATAGAGGATAGTCTGAGCAAGTAACTGAATAATGTAACTTCTGTGAGACCAGTCCTGAGGCTGGAGTGCTAGCTCTTGGGGTGTAAGTTGTGGGGGGGGGCACAGTGAGACCAGTCCTGAGGCTGGAGTGCTAGCTCTTGGGGTGTAACTCCTGGGGGGGCACAGTGAGACCAGTCCTGAGGCTGGAGTGCTAGCTCTTGGGGTGTAACTCCTGGGGGGGCACAGTGAGACCAGTCCTGAGGCTGGAGTGCTAGCTCTTGGGGTGTAACTCCTGGGGGGGCACAGTGAGACCAGTCCTGAGGCTGGAGTGCTAGCTCTTGGGGTGTAACTCCTGGGGGGGGCACAGTGAGACCAGTCCTGAGGCTGGAGTGCTAGCTCTTGGGGTGTAACTCCTGGGGGGGCACAATGAGACCAGTCCTGAGGCTGGAGTGCTAGCTCTTGGGGTGTAACTCCTGGGGGGGCACAGTGAGACCAGTCCTGAGGCTGGAATGCTAGCTCTTGGGGTGAAATGAAGGGTTACCTAATGGGGCAGTGAATGAAGCAGGTAACGTAAGTGCTGGGGAGCAGCTTTCCTTTACCTGTGGGGGTGTGCCAGGACCCCCCAATCTGTACAGTGTAACAGGGGAGCCCATAGCAAAGTTGGGGCACTGCTTGTGGTTCATCCAAATGCCCCTGGGGGTGGGGGAGAAACCCAGAGCCGTGCAACAGGACCCCCCGCCCTCGTACATGAGCTGCTGCACTATCACTAAATAATATATATAATAACTTGTAACCCCACATTCCTCAGCCCCAACTTGTTTATGCGTGTGGGAGAGAAAGGGGTTAACCCGAGTCCCACGGTGAGTCGGGCACCTCCATGCATTGTGACCTGGAGCACTAACACCTGCTGATGCCGACGCCTCCATTGGTAGAACAAGCTGCCATTCATAATAAAGCTTTGTAGTGTTAACCCCTTGAGCGCTGGAGATCTCCCTCTGCTCACGCCCATATTCTGCAGCTCAGCGTGAGGGTTTTATGGGTCATTTGTTTGATTAAAGGGGAACTTTATACCCTCCACCTGATTTTTCTCTCTTTATCACATTATTCTGGGCTTTACAACCTGTGCAACTGTAACTCCCATCATGTTACATAGATATGATAGTAGTGCAGTGTGGGTTACAGGTGAGACAAGGGTGGGGCCGATCTCCCAGTAGCACTGACAATACCTATACCAGGTGGAGGCTCTGTACAAACGGAGTCACAGCAGCCAATGGATAGACGGGGAATTTATGTTACAATAATAAAATCCAGGATAAGAATATCTTGTGTGTCTGCGACCCTCCAGTTGTATAAGCCAAGGGGGTGGGCACTTTTTGTTTGTAGTATGGAAGGTGTGTGAGTGCATGCTGGGAATTGTAGTCCAACACTCTGACATTAATACTGATTATACCTGATCTCTTTATTCTGCTCTGTTCTGATTGTAAGCTCTTGAGGCCAAGTGTTGCCTTTCAGTGCTTGTTGTACCTCTCTCCCCTCTCATGTGCATTTATACTCCAGATATAGACGGGTGCGCACGATTAATTCTATTTGCGGGGACCCCCACTCAGTTTTTTTTTTTTTTTAAAAATTAATTTGTACATAACGAAAAAAAACCCATCAAAAACATTTAACTTTAAATTTGCAAAATCTTCATTAAGAAATGACTTACTGATACTCCGCTTGCGCTCCTCTTCAGAAAAGGCCACAGGGCGACAATCCATGGTGCGGCGCTCAATTTCTCCTCCCGGACTTCTATAGGAGATATCCAGGGTGGAGTAATCAAGCGCCGCACCATGAATTGTCGCCTATGCTGAAAAGGAGCGCAGTATTGGTAAGTTATTTCTTACTAAAGATTTTGTGAATTTAAAGTTAAATGTGTCTTGGTGTTTTTTTTTGTTAAGTACAAACTAATTTTTTAAAACTTTTTTTGTTACTGGTCCTTTAAAAGTGAAAATAAATAGAGGATTGTTATTATATTCTTTTTTTTTTTTTTGCTACAAAGTCTAAAGAACTTGTTTCCAGTATTCCCTATGGGGCAGGTCACACAGCCAACAGCCTATTGTTTCATTAAATATTCCTGTGTCCGACTTCTCCGCTCATATCAAAGGGCAACTGAATCAGATACAAATGATGCTTTTGTCCATGTCTGGAGCCCATACTACCTCCCTCTCTGGGGCCAACTGGGTCACATGACTAGCTGTATGATGAGCCCTGATCATGTGACCCACTTGGGGCTCTCAGAGTAGTGGGACCCCAGGGATTGATCACATGGGATTGTCCTGAGCAGAGGTTTCGGGCCTATAAGGGACCTTATTGGTGTTGGACCAACTTTGCACAAACAGTTGATACTAGTGGGGATGGAATTAGGATTGTGCTGGATAAAATGCCGTTTGTGCCTTTAGTCAACAAGGAGGTGACACTTTACAATAATAAATACAGGTATAGGACCTGTTATCCAGAATGCTCAGGACCTGGGGTTTTCTGGATAACGGATCTTTCTGCAATTTGGATCTTCATACCTTAAGTCTACTAGAAAATCATGTAAGCATTAAATAAACCCAATAGGCTGGTTTTGTTTCCAATAAGGATTAATTATATCTTAGTTGGGATCAAGTACAAGCGACTGTTTTATTATTACACAGAAAAAGGACATTGTTTTTTAAAAATGTGGATTATTTGGATAAAATGGCGTCTATGGGAGACGGCCTTTCCGTAATTTAGAGCTTTCTGGATAACTGATCCCCCATATCTGTACAGTTTACAGGTAATGTTACATAGTCGCACCCATACAGAAACGTAACCCCCCCCCCCCCCGTGAGATCTGCGCTCGGAATCTGTAAAATTGCTCTAAACAAACTCGGGTGAGTTCCCAGTCTGCACCTGTTCTGAGTGGGGGGGGGGTGAAAAAAGGGTATAAGTTGTTTAACTGCATCTCCCAGTGACTTCTCCATTGTAGATCAATCATATCATTATTATTTCATGATGCAGTTGGTACTTTCATTGGCATTTTCATTCCCTGGGGGCACCAGCTGGAGAAAGGCATTGTGGGCAGTATCTAGCCTTTACCCCAGTCTCACCCCAGTCTTACTCCAGTCTCACCCCAGTCTTAGTCTTACTCCATTCTAACTCCAGTCTTATTCTTACTCCAGTCTTAGTCTTACTCCAGTCTTACTCCAGTCTTAGCTTTCCTTACTCCAGCCTTACTCCAGCCTTACTCCAGCCTTACTCCAGCCTTACTCCAGCCTTACTCCAGTCGTACCCCAATCTCAATCTTACCCCAGTCTAAAGCTCCCCATAGACGTGACGATTCTTCTTGCCGAACGACCGATTTTAGGGAAGTCCGACCAATCTTTCAAAATTATCGTGCGGTTAGTGGGAATGGAACGATCGTACATCTTACGATTTTTCGGCCGACATCTGTCAGGAAATTGATCGGCCGGGTCAAAAAATCTTTGTCGGTCCCAGTGCAATGTATCTATGTTTGCAGGGCCAACCAGGCAGCTCCCCTTTGTTTTCCTGGCAAATTGGTCTTTTTAGTTGATGGTCAATTCATACGATCGTTCCGAGAAGATCGTGGTCTCACAATCAGGATCTGATCTTTTAAAAATCTCAACATCTATGGCCAGCTTTACCCCAGTCTTATCCCCACACCTCATTGCCCCCTGGTGTCTCTGTTACAAAGCTTGGGTGGGGGTTACCAGGGAGTAACATCAGCACAAAACCTTGTTGTGTAGATTGTGATTGCTGACAGGCAGGGTAGTTGTTGAACTGTAACATTCCCTGCGTGCTGCGCCTGAGTGTGGGGTCACAGTTATTTCACCCCCAGCTGCATTTCCCTTGTTACAGACTGGACTTTGGCCGGTAGATCAGTTGTGGCCCCCCTGTAGGCAGAGGGAGAGCTGCTTAACTCAGCTCCTTTGTATCTGCTGCTTCTACAGTCACAAAATCTCAGTCGTCGGCATCCTGACAATTCCCTGAATGTTCATTGTGTGTCTCAGGTGCAGGGAAATAGGCACTTCCTTCCTCTCTGCTGCCCCTATGGAATGAGCCCCAACCTACTGGTCTCTATGTGACACCCCCTGAAATAGGAACGAGTGCCCTGGAATCTGTTACCTGCAGTTCATTCATTTTGTGCCCCTGGAGTCACTAACTGTCAGTTGTTTTGCAACTGTCGTATTCTCCTGTTCTGTGCCCCATTCCCCAGTCAGTGATGCTCGGAGACATTCTTTGCTAAATCCCCCTTTGTGCCGAGCTTTTCTCACCACGAGCAGCGGCGCAGTTTACTCTGGGGGGCAGTCGAGCGTGAAGCAGTTGTTACATTTAATAACGCTGACATAATAACAGACATTATAATGGTTTTAGAAAAGTAAATGTAAGACTAAGAGGGGGTGGAAAGGTCTCTTTTGTGTTGTTTTAACCCCAAATTCCTTCCAGTCTACAAATTGTACTGACTTCAAACTTCCCTTAAAGGCGATTGTTTTTTAAGTAGGGAGTGTCTTCCATTTATCTGCTGGTAAATATACAGAACATTCCTTCTCTGTATATTTGTATTTATACATATGGGAGGAGGAGGTGCCATATTGATTCCCTTAGACAGTACAGTATGAGGGTATAGCTTATTGTATGCCCAGAACATTCCTTCTCTGTATATTTGTATTTATACATATGGGAGGAGGGAGGTGCCATATTGATTCCCTTAGACAGTACAGTATGAGGGTATAGCTTATTGTGTGCCCAGAACATTCCTTCTCTGTATATTTGTATTTATACATATGGGAGGAGGGGGTGCCATATTGATTCCCTTAGACAGTACAGTATGAGGGTATAGCTTATTGTGTGCCCAGAACATTCCTTCTCTGTATATTTGTATTTATACATATGGGAGGAGGAGGTGCCATATTGATTCCCTTAGACAGTACAGTATGAGGGTATAGCTTATTGTGTGCCCAGAACATTCCTTCTCTGTATATTTGTATTTATACATATGGGAGGTGGAGGTGCCATATTGATTCCCTTAGACAGTACAGTATGAGGGTATAGCTTATTGTGTGCCCAGAACATTCCTTCTCTGTATATTTGTATTTATAGATATGGGAGGAGGGAGGTGCCATATTGATTCCCTTAGACAGTACAGTATGAGGGTATAGCTTATTGTGTGCCCAGAACATTCCTTCTCTGTATATTTGTATTTATACATATGGGAGGAGGAGGTGCCATATTGATTCCCTTAGACAGTACAGTATGAGGGTATAGCTTATTGTGTGCCCAGAACATTCCTTCTCTGTATATTTGTATTTATACATATGGGAGGTGGAGGTGCCATATTGATTCCCTTAGACAGTACAGTATGAGGGTATAGCTTATTGTGTGCCCAGAACATTCCTTCTCTGTATATTTGTATTTATAGATATGGGAGGAGGGAGGTGCCATATTGATTCCCTTAGACAGTACAGTATGAGGGTATAGCTTATTGTGTGCCCAGAACATTCCTTCTCTGTATATTTGTATTTATACATATGGGAGGAGGGAGGTGCCATATTGATTCCCTTAGACAGTACAGTATGAGGGTATAGCTTAGATCAAAGGTAGACAAAAATGATAATTATGTATAAATCTTTATTATTCTGACTGTTGTGCCCATTTTCAGTGCTTGGGGCCTCTACAGGGGCCCAGCCTGTGAATCAGTGGAACAAGCAGAGGGAGCCCCTGATGTTTGGGGGCTGGGGATCATCTGACCTATAGGAAACACAGTGCTTTGTGGGTAAATGGCTGAACCTGTCCAGTTGCTTTTGTGGTTAAGCAGCTGTTGCCGTGGAATCCAGGATGAGGGGCTGTGAATCCCACCGAGCGCCATAATTCACCTCAATCTTCCTGTGGGAAGGAGACCATTTCCCTGCAATTTGCTGTCATTCTGGGATTTGTGGCTTCTCCCTGGGGAAAGTCTGCAGAGTCACCGGGGCTGTATCACAAGGTGCAGGTTGTAGAGTTAAATCCATTCTAATGTCATTATACATGGACCAATCAGGGGGCTTCAGCATGCACCCCTGTTTTCAGCCAATCACTGGCCTGAGGGGGGGACGGAGCAAGTTCAGTTTGCTAAATCACCTGGGCTTGTACCCACTTCTTCACTCCATTCATATACACACAGCTGCAAGTCCAAACTAACACCCAGAAACATTCAACTTACTAATAGCAAATCCAATCAATAATGCAGTTAGTTGTGGAACAAACCCAAGGCAGCAAGTTGACTGCAATACTCTTTATTGGGAAGCAGAGTTACACAGCCCTACTAATAGCAAATCCTGTTGCTCTATTATTTGGGGTGCCGGGAGTACCTGTGCCTTTGTCTTCTCCCTTACCATGTGTTCCTCATAAACACGAGCTGTAGGGTGTGACAGGGAAAGGGTTTTGCTCACAGACTTCCGAAAACAACTCTCTGATCCTGGACCAAACCCAATGCCTTTAATATTTGCTCTCACACTGGCTGAAAGTTAGAAAATAAAATTAATCCTGGAGACTCTATTTGCTGTGAGGAAATGTGCTGGGATAAAGTCTGAAATATACAATATATATAACAAATATGTATAAATATTTATGCACCCATTGTAAGCAGCAGTCCTGTCCTGCTTTATGGCAGCTGAGATTCTAGCTATCTGTATAACAGAGCATTCTGTCCCAGTGGCTGCACAGATCCTATCTGATCCCCATTGTAAGCAGCAGTCCTGTCCTGCTTTATGGCAGCTGAGATTCTAGCTATCTGTATAACAGAGCATTCTGTCCCAGTGGCTGCACAGATCCTATTTGATCCCCATTGTAAGCAGCAGTCCTGTCCTGCTTTATGGCAGCTGAGATTCTAGCTATCTGTATAACAGAGCATTCTGTCCCAGTGGCTGCACAGATCCTATCTGATCCCCATTGTAAGCAGCAGTCCTGTCCTGCTTTATGGCAGCTGAGATTCTAGCTATCTGTATAACAGAACATTCTGTCCCAGTGGCTGCACAGATCCCATCTGATCCCCATTGTAAGCAGCAGTCCTGTCCTGCTTTATGGCAGCTGAGATTCTAGCTATCTGTATAACAGAACATTCTGTCCCAGTGGCTGCACAGATCCTATCTGATCCCCATTGGAAGCAGCAGTCCTGCCTTGCTTTATGGCAGCTGAGATTCTAGCTATCTGTATAACAGAACATTCTGTCCCAGTGGCTGCACAGATCCTATCTGATCCCCATTGGAAGCAGCAGTCCTGTCCTGCTTTATGGCAGCTGATATTCTAGCTATCTGTATAACAGAACATTCTGTCCCAGTGGTACATGTGCTAAAAGTTTATTGTAAGGTGAAGGTTCACTATAAGAAGAATTCACAGCTGAGGTGCTGATGAAAAGTCCCAGAACTTCCCGATGCAGTTTTTTGTACTTAACTCCCATACTGAACTGTGCTTGTGGCTATTTAACATTAGCCTCCTGTGATTTACTGTGGGAAATATCCCACTATCAGCTCTACAGGCGTGGATGTGGATTTCCTGTGAATCCTATTGCTTCCCATTATTCTATGATTCTCTCCTGGGACCCTCATAATGCCTGGATTACATCAAATATGGGCTCTTTACAAACAATTAAAGATTAAATATTTTAATGTATTATTGTATTATTTTATATAATAGAGTTCCCTGCAGCCTTGTGCCTTTATATGGTCACAGAACAACCCCCTCAGTGACTTCTAATATCCTTATCATTTACAGTAGGGGGTACATTATCCCTTATAATACATGAGTGATACTCAGAGTTCCCTGTATAACTCAGCCTGCAGCCTTGTGCCTTTATATGGTCACAGAACAACCCCTCAGTGACTTCTAATATCCTTATCATTTACAGTAGGGGGTACATTATCCCTTATAATACATGAGTGATACTCAGAGTTCCCTGTATAACTCAGCCTGCAGCCTTGTGCCTTTATATGGTCACAACCCCTCAGTTGGGGGTACATTTATACTTTTAATTTGACTAAAATGGACCTTGTTCTCTAGGAATGAGATTTCTCAAAGGGAAATGACTGAATTTATTCCACATTTGGGAAAGCAAAACATGTCTCCTGTGTTCCAATTAAGCTTCAGAAGTGATGATTTGTTTGCTGAGTGGTTATGGGGGAGAGAGGCAGATACCAGACTGATGATAATCTGCCCCTACCTCTTATTCCAAATGCTGATGTTGAAACGGGTGCTGCTAAAATAGTGCATTTCTGAACAGTTTGGTTTCGGTTGCAACATGTCTGAGATATTTGCTGATCTACAGTCATGAATGGGCATAAAAGCCTCTGCTTACAGGGGTTCTGTAACAATAATCAGATTCCATAGTGAGATGACATACATTGTGTTTAGGTATAATTATATGTAAGTGTTCCAATATAATACACGAAAGCCATGAATATCTTGTAAATCTTATATCCTCATAAACGGTTCTGATGTCATTTCTGTCACATGACAGAAAATTTGTGTATTATAATAAATAAAGTACCCCCAGTTGCAAAATATGAGGATATTAGAAGTAACCTCAGAGTTCCATGACCTGTATAAAAACACTCAGTAACTTAAAATATCCTTATAATTTACTAGAGGGGTACGTTATGCATTATATATTCACTTACTAGAAATGATAGAGAATACATCCGTTCTGAAGGAATTTTCTCTGCACATGGCCTTCCCATATGTATAAATACAAATATACAGAGAAGGAATGTTCTGGGCACACAATAAGCTATACCCTCATACTGTACTGTCTAAGGGAATCAATATGGCACCTCCTCCCATATGTATAAATACAAATATACAGAGAAGGAATGTTCTGGGCACACAATAAGCTATACCCTCATACTGTACTGTCTAAGGGAATCAATATGGCGCCTCCCTCCTCCCATATGTATAAATACAGATATACAGAGAAGGAATGTTCTGGGCACACAATAAGCTATACCCTCATACTGTACTGTCTAAGGGAATCAATATGGCACCTCTCCCATATGTATAAATACAAATATACAGAGAAGGAATGTTCTGGGCACACAATAAGCTATACCCTCATACTGTACTGTCTAAGGGAATCAATATGGCACCTCCTCCTCCCATATGTATAAATACAAATATACAGAGAAGGAATGTTCTGGGCACACAATAAGCTATACCCTCATACTGTACTGTCTAAGGGAATCAATATGGCACCTCCTCCCATATGTATAAATACAAATATACAGAGAAGGAATGTTCTGGGCACACAATAAGCTATACCCTCATACTGTACTGTCTAAGGGAATCAATATGGCACCTCCTCCCATATGTATAAATACAAATATACAGAGAAGGAATGTTCTGGGCACACAATAAGCTATACCCTCATACTGTACTGTCTAAGGGAATCAATATGGCACCTCCCTCCTCCCATATGTATAAATACAAATATACAGAGAAGGAATGTCCTGGGCACACAATAAGCTATACCCTCATACTATATTGTCTAAGGGAATCAATATGGCACCTCCCTCCTCCGATATGTATAAATACAAATATACAAAGAAGGAATGTTCTGGGCACACAATAACCTATACCTTAATACATTCATACTGTGATGTTTGATATAATCTGTGTCTGTTCCGGATTTTACAAAGTATGAATCCTCCTGTTCAGAAGCTTCTGAACTTTATCATAGAAAAAAAAAACTGGAAAAGCGAGTTTTGCTCGTAGGAGCTTGCGCTCGTTGGGCCTGTATTCAAAAGCACATCAAAGACTGTCTGCTTAATAGGCACTTGATCTCATTGGCCTGATGCAATACTAGTCAATGTGAGCTAATTATCCATTCATTATCCTTCATGTCAATCTGTCCTTTTAATTGTGTGAGATGTCTGTCATCTTATAGTGAGGCCCGGCTTTGTGCCGCTGCTGCTGAGTCACATCAATTCTAATAATAGGGTTCTTTTTAATTCCCCATAATAAATGCACAACTGTGTTTTGGGTGTAGGATTTAACCATATAGCATTTATCAAATGTAATTAATAGAAAACTGAAGATTAAAGGGTAACTTAATACGTTGGAACAGAAGTTCAAGCTTTGCACTAGACTCTGCTAGTGAATGGAGAGGAAGCCAACCTGGATCAATTACTAATGATAGTTTCAATATAGGACCAGAGGGCTCCACATTCTTTGGGTGTAATGTAAAGAAAATGAATGGGTCGTATGGAGTGCAGCCATAGAATGCCTATGAAGGAGCAGGGTGAGAGCTTAGTACCATTGATGTGGGGTGCAGGCTACCGGTAACAGCTGGAGGGCCACATTACTCTTCAATATTCCTGGTATTAGTATGAAACCCAGGGGAAAGGCATTGCAACATGCTCAAAATATATATATATATATATATATATATATATATATATATATATATATATATATATATATATATATATATATATATATATATATATATATATATATGTACTGTATGTAAGTATGTAGCACTTCATTGATATAGGCACAATGGTTAAATACTAAAGATATACTTTATAGACCCTGTTATATTAAAGGGGTTGTTCACCTTTAATTGAGCTGTTAGTATGATGTAGAGAGGGATATTCTGAGATAATTTGCAATTGGTTTTCATTTTTTATTATTTGTGGTTTTTCAATTATTTAGCTTTTTATACAGCAGCTTTTGTAATTTCAGCAATCCGGTTGCTGGGGTCCGAATTCCCCTAGCAACCATGGATGTATTTGTATAAGAGACTGGAATATGAAGAGTAGAGGTCTGAATAGAAAGATGAGTTATAAAAAGTAGCAATAACAATACATTTGAAGCCTTACAGGGAATTTGTTGGGACCGTGTCCAATGCTTGGGCGAGGCACCCAGTTGCTTGAGTGAGGCACCCAGTTGGAGGTGTTTCCAGATAACACCACATTAAAGCCCCATACATGCAATGTTATCGCTTGATAATGTGACATTTGATTTTGCATTTATTTTATTGCTTCCCTTACAGTAAAGAACCCCTTCCTATGCTGATGATGAAACTACCTTTGCTCTCCACCAATGAATCACTCATCCCCCCTCTCTTGATAAGGAATCCCATAACCTGACTACCCTTACAGTAAAGAACCCCTTCCTATGCTGATGGGGAAATCCCCTTTCCTCTCCACCAATGAATCACTCATTCCCCTCTCTTGGAAGGGAATCCCATAACCTGACTGCCCTTACAGTACAGAACCCTTCCTATACTGATGGTGATATTTACCTTCCTTTTTAGTAGTCACCTCTCCCTGTGCTCAGCTATTGGGCCCCTCCATACAGCGTGTGCAAAGCAATGATTTCAGTGCTGCTGTTCTTACAGATATGTCAATTCTCAACCAAGTCTACTGTGTATTCTCCCTTATGAATCTGTATTTGCCTCTCAGTATGTGTCAGGGTCACCGGGTGGCAGTACCATGCGGGAATTGGTTCCTGGGGCTTTATTGGCGTCATTGCCCTTTAAGTGGGTGCTTTCAGCTCAAGTGAAATCTGCTCACACATTTTGAGAGACACAAGTTCCTTCTTGCGCATCATAAATTAGTATTAATACGCTCATTAAATCTGACATGGGCTTTAAACAGAAACGCAGCGGCAATCACATTAATTACACCATAATCGCTTGCTTGATCTACGCAGTCGACTGACAGATTTGTACTTATGGGATAGGGAACCAGTCGGGGGACTTCTCCGAGTTTTAACATTGATGGGAAACAAGCAGAGATTCTGGAGGAAACAGAAACTTGGATTAGCTGGGGGGAGGGGCACAAATGGACTGATTTTTGGGAGAATGTAACGGCAGCCCAAGGACACTTGCCAAAAATAGGCCCATTAACCAAAAGTCCTTTTTGCTATAAAGTGCTGAATATATCTTTATTAGCAAAAGGCATCATGGACATAGCCTATCTCATAATTTGAGTGTTGTGTGAGTTGGTGGGGTGTGAGCATAGTGGGTGGAGCCTTGTATAATTGGGGAGATGCACAGAGGTTGTGCATCTTAGAGTGAATTTTTCCATTGGCAGGGCACACCACACAGGGCACTCAGGTAGTCACTGGGATAATAATTGGGGATGGTCCTACTAATTTACTAGTATGGGAACCCATGATTACTGGCAAGTATATCTGGGAATAGTAAGTAGTGTTGCGCCGGCTGGTCTCTATCCTCTATTCTCTATCCTGCCCCTGCTCTATCCGCACCCGCCCCTGCTCTATCCCGCCCCGCTGTGTCCACACCCACTTCTGCTCTATCCCGCCCCTGCTCTATTCGCACCCTTTTATACTCACACGCGACTCAACCCGTCCCTGACATCAGAGAAGGGTCGAGGCCTGTATGTATCTATAAATAAACACTGCCAGATGTGGAAGTGAGGCTCAGATAGATTGAATTTTTTTGTGCGTCAGCCTGAATCTGCCTGGCCCGCAGGTAAACCCGCACATCACTATAAGGTCTGGCTGCAGGGGGTGTCTCCACTGTTACCCAAAACACTGGGACACTGGTATGTAATGTCAGTGGAACAGCACAGTATGGACCCTACACCTGCTTATGGGGGTCCTGCTTATACCCATGTGTGTGTATATGGGGGACACTGCAAGCTCCCAGAGTTCCCAGTGAAGGACTTCGAGGCTCATATGAGTCACTGAGCCACTTATCTACGGGGGGCCTCACCCGTCACTTGGTTGGGCTCCGACTATTTGCCCTGGCCAGTGAGTAAGTAGTTTGTTTGAGTGGTAGGAGTGGGACTGTGGGGTGATGGCGGCACACCCAGACTTGTTGGCATCTGAAACCAACTCATTCTCCCAATGGCTCTGATAAAATCTGCATTCCAGTTCCACCTTCTGTACAGAACTTGGGTGTGAGATGTTCTTTGTGCCGTTATTTTCCTGGCAAAACTCTGCTTTTAGGAATCCCAAACATACTGAACTTGGACAGAAAATAATCAATCATTGTAACAGGTTGAATGAAACAAATTGCTTTAGTATATGATTGCTGTGCATAAAAGGTGTTGTTCACATTTAAATGAGAAGGGAAGCTACTGAGGCATTTTATTGCCAATAGATTAGCCACAATAGTACAAGCTAGAATACTATATTTATTCTGTAGAATGTTTTACAATACCTGAGTAAAAAGCTCTAGAAGCTCTGTTTGTTTAGGATAGCAGCTGCCATATTAGCTTGGTGTGACATCACTTCCTGCCTGAGTCTCTCCCTGTTCACGCATAGCTCTGGGCTCAGATTACAGCAGAGAAGGGAGGGGGTTAGAGGAGCAAACTGAGCATGCTCACGCCCGGGGCAAGGAGGTTTAAGCTGAAAACAGGAAGTCTGATACAGAAGCCCATGAGTACACAATAGAAGGAAAGACTTTTGACAGAGGACTCGGAGCAGCATTACTTTGAGGATTTACTGGTATATTTAGGTGGGCCATTCTCATAAGGCTTACTTAGTTTTAACCTTTCCTTCTCCTTTAAATTAACTGCTAATATGATGTAGAGAATGACAATTTGCAATGGGTTTTTATTTCTATTATTTGTGGTTTTTGTGTTATTTAGCTTTTTATTCAGAACCTCTTCAGTTTGCAATTTCAGAAATCTGTTGATTAGGGTTCAAATTGCCCTACCAACCATGCACTTATTTGTATAAGAGACTTTAATATGAATACCACAGAGTATGAATAGAAAGGCGAATAATAAAAAGTAGCAATAACAATATATTTGTAGCCTTACAGAGCATTTGTTTTTTTAAGACCCCCATTTGAAAACTATAAAAAAAGAAATAATGAAGACCAATTTAAAAGTTGCTTAGAATTAGCCAATCTATAACATACTAAAAGGTAACTTAAAGGTGGACAGCGGGTGGGGGGGTGTTGGCTGGTGATGGGACTCGTTTAATTTCATAGTGTAAGGGCCCGAAGGCGCAGTAATAGTGTAGACCAAAGAGGAGACCAAACCAAGTTCGAGGTACAAGAGGGTTTATCAAAGAATCGTCAAGGTACAGGCAAAAGATCAGACCAGGCAGCAGACAACAGGAATCGTAATAACAGGCAAGAGTCGGTACACAATAGTCAAAAGCAGTATATCACACCCAGGAACTGACGAACAGGAACCTATAGTTGGGCAGGGACTGGAAGGGGAGAAAGGTTTAAATAGTCTCTGAGTTTGGCGCCAAAATTGACGCACTGGCGTCAGACGCCGACGTGCTTGCGTCAGACGCAGACGCCAGCGTCCCCACGCTGACGTCCTGACGCCGACGCCCATTCTGACGCCGGCGTCCACTCCGTCGCCGGCGGCCAATCCGGGAGCAGGAAGATGATGACACCATGGAGCTGCGCCCATCAGGAACCATGCGGTGAGACAGGAGGTCGCCATCTTGGACGCCATCTTGGGAAGGTGAGTTGGAATCCATTACAGTACCCCCCTCCTTAGGGGGGGCCTCAGGACCACCGGGACTAGGAGAAGAAGGAAAAAGTCTATGGAACTTACGGACCAAGGCCGGTGCATGGACGTCCGAGTTCCTCACCCAGGAGCACTCCTCTGGACCGAACCCCTTCCACTCGATGAGGTACTGAAGAGTACCCCTGGAAAAACGAGAGTCCAAAATCCTCTTGACTTCGAATTCCTGGTGACCATCAACCAGGACAGGTGCTGGGGAAGAAGAAGAAGGACAAGACACAGCAGGCTTAAGCAACGAAACATGAAAGACATTTGGAATCCGCATCTCCGGAGGAAGTTGAAGGCGGACCGCCACAGGGTTGATGACTTCGACGACAGGATAAGGACCGATGAACTTAGGACCAAGTTTGGGAGTGGGAATTTTCAGACGAATATTACGAGTAGAAAGAAAAACTTTGTCACCAGGAGTATATGGAGGGGCAGGAACTCTTCTCTTATCGGCAAACCTCTTCTGAGCCAGGGAACTCTTCTCCAAATTAGTGGCAGTGGCCTCCCAGATAGCAGACATGTGAGCAGCTTGGTCGTTGGCCGCAGGAACGTTGGTAAGAAGAAGGTCTTGAGGAAAGGCCAACGGGTTTCGACCATAAACACAGAAGAAGGGAGACTTTAGGGAAGAGGAATGCAGCGCATTATTGTGAGCGAACTCAGCCCAAGGAAGAAGGTCCGACCAATCGTCCTGGCACAGAGACACATGGCAGCGCAGAAACTGCTCCAAAGCCTGGTTGACCCGTTCAGCAGCACCATTGGATTGTGGGTGGTAAGCAGAAGAAAATTGGAGAGAAATATTAAGGGCCTTGCAAAGCGACCTCCAGAACTTGGATATAAATTGAGAACCCCGATCAGAAACAATCTCAGCAGGAAAACCATGAAGACGAAAAATATGTTTAATAAAAAGTTCAGAAAGTTCAGGGGCAGAAGGCAATTTCCGAAGTGGAGTAAAATGGGCCATCTTACTAAATCTGTCGATCACCACCCAGATCACAGTGTGGCTGGAGGATAAGGGCAGATCGACAATGAAATCCATTGCCACATGAGTCCAAGGGCGAGAAGGGATGGGCAACGGAAGGAGAAGACCTTTGGGAGAAGAATGACTAGCTTTGGAGACAGCACAGGTAGCACAGGAAGAAATAAAGTCTTTAACGTCCTTTCTCATCGATGGCCACCACACCAAACGTGACAGGAGTTCAGTGGTCTTCTCAATCCCCGGGTGACCAGCTTGTTTGGAATTGTGGGCTTGAGATAGGATGGCCTGGCGACACTCAGGGAATGTTATCAGGAGCAGAGGCCTGGGCAGAAAGAAGTTCAGAAGCCAAGGAGGGAAACAAGGCAGCAACAATCTTGGAAGGAGGCACAATAGGTTCGGGATCTTCAGAACAAGGAATCTCGGGAACAAAGCTCCTGGAGAGTGCATCAGCCTTTCTATTCCTTGAGCCAGGACGAAAGGTGATGATAAAATTAAAACGGGAGAAGAATAAAGACCATCTGGCTTGACGAGGATTTAAACGTTTCAGGGACTGGATAAATTCAAGGTTCTTGTGGTCAGTAAAGATGGTCACAGGAATAGAAGATCCCTCAAGTAGATGCCTCCACTCCTCCAGAGCCAATTTGACCGCAAGCAGTTCACGATTCCCAACGTCGTAATTCTGTTCGGGAGAAGAGAATTTTTTGGAGAAGAATGCACACGGATGTAACTTCCCATCCGAGGAAGACCTTTGAGATAAAACGGCTCCAGCTCCCACATCAGAGGCGTCCACTTCAAGGAAAAAGGGCAGAAGAGGTTCGGGGTGTCTCAGAATTGGTGCAGAAGAAAAGGCCTCTTTCAAAGTTTCAAAAGCTTCCACAGCTAGAGGGGGCCAGTGCTGAGGTTTGCCCCCTTTGCGGATGAGAGCAAGAATGGGAGAAATCTTGGAAGAAAAGCCTCTAATGAACTGCCTATAATAATTGGCAAAGCCAATAAACCTCTGAATAGCCTTGACGCTGGTGGGTAGAGGCCAATCCAGAATTGCAGAAACCTTGGCTGGATCCATCTTGAACCCCTGCTGTGAGATTATGTACCCAAGGAAAGGAATGGAAGGCACCTCGAAAGAACACTTCTCCAACTTGGCGAAGAGATTATTCTTTCTAAGACGAAGAAGAACTTCCTTCACCTGACAACGGTGTTCCTGAAGATCTTTGGAGAAAATGAGGATATCATCCAGGTAAACGACTACACATTGCCCCAACAAATCTCTGAAAACGTCATTTACAAACTCCTGGAAGACCGCAGGGGCATTACATAGACCAAATGGCATTACAAGGTACTCATAATGCCCGTCACGAGTATTGAAAGCGGTCTTCCATTCATCGCCCTCTCGGATCCGAATGAGGTTGTAGGCGCCCCGAAGATCAAGTTTGGTGAAGAGATTAGCGCCTTTCAATTGATCAAAAAGTTCAGAGATTAAGGGGAGAGGGTAACGGTTTTTGATAGTAATTTTATTCAGTCCTCTGTAGTCAATGCAGGGCAGCAGACTGCCATCCTTCTTTTCGACAAAGAAAAAACCTGCTCCAGCAGGAGACGATGAGGGACGAATGAACCCTCTCTGGAGATTCTCCTGAATGTAGGTCTTCATGGCAGCTGTTTCAGAAGGAGACAGAGGATAGGTGCGGCCACGAGGAGGCATGGAACCAGGCAAGAGTTCAACTGGGCAGTCGTAGGGTCGATGGGGAGGAAGAGTCTCAGCGGAGCCCTTATCGAAGACATCCGAAAAGGATTGATATACGACTGGAAGAGAGGGCTTAGAAGACACAGAGGAAACTTTGACGATGGGCACAGCAGGTAAACAGTTCTGTTGGCAATGCGGACCCCAACGGGCAATTTGTGAAGAAGACCAATCAATAACTGGGTTATGGGTGCATAACCATGGAAGACCCAGAACAATAGGAGTAGAAGGGCAATCAATAAGAAGAAAGGACAGTCTCTCCAAATGCAGGGTGCCCACTTTGAGTGAAAGTTCCGGGGTGGTCTGTGAAATGATGGCAGAAGACAGAGGACGATCATCAATAGCCAAAGCTCGCAGAGGAATAGCCAGAGGAAGAAGAGGAACAGCATGTCGGCTGGCAAAAGTCTTGTCCATGAAATTCCCGGCAGCACCAGAATCTACGAAGGCTTGGACCGAGATCCTCCGGGAGCCAAACTGGATCTGTGCCGGAAGTAGAAAACGATGACCAGACGGTCGGGGAGAAGGACAAACTCCACCCAGGTAAGTCTCCCCAAACTTACCGAGGTATTGGCGTTTTCCAGGCTTCACAGGACACTCGAGGACGGAGTGAGCCTTGCCCCCGCAGTAGAGACATAATCCCGCCGCCTTTCTCCAGTTCTTCTCCTGTTCGGAAGGACGGGCCCGTCCAAACTGCGTCGATTCCTCAGCAGATGTGGGAGAGGAAGAAGCAGAAGCCGTAGGAGGTGGAGAGGGCGAGGAGTAAGCAGGATTGTTGAGCAGGGGTCTCTGGAAGCGGGGGGCCAGGATAGGCTGGAAACGAGGGTTCTTCTTAGAATACTCACGGTCAAGCTCGACCTGGAACTCCCTCTGACGAGTATCAATCTTCACGGCCAAGGTGACCAACTCTTCCCAGCGGGGAGGAATTTCCCGGGACACGAGGTCGTTCTTAATTCTTATAGCTAGGCCGTTATAGAAGGCAGCATGGTAACCGTCATTGTTCCACGACGTCTCCGCTACCAGGGTGCGAAACTCAATGGCATACTCCGGAACCGAGCGGGAGCCTTGCTGGAGCTGGAACAACCGAGCCGAAGAAGCTATGGCTCGTCCAGGAGCATCAAACACCGTCCGGAACTCATGGAGAAAGGCACAGGCATTATCGATCAGAGGATCCTTCTTTTCCCAAAAGGGTGATGCCCATTCTAGGGCCTTTCCCTGCAGACGGGAGATAACATAACCCACTTTGGCTCGCTCCGAGACAAACTGGCCTGGCAGCAGGGCAAACTGGATCTCACATTGGATAATGAACCCTCTGCAAGCGTCAGGATCACCACTGTAGAGAGGAGGTGCGGGGATGCGAGTCTCGGAGACTTGGAGCGGGGTTGCAGGTACAGCGACTGGTGCCACGGGAGACAAGGTAGACACTTTCTCCAGGACTGCGTCAATGGCCAGACCAAGGTGAGACTGGAGTACTTCATAGGAGTCAACTCGGGAAGCCAAAGCTCGAATGGTTTCACCAACATCAGGCGAAGCATGAGTCTCCTCCAAAGGGTCCATGGCCCAACTATACTGTAAGGGCCCGAAGGCGCAGTAATAGTGTAGACCAAAGAGGAGACCAAACCAAGTTCGAGGTACAAGAGGGTTTATCAAAGAATCGTCAAGGTACAGGCAAAAGATCAGACCAGGCAGCAGACAACAGGAATCGTAATAACAGGCAAGAGTCGGTACACAATAGTCAAAAGCAGTATATCACACCCAGGAACTGACGAACAGGAACCTATAGTTGGGCAGGGACTGGAAGGGGAGAAAGGTTTAAATAGTCTCTGAGTTTGGCGCCAAAATTGACGCACTGGCGTCAGACGCCGACGTGCTTGCGTCAGACGCAGACGCCAGCGTCCCCACGCTGACGTCCTGACGCCGACGCCCATTCTGACGCCGGCGTCCACTCCGTCGCCGGCGGCCAATCCGGGAGCAGGAAGATGATGACACCATGGAGCTGCGCCCATCAGGAACCATGCGGTGAGACAGGAGGTCGCCATCTTGGACGCCATCTTGGGAAGGTGAGTTGGAATCCATTACACATAGTAGGGCAGTGATTTAGTCTGGATTTGATTAGGGCCCCCTTAATGTCCAACAAGATTATTATACAGGCAATCATTGGTGTATCAGTAAAGCTGGCCATAGATAGATTTTTAAAAGATCAGATCCTCATCGTGAGACCACGATCTTCTCGGAATGATCGTACGAATTTCCCATCAACTAAAAAGACCATTTTGCCAGGAAAACAAAGGGGAGCTGCCTGCTTGGCCCTGCAAACATAGATACATTGCACTGGGACCGACAAAGATTTTTTGACCCGGCCGATCAATTTCCTGACCGATGTCGGCCAAAAATCGTAAGATGTACGATCGTTCAAATCCCACTAACTGCACAATAATTTCGAAGGATTGGTCGGACTTCCCTAAAATCGGTCGTTCGGCAAGAAGAATCGTCGCGTCTATGGGGAGCTTTACACTCCCTAAAATAACTAGGAGAACATTTTTGCCCCCAAATCTCACCCAAAGTGACCCTAAAGTTGGCTTTTCAGATGTACCCAGAGAAACAAATAGTAATTCTCCCCTAATCTTACCTTCCTACCCGGCGGCACTAAGGAATTCTACTGTATGTGACACCCACCCTATTTCGTCTGACGAAGGGGCCCGCCCCCGAAACGTTACATTGGAATAAACACGCAGGGCTTTGCCTGCATGCATCAAGCTTTGAGTGCCAGTTTTTCTTTTATTACGCTGACTACAATTGGGGTTGCCGATCCCTACTGACTGTGCACCGGGTCAACTTATGCTGGAGAGGCCAGGGTGTGCTGGTGGGTTCTGGAAATTACACCCACCCTATTTACCATTTCAACCTTATCAACATTGCCCACTTTGCTCTGTATATTAGACATATGTATATGGATATAACCCAATCTCTTCACAGGCCTATAACCCCATCAGATTCCACTTCAAACTGACTTGAACTTTCATTTTGCTGGACATCTGAGTAATACATATAAACTGAATTTATTGGCTAATTCAACTGAATTTATTGGCTAATTCAACTGAATTTATTGGCTAATTCAACTGAATTTATTGGCTAATTCTAACAACAGGCCTGAGAGAGAAAAATACTGGCCTTAACCTACTTACATACTCGGAGAAAGCCGTAGTTTGGGGGAATTTGCCTTTTACTGTAGATTTATTTTTCACCCACTTATTACTAATAGGAAAATTCTGATTCCCTGATCTGTATAAAAAAGCACCTGGACTTTGTCCTCCTGTATCTGTTGACTACAGGGAAACTTCTGATCTTTGTTTTTTCTTGGTCTGGAAAGAAATGTCTTTGACATGATCATCTGTATGTAAAGTAAATGTTGTTACTCTACTAGTATAGTGATACCTGTATAACTCAGCCTGCAGCCTTGTGCCTTTATATGGTCACAGAACAACCCCTCAGTGACTTCTAATATCCTTATCATTTACAGTAGGGGGTACATTATCCCTTATAATACATGAGTGATACTCAGAGTTCCCTGTATAACTCAGCCTGCAGCTTTGTGCCTTTATATGGTCACAGAACAACCCCTCAGTGACTTCTAATATCCTTATCATTTACAGTAGGGGCTACATTATCCCTTATAATACATGAGTGATACTCAGAGTTCCCTGTATAACTCAGCCTGCAGCCTTGTGCCTTTATATGGTCACAGAACAACCCCTCAGTGACTTCTAATATCCTTATCATTTACAGTAGGGGGTACATTATCCCTTATAATACATGAGTGATACTCAGAGTTCCCTGTATAACTCAGCCTGCAGCTTTGTGCCTTTATATGGTCACAGAACAACCCCTCAGTGACTTCTAATATCCTTATCATTTACAGTAGGGGCTACATTATCCCTTATAATACATGAGTGATACTCAGAGTTCCCTGTATAACTCAGCCGGCAGCCTTGTGCCTTTATATGGTCACAGAACAACCCCTCAGTGACTTCTAATATCCTTATCATTTACAGTAGGGGGTACATTATCCCTTATAATACATGAGTGATACTCAGAGTTCCCTGTATAACTCAGCCTGCAGCCTTGTGCCTTTATATGGTCACAGAACAACCCCTCAGTGATTTCTAATATCCTTATCATTTACAGTAGGGGGTACATTATCCCTTATAATACATGAGTGATACTCAGAGTTCCCTGTATAACTCAGCCGGCAGCCTTGTGTCTTTATATGGTCACAGAACAACCCCTCAGTGACTTCTAATATCCTTATCATTTACAGTAGGGGGTACATTATCCCTTATAATACATGAGTGATACTCAGAGTTCCCTGTATAACTCAGCCTGCAGCCTTGTGCCTTTATATGGTCACAGAACAACCCCTCAGTGACTTCTAATATCCTTATCATTTACAGTAGGGGGTACATTATCCCTTATAATACATGAGTGATACTCAGAGTTCCCTGTATAACTCAGCCTGCAGCCTTGTGTCTTTATATGGTCACAGAACAACCTCTCAGTGACTTCTAATATCCTTATCATTTACAGTAGGGGGTACATTATCCCTTATAATACACGAGTGATCGTTGCTGTAGTTTTTCTGTTAGATATTTAGTTTCATTTGTCTTGTTGTCAGATCTAATAGTGCTTCTAGTAATTCTGTTGCAGGAGTGACATGGGGGTTAAAAGTACAGTTAAAGGCACTGTGTGTGTATATGTATATAGATACTTGTAATATGCTCTTTTTAAATTTGAATAATAAATTAAATCTTTTTTAAAAATTCCTGTGTGCGCTGCTCACTACCAATGGACTTTTAAATATACTATATTGTAGCAGCACCTGGTCGGTCACAGTTCGTTGGTGTGCGAAGGACCCGCTTTGGTTTTTGGATATATATATATATAATATATATCTCCTGATGCCCCTACCCGGAAAGGTTTTTCAAGCCATATTTACTCCTTATTAAAATGTGAAATGTGTGAGCTTTGGGTGTTCTCTTTGCCTACAGACCACCAATGTGTTAAAGTGACCCAGTATAGTCGTGAGTATCCCCCCAAATACAATTGAATCGTTAAATTGCCGGCTTTAAACCGTATATTTCATGCTGGGATCAGCCACTGTAGATCTGAGGTCACAATTGTTTATTTCTGTTCATAAGAAGTGGAAATAAGGGATTTCCTTCTGTTGAAACGTTCCATTGTCTGACGTGCAGTCTGCTTTCCACAGTCTCATTTATGTCCCTCAATGTTCAGATGGAATTTCTGCATCCGACTCGGGTCTCCGAGGATAAATGCGGCGCTAACCTCCCATTTCATGACTTTGTTTGGAGAGTTATGGGAAGAGGCTTTGTTTTGTGCGTGTGGAGGGCCGGCTATAGGGATAGGCGAAGCCTCACATGAATACACACGGCTAAAGAAAAGCACTAACGGCCCATTTATCATTTCCCTAATTGGCCCTAAATGCACAGAACTAGCTTAGTTCATGGGAATTCTCCTGCACTTGAACTTTTCACATATAAATGGACTGAACAAACTGCTTGTTATTTTACCTGCTTTTTATTGTGTTTGTATTATGGGGTCCCCCAAAACCCTCCCTCCCTGCTGCACCCACGTCTCTTGGCTTTTGCTGCAGTGCATGCTGGGAGTTGTAGTGGAGAGGCTGAAGGTTCCACTATCTTTTATCTTGTGCAAATCTCATCACCACCCAGTTTCACTGAAACAAAATCTTGGCATTGTTTGTATCTGGCTGCAGGTTCCAGTTAGGGTGAGTCCACACAGGGCGTTTTGGGGAGATTTGGTTGCCGGGCAACCAATCGCCTCGTTTTTGCAGCGACCAATCTCCCCAAACGCCTTCCCTGAATATGTGCCGGCTAAAATGAAGAAAAAGCCGACGCTAATCACACGCGGCGGTTTGTTTTCCGAAGTTGCCTCATGAGGAAACTGCGGGCGACTAAGGGAAAACGAATCGTCGCATGTGATTAGCGCCGGCGTTTTTTTTTTTCATTTTACCCGGCGCATATTCAGGGAAGGCGTTTGGGGACGCCAGGCGACCAAATCTCCCCAAAACGCCCTGGGTGGCCTGACCCTTACTGTGGGTTCAGTTCTGGCTGTGCAGGGCCCACTCGGACTCTATGTTCCACTCATTCCCCCCCACTGAGGTGTATCCACACAGGTTAACCATTAACCTTGTCATGCCTGTGTAAATTCGGTGGATTATTTTGTTATCTTATATTGATTCAAGTTTTGTGCTTGTGTGTGAGTTGAGGTGTGGAAATCACTTTCCACAACCAAACCCTAAAATTTACATTAAAAACACTAATAAATAAACAATGGTACTTACCCACCGCCTAGCGACAGAATGAAACTGTTTTGTGTGTCTAATGTTTATTAGGTTTCTTTTGAAATAGTTCAAATAATATACCAGCAACACCAAGGTGTTTGTATATTGTATACAATTAATATATAACTTAAAGGGATACTGTCATGGGAAAAACATTTTTTTTCAAAATGAATCAGTTAATAGTGCTGCTCCAGCAGAATTCTGCACTGAAATCCATTTCTCAAAAGAACAAACAGATTTTTTTATATTCAATTTTGAAATCTGACATGGGGCTAGACATATTGTCAATTTCCCAGCTGCCCCAAGTCATGTGACTTGTGCTCTGCTGTACTGCAAGTTGGAGTGATATCACCCCCTCCCTTTTCCCCCCCAGCAGCCAAACAAAAGAACAATGGGAAGGTAACCAGATAGCAGCTCCCTAACACAAGACAACAGCTGCCTGGTAGATCTAAGAACAACACTCAATAGTAAAAACCCATGTCCCACTGAGACACATTCAGTTACATTGAGAAGGAAAAACAGCAGCCTGCCAGAAAGCATTTCTCTCCTAAAGTGCAGGCACAAGTCACATGACCAGGGGCAGCTGGGAAATTTACAAAATGTCTAGCCCCATGTCAGATTTCAAAATTGAATATAAAAAAATCTGTTTGCTCTTTTGAGAAATGGATTTCAGTGCAGAATTCTGCTAGAGCAGCACTATTAACTGATTCATTTTGAAAAAAAATTTTTTTCCCATGACAGTATTCCTTTAACCTGATGCCTTGTGCCTTTATATGGTCATAGAACCCCTCAGCTACATCTAATATCCTTAGCATTTACAGTAGGGGGTACATTATCCCTTATAATACATGAGTGATACTCAGAGGTCCCTGTAAAAGCCTGTTTAAGGCAGGAATAGTGGGTTCCATAGAAAGCTAAATGTCTCTGGCAATATACAGAAGTCTCACTTCTTGGCGTTAGGAATGTGAAGGTGTCACATGAAATCTCTCAAACCAGCAATGACATCATTTAACCTAGTGAACAATGCAGGATTACAGTTAAAGCTCTGTTCTGATGCTGGAAGGGTTAATACCTACTTTGTTGGTGACTAATCGGGTTCTGGGTTCTTAACTAGGTCATTTAGCAAAATCCTGAGCTTACACTGCTATTACCAGAAGGGCTCGTGGCATCAGGGAACTGGTGTTTAAACTAAGGGGAGATAAACACCCTCTCCCCCTGACGTGCAACTCCCAGTACTCCCTGCTACCCTTCCAGTACTTTTATCTAATTAATGTTTGTGGTAGAACTGCAGTCAGGTCAGATTGTGTGGAAGTGGTTCAATAAATTTTTCTGTGATTAAACAATGTTTATCATGTAACGGTTCAGCTTTAAAGTTGGCAGTGAGTAAGGCAAGCAGTATGGCAGCTCCCTTTTTCATTTCAGTTTTTCAATTACAAAAAAAATTCTTGTGTGTATTTGTGACTTTTCCTAAAAAGCTCCTTAGGCAGAAGTCAAGGAAACAACCTGCAGTATTATTTTATGTTGTGACTTCAGCACCCGTAAGAAAGGTCCCACGTTCCTGTGAAATGTGCCACTGGGGTACGAGGAAGGACTGGAACATTCTTTAATGATACTGTTATTCTCTGGGCCTGTGATAAGCGTGAGCCTTCAATGGTTAATGCAGCAGATCAGCAGCTTCTTATTCGACATGCCTGGGTTAAAATGCAAGGAATCTAATGAAACCTCAGTGTAATCAGACACTGGCAGATGCATGTTAATTAGACCAATTAGCTGGGGGTATTTCAGTGGAATGTGGTTATTGCAGGCAGATGTTTGTACCATTGATAAGAGGGGCCGGGTTGGAAAGGTTGGTAAAATTTATTGGCAATGTAACTATATGATACAGATATCGGATCTGTTATCCGGAAACCCGTTGTACAGAAAGCACCGAATTACGGAAAGTCTGTCTCCCATAGACTCCATTTTGTCCAAATAATACAAATTCTTTAAAATGATTTCCGTTTTCTGTGTAATAATAAAACAGTACCTTGTACTTGATCCCAACTAAGAATTAATTTAACATTATTGGAAGCAAAACCAGCCTATTGGGTTTATTTCATGTTTACGTGATTTTCTAGTAGACTTAATGTATGAAGATGCAAACTACAGAAAGATCTGTTATCCGAAAAGCCCCAGGTCCCGAACATTCTGGATAACAAACAGGTCTCATACCTGTTTAATGGTGCAGATCAAAATCCCAGTGTGTAGTGCACACGGCCCGGAACTAGGGTTGCCACCTTTTCTGGAAAATAATACCGGCCTTCCTATATATTTATCTTTTTTTCCCTATGAATCACATCATAATTTTTATTGGCCAGGCCCGTAAAAAAATACTGGCAAGGTGGCAACCCTACCTGGAACCCACGCACATACTCTATAATAGGAATATCCAACCCACAGTCTGATGCTTGATGTAGAACTACAATTTTCAGCACCCACCAACATCCAAAATGTATTTGCATTTCAGTCCTCCTTCTTTGGATGTTGATGGGCCCCGGGAGTTGCATTTCCAGGTGGAATATTGCGGCTGTGTATATTACCATTATCCATAGCTGCTCTGGCCTAATGCAAGTATCAGAGGGAAGCTGCACAGCACTCTCTGTTGGTTGGAGTTGGTATTGCAGTTGATGGAATATTTGCCCTTTAACCATCCCAGTGGTTGCAGGAGCCTCAGGATAGTGCTGTGCAGCTTATTTTTATGTGCAGTGGTGCAATTATTAGTTTAAGTGCTGCATTGTATTAAATTGTATGATAAAGCTCAGGAAGCCCTTGAGCAGAGAGGGGCCATGAAAATACTTTCACAGCCACATCTTTCCCATGGGTCTCTGCCCTGTATTGTACCAACCAAGTACAAGTGGAGAGCCACCACTTTATTGTGTCTTAGGAAGGGGACAGAGCCAAATAGCTGCCCCCCATCTGTATTGAACATCCCCTGCAGGAGGACCACATGGGAAAATAGAGACCTGCTAAAAAGGGGCCAATACATCATAATTGCTCCCAGCAGCTGGAAAAAAGACTTATCCCTATTGCCCTTTGTACGAGGTTATTGAGACAAGTGTTAAGCAGGGACAGGAAAATAAAGATCAATGGGGATAATTGGAAACATTCCACTTGGGAACACACAGTAGCACATTACATTAAAGGGGAAATAGACTCACCGTGCTAATAAATGATTTCGGTGATATCCACTTCTCATAGTTGGGGGAAGGTTGCTCTGTATATTGAGCAAGAGCAAGGGCTGCAGTATTATTTTATTAAGTATCGCAACATAGCACATTGCTTCCCTTGAACATTCCTTCTCTGTATATTTGTATTTATTCATATGGGAGGGAGCTGCCATATTGTTTCCCTATAGACACTACAGTGCAGTTTAAGTTGTAGCATATTGTTTATATTGCTTACAATGGGGATCAGATAGGATCTGTGCAGCCACTGGGACAGAATGTTCTGTTATACAGATAGCTAGAATCTCAGCCGCCATAAAGCAGTACAGGACTGTTGCTTACAATGGGGATCAGATAGGATCTGCGCAGCCACTGGGACAGAATGTTCTGTTATACAGATAGCTAGAATCTCAGCTGCCATAAAGCAGGACAGGACTGCTGCTTACAATTGGGATCAGATAGGATCTGTGCAGCCACTGGGACAGAATGTTCTGTTATACAGATAGCTAGAATCTCAGCTGCCATAAAGCAGGACAGGACTGCTGCTTACAATGGGGATCGGATAGGATCTGTGCAGCCACTGGGACAGAATGTTCTATTATACAGATAACTAGAATCTCAGCCATAAAGCAGGACAGGACTGTTGCTTACAATGGGGATCAGATAGGATCTGTGCAGCCACTGGGACAGAATGTTCTGTTATACAGATAGCTAGAATCTCAGCTGCCATAAAGCAGGACAGGACTGCTGCTTACAATGGGGATCAGATAGGATCTGTGCACCCACTGGGACAGAATGTTCTGTTATACAGATAGCTAGAATCTCAGCTGCCATAAAGCAGGACAGGACTGCTGCTTACAATTGGGATCAGATAGGATCTGTGCAGCCACTGGGACAGAATGTTCTGTTATACAGATAGCTAGAATCTCAGCTGCCATAAAGCAGGACAGGACTGCTGCTTACAATGGGGATCGGATAGGATCTGTGCAGCCACTGGGACAGAATGTTCTGTTATACAGATAGCTAGAATCTCAGCTGCCATAAAGCAGGACAGGACTGCTGCTTACAATGGGGATCAGATAGGATCTGTGCAGCCACTACTGCATTTAGTTTGTATTATGTCCCCATGTTTTTGTGAGTCTGCTCTAGGTACTTTTTTCCTTCTCTCCCTTCAGGTGTCTGTGATAGGGCCTTAGAGTGTAAGCTCCATGGGGCAGGGACTAATGTAAATATTGAACTCTCTCTGATCATAAAAGAAAGGAAGATTAAAGGATGAAGGACAAGCAGAGGGTTTCTGAAATCCCATTTGCATACACAAATATTGGTGGCAACCATAGACAAGGGAAAAAAACAGGGAGTTTGCACATGGCCGGGGCACCTACCTTGCTCAGTGTGGGAATCCTTGCGCACCGTTTGCTGAGTAAATATTCAAATTCATTTTCTGAAGAAGAAGGCAAATAATGGTGAATTCTGACAATAAAGAGGAGCTGGGCCTGGGAAAGACCAGGAGATGTGAGAGTGCAGGATTCACCTCCGCTGGTACATGTACTCTACTACTGGTTTATGGGCATCGCCTATAGATGGGCTCCTCACTTATTGGGACACCGACAAACATATATATTTATATATATTTTCCTGCAGGCAGCCGCACTCGGATTCGGATTTTGTGAATGTGGGTGCTGGTTCAAAATATTATGTACAATTTTCACATAGAGCTGCACACCATTTTCTTCTTCGTGAATCAAATAATATTTATTTGTATAGATTTGTTTTCGAACGTTTCGGCCCTCTTCAGGGCCTTTATCAAGGATCCTTGATAAAGGCCCTGAAGAGGGCCGAAACGTTGGAAAACAAATCTATGCAAATAAATATTATTTGATTCACGAAGAAGAAAATGGTGTGCGGCTCTATGTGAAAATTATATATATATATATATATATATATATATATATCGGTATATATATATATATATATCGGTATATATATATATATATATATATATATATATATATATATATATATATATATAAAATAAGGATGATTAAATGAAATACATTGGGGGAGAGCTTCAGTGGTGCAGGTGGGTTTGATGCTAATTGGAGAAAAGATTACAGCCCAAGGGGCTCAGGCATAATTATAAGAAGCAGGTGTATGTTCTGTACAAGGTATAATAAGGCATGTAATGAGTAGTAGCCGGTGGGACAGACAGAAGGAGGTGACCTCACTGTGGAGTAATTCTGCTGCCGAAGGTGTAAAGGAGTCGGGATCAGTGGGCCTATTGTCAGGGATAATAAAAGTCTGTTTATATCCTCTGCTGAATATGAAAGGGCTGCGGCTGGCAGGGTTCAGGAAACGACTGACATTGCGAGGGCAAGTGTTTCGGTTGGAGAGGGACGCTGGGCTACAAGTAGATTCTGTAATGGAAGGGATGTGCTTTGGGAACAGGATGGGTGTCATGCTGACTTGAACCTCTCCCACCCAGTGTATTGAAATTTCATTTTACCAAGACTCCTAAGTAAAATAAAAGAATTTTATATCAACCTTCCTTCTAAAATCAGTTTTCTCTGATCTTTCTCTGGTCTTTTCGACATTTAGAATTCACTTGTTATCCTGAGACCATTTTACCAATTTCTTAACCTCCTTTCTATATAAGGCCCACTACTGTGGTATCATCTGCAAATGTTATATATTATTTAGCTATACTGAGCCTCACAATCATAAGTTATACAGCAGCAGGCTGAGCACACAGACCTGGGGAGAGCCTGCACTCAGTCTAAAGGCCCCATACACGGGCGGATATAAGCTGCAGAAAGATTACGTCGGCAGCTTATTGGCCAGTGTATGGAACCCTCAGCTTTCCTGATTGATATCTGGCCGAAAGTTGGGCAGATATAGATCGGGCAGTTTAAAAGTCAGATCCTTGATCTGACCGCCCATGTTTCCTCATTGGGATCCAATTGTTGGGCCCACGATCGGATCAGCCCAATATTGTCCACCTCAAAGTGGGCGTATCGATCGCCAAATGAGTGGATCTCCATATGTATGACTGGCGTTAGGATTTTGGAATTGTTGTTTGCAATAAAAACATACTGGGGCCTGTTAGTCAGGAAATGTAAAATCCAATTATACAAAGAGATATTTACACCCAACTGAGCTGACTTCTCTCTCAGCTGCTTAGGTATAACTGTGTCGCATGCTCAACTGAAATCAATAAACCGCATTCTTGCACACCTATCCCCTTTTTTCCAAATGAGAGAGACACATGCAGTTGAAATCGCATCTTTAGTAGTATGATTTGGCGACCTGTAATGGGTCTAAAATCTGTGTTAAGGTGGCCATAGATGCACCAATATTAACGTACAAAAAAATGTTGGTAAGATATTTGCTGTGTGTACGGCAGGAGACAAGCTGGCCGATTTTGGCAAAAGACGGCTCATCAATTGGGCCGGCCAGAAAATTTTGATCAGGCAAACAGCCATTATTACTGCTGAATCGTCAGATACAGGAATAAATCTATTGTTTCTATATGTATATCTGACGATTCAGCTTTACACTTTTTGTATTGAAAGCAACGATCTTTCTTGGAAACAGCTTTTCCAGGAAAAACGGTATTGTAATGTCTTTGCCACCTTTGGTTGACTTTTTATATGCTTTATCCCCAACCTCTCAAAGCATAGTAGTTGCTTTAAGTGCAATAGGTCTGTAATCGTTAAAACAAGATACAAATGAAATTTTTTTGGCACTGAGATCATTTTTGTAATTTTTAAAACAGCTTAAGGGTGAGTCCACACGAGCAGATTCGCGGAGATTAGTCGCCCCAGCGACAAATCGCCTCTTCTTCGGGGAATCAATCTCCCCGAACTGCCTTCCCCCTGCCCTCCGCTGGCTAAAATGAAAATCGTCTGTGGCAATTCACAAGCGGCGCTTCGTTTTCCGAAGTCCGGTATTGCCGCAGGCGATTTTCGTTTTAGCCGGCAGAGGGCAGGGGAAAGGCAGTTTGTCGCCCCGAAGAAGAGGTGATTTATCGCTGGGGCGACTAATCTCCCCAAATCTGCTTGTGGACTGGCCCTAAAAACAGATTTAAAATCTGTAAAAACATCCCCCAGCTGTTCAGCACATCCCTGGAGCACGTCCCAGGTATGTTATAAGGTCCTACAGCTTTTTGTGAATTCACCTTCCCCAAAAGGTCAACTAAGGAGGCCTAAGGGGTCTTGGACCATTTGCAACAAGCAGTAAAGTTGAACATAACTAAAAGATTTTGTTTTGTTGCTTTATTGACATTTTTGACTCCATGCAAGGAACCAGCGTCCACCGACAAGCACAAAATCTTTCCCTAGTGTTAAGGAAATGCTGAAGATCTAAGTGACAGTTTAGTGAATTGGGAAATGAGTGGGTATGTACAGTTGGCAGCTCCGCCAGTCCCCCGACTAATCACTGGCAGATTTAACTGCATTGCCATTTCAACTGGAAACTGGTTCCAATTATTTTTCTGTGCTGAGACTTTTATTTGCATATTTCTGTTCTGCCTAGTGCTTGGAGGGGGCAGCTGTAATGACTGAATGCTGTATAATAATGCTTGTATGCTCCCTGCACTGTTGGTACAGTCTGCTCCTCTGTGCCCAGGTCACCATGTTCTTTGCTTATTGGAGCAGAACACTTCCAGGCTCAAACTGGGCTAATTATTATTATGTGCTTGTTTAGACTATTCCTATTGTTTTCCTTTATACATATAATCATGCATAACCCAAATACGAATGCTGCCTAAAACTTGGATATATAGGATGAGCCATCATACACCCATAATATGTATTTGAAGGGATACCATAATCAAAAAATTTATATATTTTTTAAGAATCACATTTTTTAAATTAGAAGTTTCATAGATTAAAGTATTTGTTCACCTTTAAATTAGCTATGATGTAGAGAGTGATATTCTGAGTAGGGATGCACCGAATCCAGGATTCGGTTCGGGATTCGGCCTTTTTCAGCAGGATTCGGATTCGGCCGAATCCTTCTGCCCGGCCGAACCGAATCCGAATCCTAATTTGCATATGCAAATTAGGGGCAGGGAGGGAAATTGCGTGACTTTTTGTCAGAAAACAAGGAAGTAAAAAATGTTTTCCCCTTCCCACCCCTAATTTGCATATTAGGGTTAGGATTCGGTTCGGTATTCGGCCGAATCCTTCGTGAAGGATTCGGGGGTTCGACCGAATCCAAAAAAGTGGATTTGGCGCATCCCTAATTCTGAGACTATTTGCAATTGGTTTATATTTTTTTTATTTGTGATTTTTGAGTTATTTAGCTTTTTATTCAGCAGCTCTCCAGTTTGCAATTTCAGCCATGTGGTTGTTATGGTCCAAATTGCCCTAGCAAACTTGATTTGAATAAGAGACTGAAATATGAATAGGAGAGGATTTGAATAAGAGACTGAAATATGAATAGGAGAGGCCTGAATAGAAAGATGAATAATAAAAAGTAGCAATAACAATATATTTGTAGCCTTACAGAGCATTTGTTTTTTTTTAGTGCTGGAAAGTGTCAGAAGAAGAAAGCAAATATTTCTCTACAGTAGGGTATTTAACATCTTATCTGGTTGCTAGGGACCCCATGTCAGAATGAAAGACAAATATGCTGGCTCCTGGATAGAAGCTTAAGCAATATAAATGGATAGCAATGGAGCTGACAATCAGCCTGCTTTCTGGTTGCCAGGGTTTGATTCGAGGGGAAAGTTTATCTGATAACCCCCTTTCTCCTTATACAGGTATAGGATCCCTTATCCGGAAACCCGATATCCAGAAAGATCCGAATTACGGAATGGCTGTCTCCCATAAAGTCCATTCTATCGAAATAATCCAAATTTTTAAAAATGATTTCCTTTTTCTCTGTAATAATAAAACAGTAGCTTGTACTTGATCCCAACTAAGATATAAAGCCTATTGGCTTTATTTCATGTTTAAATGAATTTCTAGTAGACTTAAGGCATGAAGACCCAAATTACGGAAATATCCGTTATCCGGAAAACCCCAGGTCCCGAGCATTCTGGATAACAGGTCCCATACCTGTACCACTTATTTATGGGTTTGGATACCAGCCCCTGAAGGTGGCATCACATATGAGTACACAGCAGTGGTCTTTATTCCTTGTACAATATCAAAGCCTGCAATGGACAGGGCAAAAAGCCGTAGCAAGCGATGTCTAGGTCTAGTAACCCCTAGCAACCAGTCAACTATTTGCTTCCATGTAGCAAATGCTGCTGATTGCTTGCTATGAGTTAGTGTAACTAATGTTTTAATACACTCACTGCATGCAGTAGGTGTAGCTCAATGTTTATAGACAGGGCTACCATAAGAGGCAAGCAGTACAGTGGGCTGTTTTCTTGCCACAGTCACATGCACAATCACCTTTTGGAACTTTGTTTATGGTTTGCTGGTGAGAATGCAGGAAAGTCCTGACGCAGGCCGTAATGTGCCATGTCAGCAGTGCAGATGCCTGGAGCCCATCAGAATGATCTGTAGTGTGATTCTTAACTTATGTTTTCTTGTTATTCAGGGAATCTCTGCAAGAATATAACATCCCTTCCCCTATGGAGCATGTTAATTACAGAGCATGTAGCCTGACGGTTCTCCTTTTATCTGGCACTTGATCATTTTTGTTTGATGACAGGGAGCTGTCATCATTGACTCATGAACTCTGTACTACTGGGGGGAAATATGTAAATTCCTTATTCTGCTAAAAATGTGTCTGAGACTGAGAGCTACTGCTGTCTGTGTAACTGTCAAATCCCAAACTCCCACTGCGGGTGCCCAAAACCAGCTCACAGTTTGTGTGGTATTGGGCCTTGAAATCTAGACACCCTTTTACTCGTATTATTGTTCCAAAATGTGATTTTATTTTATCCTACTTGTGTAATGCAAAGGTGAGTTTGCCCAAGTCTAGTAACCCACAGTGACCAATGAGATCCTTGCTTTTAAACGGCTGAACTAAAGGCTGTCTGCTGGGTTTCTGTGGGTTACAGTTATGGGACCTGTTATCCAGAATGCTTGGGACCTGGGTTTTTCCGAATAATGGAACATTCTGTAATTTAGATCTTCATACCTTAAGACTACTAGAAAATCATGTAGACATGAAATAAACCCAATAGGCTGGTTTTGCCTCCATTAACGATTAATTATAACTTAGTTGGGATCAAGTACAAGCGAAAAATGAAATCATTTCTGGATAACATTTTTCCGGATAATGGATCCAATGCCTTTACTAGAATTTTAGAAAACTGTGTGTACTTTTTATTACAGTACCCTTTACCCTCGAAATTCAAATGATAGTGCCCCTATACTACTTAGAGAAAATCCCGCGCTGTGAAAATCTGTTAGACACAGTACTTGAGAGCGGCTATCCGTGGTTAGAATTCCGTAGATAATTCTAGTGATGTCACAACAGGCCGTTGCACGTAGTTGTGGTTTCCCTGTGGGATCAGCTCGTTAGTCTCTGGGTAAACGATGATGAGCAGATCATTGCCATATAAAAGCCTTTTTGTTTGACTGCTTATGGGGAGCATCTGACATTAATACATACATTTTTCATAATAATGTGTCCCTAATTACACTCATTCCCGGGAAGATCAAGCCTGCGGCCCCGTGGCTGATGGACTAAATGTGGTTAAACAAAAACAGCCGCCCTCTGGACTTCATTTTTCTTAAGGGAACAGTGACGCCTTTCATAGTTTAACAGGAATGTTTAATTTTGCCTTTGAAAATCTCACCAATGCTAGTTTCATCTTTAAGAAGTCTACATAATCCCCACTTACTGACCCTCTGTCCCAGTGTGGTTGTAGGGTACGACTGGGTAACCTGCTGCCCATATAGTGCAGTACCGTCTCATTATTAGGGTCATATGGCTAGGTGAAATAATTGTAGCTATCAAATAGTGCATTCCATATTTATAACATCACTTGTGCTATGTAAACCATTAACAAAAGGTAAATAGCACCAACTAGATAGAATTAGGATATGAGTTAGAATTAGATATGAATTAGTCCCCATTGGAGAATACCTCCACGATGGCAAGCAATATGGCTGCCCCATTGGAAATTAGTGTAAATATTCAAACATTATTTTACTCAGGGTTCTACCTTATCATTTAATTTGTATATGTTATTTGCTGTCCTTTGAGGGCGCTGTTTCATTGGAGCCTGCGGATGAGGTTATCTCTGCAGAGCAATCATGGCATATAAATATATGTACAGAAATTACTCTTGTGTCTTGAGCACTGGTTAAGTTTTGCTTCTATCACAGCATTTTGGTTGCAAAAAAATGTGTACTGCCAACACAGAGCCTCCTGTAGGCTACCAGTAGCCCATCACAGCCCATCATTGCCTCCCCAAAATTCTTTTTACATTTGAATTGGGCTCATTGAGGAAAAAAGGTTGGGTACCCCAGGCCTAGATAGTTGGCAAGTCCAATATTGTATAAAATGAAGTGTAAAGTGACAAGGCTACTGGTGCTCCTGTTGATCAGGTGGGACTTCCATTTAGTATATAAGGACTGAGCAAGCCTTGTTAGCCCTCTTTGGTCTCAACGCCATGGACAGGAGAGGCATTTGGTGCAGGGAGCCTGGGGCAAGAGGAAATTGGTGAGATTTGTGAGAGTGAGTCACCATGCAGCATGATGAAATGGAGTCTTGTCCTGTGATAGGTGACTAGGAGTAAAAAATAGATGTAGAACTGTCATTGACTCCTATGAGGAATATAGTTAGAACCATGGCAAAGCCCCATCAGATTAGGGACATGGCTTTCAGGCTTAGTGCTATTATGAAAGCTTCCTACAGAGAGGCCTGGTGAGTGAAGGCTGGACAACTGTAGGAAGGTGGTGACTGTTCAATGAGTTGAGGAGTACCTATGGGAGGCAAGGGCGTGATTATGATTTCTGGATACCTGAGAATTAAAGTGGACCCAGTGGGGCACTGGATGATCAACAGTTTTATTATTTGTTTAGGAAGAAGTCTTATTCGTACAGGTTAGGGGGTTCCAGTAACTGGTTGGAAGGATCTGATACCTAGGCAAGTGGTGGCCTCCTTGCTGGACAGAATTTGTTTGCTGAGAAAGTCGAATGAGTCAAAGTTTTGGTGACTTTCCGGCAATAATCCTGTTCATCTTGCTCAGCATTTCTGTCTGGTTCCATTCCTTTATGAAGCACCAGTAAGACTGCCGGCACAGTAAACCTATGTTACAGGCGTATTCATTATTTTGCCTTTGAGGAAGAAATTAATTGCAGCTAATTGCACCCTGATGGATTTTTTCAGCCCTGTTGTACGCTGAACCCGTAATAAAGCCATTCATGCCCTGGAACTGCCTTTTAATATAAATTATATGATAGAATTGGCCCAACACCCTGCTGTTGTCGGCTCTGGCGAGGCCATGTGTGACTCGTAGGACTCCTGTTACCGTGGTGATGATAATTGTTGGGGATAAACAGAACCTTTCCTCTGAATCAACGTAATGCAAAGAGCAGTGAGAATCAGTCAGCTCAGGGCACCTTTTGTCTTGATCCCTGGTGACACCTACACAGAAATGGGATTTCTACCCACAGGCACTTACTGTCATCAGTAGGGGCAAAATTACTTGATTTTAATATTTTACTATTAATTTTTCTAATGAGAAGTGACTGTATGATCCTAAAATACAGCTGCCCACAGCCCCCTGTTGGGTTATAATTCCCCATACATTTGCCCAGCAGGAGGTATAGTTGTACGGCATAAGGCACGGGGCTACAAAACTCGGTTAAGCAGTATAGAATCATGTCCAAGCCTGTAGTGGGGGCTCATTTATTCAACTAGATAACTACAAGCAGATTCTTGTGGCCATGTTGGATTGGCTATGAAGGCAGCTCTGTAGAAACCTCTGGAGTCCTATATACTGGATTTCGCTCAAGCACTTTGATTTTTCACAAGTGTGAAGCGCATTTCCCTTTAATTTACCGACCGAGGGTTCTGGGAACGTGAATCCAATTGTGAAACAAGTTGGGGAAATTAACTTGTTACCATGGTGATTACTGAAAAGCTTTATGCTTGTTTGGAGCCCAGAAATGAGCCTGGAATGTTCCTTTAGTAACCTCAGTCATTTTAATTTAATAACTTAATCCACGGTGACTGAAATCTTAGGCCTTTACTAATAGGATTACGTGGTACTACTCCCCTGACTGGAATAGGCTTTGTGTATAGCGACTTCCTTTCCTCACAGAACTCATAGAGTTGTGCAGTGATAAACATGTGACACTTACCATGTGACACACACACAAACTCATTGGTAAGTGGGTGGAGTCTGCCACAAGTGGAAGATAAACTATGCCTTATGCCTTACTTAGCCATAGAGGTGGGCAGACAATTACTTTCACTTTCCATTCAGCACTTCCTGCATGTCACTGCTCTCCCCACATTCCCCCCGTTCTCTTCACCATTTAATTGTGTAGCCAGGACATGGGGATGGACATCAGGTCCCCCATTCTGGTGCACAAACAAGATTCTGAGAGGCTTGTCTTAATAACAGTGTCCACAAAATGGCTCCTGCCTGCTTGTTATAATTATGAATTCCCAGACTGAAGGAAACAAGATTTAAATAATTTATACAGTGTAATTAAAGTTCATTTTGCTTGACTAACATGATAAAATAGGATTTTGAATATTTTTTTTTGGGTGACGGGTTCCCTTTCAATGTTAGTCTATGATACAGAAGAGCCATAAATATCCTGTAAATTATATAGTGAACAGAGACGTAACTAGAGGGGGGCGGGCCCTGGCGCGGGACATGCTGCCAGCCCCGTCCCCTCCGTACGGCCGGAAATGGCTGCATATCCTATTTACGAGTGGCGTGCGAGCTGCTGGGGGGGCCCCGAGGGGGTGCGGGCCCTGGCCCTGGCCCAATCGCACCCCCTCCTCCCCCGGTAGTTACGCCACTGATAGTGAATATATAGTACCCCCGCTTGTAAAATATTAGAATATTATAAGTTACCGAGGAGTTCCATGACTCCGAGGTGACTTCTAATATCCTCATATTTTGCAACAGGGGGTACTTTATTTATTATAATACACACAGAAATGACATCACTAAACTCCTATTATAACCAATGACATCACTAAGCATGATTTATATAAGCATATAATACACAAGAGCCATGAATGTCTTGTAAATTATATCCTTCTAAACAGTTACTAGTGATGTCATCAGTTTTAAACGTTGAGTAGTGATGTCATTTTTGTCACATGACCCACTAAAACGTGTATATTATAATAAATAAAGTACCCTTGTTGGAAAATATGAGGATATTAGAAGTTACCTTGGAGTTCCATGACCTGTATAAAAACACTCGGCCTTCAACCGCGTGTTTTTATATGGTCATGAAACGCCTCGGTAACTTATAATATCCTTATATTTTACAAGAGGTGGTGCTTTATTCACTATATAATAATACACAAGAGGCATGTAAATTATATCCTTATAAACAGTGACTAGTGATGTCATCAGTTATAAACGTTGAGTAGTGATGTAGTTTTTGTCACATCACTAAAACTTGTGTATTATAATAAATAAAGTACCCCTTGTTGAAAAATATGAGGATATTAGAAGTAACCTCAGAAATCCATATCCTTTGCCTTCGGCCTCGTACTTTTATATGGCCATGGAAATCCTTGGTGACTTATAATATCCTTATATTTTACAATAAGGGGTACTTTATTCACTATATAATACACAAGAACCATGAATATCCTGTAAATTATATCCTTATAAACGGTGCTTAGTGATGTCATCGGTTAGAATTGGAGTTTAGTGAGGTCATATCTGTCACATGACTCACTGAAACTTTTGTATTATAATAAATAAAGTACCCCCTGTTGCAAAATATGAGGATATTAGAAGTAGGGATGCACCAAATCCAGAATTCGGTTCAGGATTCAGCCTTTTTCAGCAAGATTCGTATTTGGTTGAATCCTTCTGCCTTGCCAAATCAAATCCGAATCCTAATTTGCATATGTAAATTAGGGGAGGGGAGGGAAATCTCGTAACTTCTTGTCAGAAAACAAGGAAGCAGGAAATGTTTTCCCCTTACCACCACTAATGTGCATATGCAAATTAGGATTTGGTTCAGTATTCGGCCAAATCTTTCTCAAGGGATTTAGGGGTTGGCCGAATTCAAAATAGTGGATTGGAAGCATCCTTAATTAGAAGTCACCTCGGCCTTCAGTATCGTGCTTTTATATGGTCATGAAACTCCTCGGTAACTTATAATATCCTTATATTTTACAAGAGGGGCTACTTTATTCACTATATAATAGATAAATCATTCAATGGTCATTTAAAAGAAAATAAACAGATGCTACAGACCACTTCAGTATATTACTATACATGCGTATAGTAATGCGAACAGATCAGCCGATGTTCTGCCCCTGACAGCAATCGTACAAAGCTAGTGACAGTCTCCCTCTGAAAATCATATGATAGGCAATACATGTAGCGATATTACCTGCAGCTGACAGAATTTTTCTAACCTGTCCGATCGACCAAACGACCGATCTCCGCCGGACGAAAAATGTCGGGGCTCTCCACACACGTTCTGAAAATCGTAGGAATCCTCGATTCGTACGATGGGATCTTTGCTTCTAATTAATCCTTATTGGAATCAAAACCAACCTATTGGGGTTATTAAATGTTTAAATTATTTTTTACTAGACATTGAGTATGGTGTTCTAAATTATGGAAAGACCCCTTATCCAGAAAACACCAGGTCCAGAGCATTCTGCGTAAGAGGTCTCATACCTGTACTTTCCTTTCTGAAACCAGCTCTTACAATTAATGGAAGAGACTGAGGTTCCATTTCAAAGCTCTGTGGTGGCAATGTTCTGTCCTATTTGGATGCAATCTGCTGCCATCAAGTGTGAAGTGGTATTGAAATAACAAGTAAAATATGAATTCCAATACAAAATCATTTTATAATGTATGTTCTGTTGATGCTCTGCCTTACTGGAGTAACACTGCAGCATCCGAATTACCAAACAAAATATGGAACCATAGCGGTGGTGTGTGGCCTTTTAGAAAGAGTTCCCGTGTAATGAATGTTATTCCAGACATGAAGACTAGCCAAACAACATTAAAAATCCTACTTTCCTAAGAAAACTGAAAAAAATGGTTAAAACCTTCAAAACAATACTTTGTTTTCCCGCAGAACCCTTCATTTGTCAGCTTGAGTCATTCTAATGGCAGGGACCATGCTAGTTTTAAATTACATCTTCTAATCCACGGTATAAATTCCTGACTGGACGTTTAACTGTTTGTTGGTTGGGGCTTTATTTAATATTTCAATTATTTTTAGTAGACGATTCATTACAGAAAGATCCGTTATCTGGAGAACCCCAGGTCCCAAGCATTCTGGATAACAGATTTCACACCTGTACCTTGTACTTGATAACTTAGGGCAGGACTACACGGCCGATTCCGCTGCGATCCGACTCGCTGCGATCCGACTCGCTGCTCAAAATTGCCGGCGTCACGTCAGATACAACGGAAATAAGGTATTTCTGTTGCATCCGATTTTGCGCAGCGCGTCGGATAGCTGCTGAATCAGCCATGTGGTCCTGCCCTTAAGGTATGAAGATCTAAATTATGGAAATATGTACTGAGCATTCTGGATAACATGTCCCATACCTGTACAAGCATTTGCATCTCTCAACAGGATTGAATGCTGGGGGTGGAAGCTGCAGGTGGAGGGTTGAAGGATATATCTCATTTAATTTCAATTTCCTATTAACTGTTTTAGGTTTATTAATGTCCCTCTCTCTTCTTGGTCAGGTAACCAACCGAAAACAAAAAACGCCAGCCTCCATTGCGAGTCAAAGAGACAAGTCTGAAATCTTAGACAAGAAGGGCCAATAAGAAATAACGAGGCAGAAAAACATTAAATAAAGACCTATGATTCTCAGTCTGATACTGTTGGCTGTGATTCTATTAAATAATGAACATAAAACATTTGCAGTAGGGTTGTTGCCAGGCAGAGTATAAGGGAAGGTGTTAAAGTTCTTTGAGACCCATATATCCAATGAATAAAAGTATTTTTGGTTTCCCTGTCCCCTTTGGGTTATTCCTGACATTCCATCAGTTTGTGTAAGTGGAATTATCTCTCCAGGGGGGACTCTGTATGAAATTGGCAGTGTTTAACTAAAACAATCAATGAATTCACTCCCAAACCCCGGCCTTTCGCCTGAGAACTGGGGCAAGCTGAAACCTTTATGCAAGTGGCACCTTAAATCGCTTCCCGGCAAATGCCCTTTTTATAAAGTGCTCCCTGGCAAATGAACATTGTTTGCCCTCACAGCCGGGAAGACTAAATTCTGCTTGGTGCTGTTCCAGGCGGCGAAGAACACGCGGATCCCTTACATCATAATGCACTGAAATGTTTCATTACCAAATCACTTCTGATATTGTACAAGAGGATATTGTAAAATGTGTAATGCAGAGGGTTGTCCGCAAAGCAGATGTCCCGGCCAGAGAACAAGCTTTCCCTAATTCTAATTTGGCTTCTTGGCTTTCAGGCATCTGGCTGTCAGTGGGTTAATAACCGAGTCGGGCAGAGCAAACTTAACCTCTTGTGTGCATGAGCGCATAAAGGGGTGGTCGACCTTTAAGATAACTTTTAGTATGTTATAGAATGGTTACTTCTAAGCAACTTTTCAATTGGTCTTCATTATTTATTTTTTAGTTATTTGCTCTTTTATTTTTTAGACACTTTGCAGCTTTCAAATGGGCGTCGCTGACCCCCCTCTGAAAAACAAATGCTCTGTAAGGCTACACAGTTATTGTTATTGCTACTTTGTATTACTCATCTTTCTATTCAGGCCTCTCCTATTCATATTCCAGTCTCCTATTCAAATCATTGCATGGTTGCTAGGGAGATTTGGACCTTAGCTACCAGATTGCTTAAAATGCAAATTGAAGAACTGCTGAATAAAAAGCTAAAAAATGAGAATATCACTCTCTACATCATTCTAAAAATGATCTCAAAGGTGAACAACCCCTTTAATCATATGTGCTGAGAATAAAAATTAAAGGGTAAATAATGTCTGAAAACTGTTTTTTTTTTTTTTTTTTGGTTAGAGACTGATTACTAGTTAAAAAGGACAGTAGTATAACAATACTTTTGCTATATACAGTAACTGCATGCAATGTTGAATAAAGTAGATCAGAAAATGTTGTTCTTCCATAGGGAAGTTTTATAAAACAAGCCCTACTTTATCGCTTACTCTATCCACACTTTCCGTTCAATGAACTTGTTCCCGGCTGCTTGATTGGGAATTTCTACCAGTGAAAGTTAATTATGCATGCGTCTTTAACTAGGGCGACTTTTATAATGTGCCATGGTTGGAGGACTTGGGGGAATGGGAATTGAAAGCCATTTAATAGGTCCGGTGGTGGGGATATGAGAATGTGCTACAGAAATTATTGGCACCCGTGGGGGGGGGGGCTCGGACTACAGCAACAAGTGCACCTGACTGCATTCACTACTTACCCCAGAGTCTGTGTGTGTAATACATGGTCTGCGGGGAGAGTTAAAGCCAATGGAAACTGACTTACTTTAAATATACAAAATATATCTTGCTTCTAGGCAAGGACTTCAAATCAGGAAAACAAGAAAAGAATTTTGTCTTCGGTGCAATGGTCCATGGGCGGCCGTGGGGTCAGTAACTCCTGCTGCAGCTGCTTTCCAGTGATGTGAATGGTAAACTCCATTAATCCATGATGGGCCCCTCGCAAGGGAATTGTTCGGGGTCCCGTATTTTCCTCTTGCGGTCATTTGTGTTTTTTGGCTTTCTGTGCACAGAGTAAGCTAAAACCTTATTTATGTTCTTTCTTTAAAGGGGTTGTTCACCTTTAAAGGAGAAGGAAAGGTTGAGTTTAATTGTATACTTAACTGAAAGCCCGGGCTGGTGCTCCTATCAGGGGAAAACTGCAACAGCTGGGGTACTTCCAGTGAGCACCACGGATCGATTGTCTTCCTTTTTCATCTTTCTTAGGGCTCTTACGAGCGGTTGTAGCTGCGCTTCCGTTTTTCTGAGTTCAGCCGCAGGGGAGCGTTGGAATAGACGCATTACATTTTTTCCTATGGGGCTGTACTCACACAGGCACATGTAGGCGTGAACGCAGGTTGAGACGCAACATGCTGCATTTTTCCTGCGTTCAGTGCCTACACGCGCCTGTGTGAGTACAGCTTCATTGGAAAAAATGTAATGCGTCTATTCCTGCGCTCCCCTGCGGCTGAACGCAGAAAAACGGAACGCAGGGGAGCGCAGCTACAACCGCTCGTGAGTAAGAGCCCTTATTTAGCTTTTTATTCAGCAGCTCTCCTTTTTGCAATTTCAGCAATCCAATTGCTAGGATCCAAATTACCCTAGCAACCGTGCATTGATTTGAGTAAGAGACTGGCATATAATTAGCAATATGACTAAAAAAAAGCCACAATCATAATACATTTGTAGCCTTACAGAGCATTTGTTTTTTTAGATGGGGGTCATAAATAAGGAAGACCAATTGAAAAGTTGCTTAGAATTGGTCATTCTATAACAGGCAATAAGTTTACATAAAGTTCAACCACCCCTGTAACCATGCCTTCACACTGTCTAATGAGCTTTGTATGAATGACTACAAAATGTGTCAATATTCCTTGTTCATTTAACAACAAGAATAAAAGTGTAAGTTACAAAAAAAGATGAACCACCCCTAATGATAAAACAATACAGAATGAAGATTTATTATAAATAGCAACGTTCCCCTTTCATTAGGGTTAAAGGGGCGGTTCACCTTTAACTTTTCAATTGGTCTTCTTTTTTTATACTTTTTGAATTATTTGCATTCTTCTTCTGACTTTTTCCAGCTTTCAAAAGGGGGTCACTGACCCCATCTAAAAACAAATGCTCTGTACGGCTACACATTTATTGTTATTGCTTTTTATTACGTATCTTCTATTCAGGCCTCTCCTATTCATATTCCAGTCTCTTGTTCAAATCAATGCATGGTTGCTAGGGTACTTTTTGACCCCAGCAACTAGAATGCTGGAATTGCAAACTGGAGAGCAATTTGAATAATAAAAAGTGAAAAACCTTTGCAAATTGACTCATAAAATCACTCTCTGTATCATACTAACAGTTAACTCAAAGGTAGGTTCTCTCTGCACTTTTCTCAGTGGTTTTGTAAATGCATAATGCTATTGAAAGCAGTGTCTGTCCATCCATTTCTGTTCATTAGTTCAGACTCTTGAAACAATGTAGCAGATGCTAGTTATCTGGATTCTGTTATGTTATTTCAAGAGTGCGAACCAGAGAACAGAACCGGTATGGACTCTGTTATCCGGAAAACCCATTATCCAGAAAGCTCAGAATTATGGGAAGGATGTCTCCCATAGAAGCCATTTTATCCAAATAATCCAAACTTTACAAATTATTTCCATGTTCTGTGTATTAATAAAACAGTAGCTTGTACTTGATCCCAACTAAGATATACTTTTTCCTTATTGGAGGCAAAACCAGCCTATTGGTATTTAATGTTTACATGATTTTCTAAGATGTGAAGATCCAAATTACAGAAAGATCCGTTATCCGGAAAACCACAGGTCCCAAGCATTCTGGATAACAGGTCCCATACCTGTACTACTTTCAGTTGGTATTATATTTGCAATCAACTTTAAAACCATGTCAGTTTGTATTGGGAAAAAAACTCTTCCTGGGTGGGATCTCCTTTAATAAATGGGTATACACTCCTTACCTCTCCCTCGTTAGTTTGCCCCACTCCCCCTTTCTTCCAATCATTTATTCTTTCAAGTTCATTTAGAAGCAGATTAAAGGCTCAATCATCCCAGAACGTATGTATAAAAGAAATGTTATTGTAAAGAATTAAAATTTGACTTTCTGAACTTTCAGGATCATCCAAAATCCCCTACAGGATTTTCATCCCAATTATGCCTATAATAACAAGCCCATCCAAGCATTGTGCCTTCCGTGTGCTGTGGAATCTGGTGACGTGCGTTGCCGAGTTTTCCTTTCATTCTCCGTTACAAAAGCCATTTAGCAGATTTAAGGCTTTGAAGCTGCCATTAAGCTGGTGCAGGACATTACACTAGCTGCACTATATCCTTACTGTGTGACCTGCACAGCCATGGCTTTAATCATCGCTCCTGATCAGACATGTTATTATTGAAAACAAATTTAAGGAGAAATGAATCAGCCAAAAACAGAAAGTATCATGTTCACTTGGGGAATGATTGGATTAGTCGGCATGTTCCTTTTGTACAGAGATTTTATTAACTTTTGCATTTTAGGGCAGAGACACACACTGCGATTCGTGGAGATTAGTCGCCTGACCTCCTCTTCTTTGGGGAGACTAATCCCCCCAGAACTGCCTCCCCTGCCTTCATTTTCCGTTTTTCCATTTCCCCGCGCTTCATTTTCTGAAGTCGCCCGAAGTTGCCTCACGAGGAAGGCAGGAGAGATTAGTCGCCTCAAAGTAGATTCGTCGCCTCCGTGTCTCTGCCCTTAAAGGGATACTGTCATGGGGAAAAAAAACATTTTTTCAAAATGTATCAGTTAATAGTGCTGCTCCAGCAGAATTCTGCACTGAAATCCATTTCTTAAAAGAGCAAACAGGTTTTTTTTATATTAAATTTTGAAATCTGACATGGGGCTAGACATATTGTCAATTTCCCAGCTGCCCCAAGTCATGTGAGTCTCAGAATGTGGAACCAAGAGAGTATCAGAATGCGAAACCAAGAGAGTATCAGAATGTGTAACCAAGAGAGTCTATTGAGATATTAACTAGTTATTGGGCCCTAAGGTTAACAGCCCAGGAACTAGGAACTGTGGGAGTTCTGTGGCCACCCAGTGTGAGAACAAGTGGCAGGTGTGCAAATGTGACTGTCACACCTATTAAATAAATGACACATTCCTGAGCTGAATGTCAGGGGTTAACCCCCATCTGCATTTGCCCCTGCAGCCCTAAAACCACTTTAAACTGGGAAAAAATATATCTATTAATCTGTAATAAACCTCAAACAGCAGCAGCACTTGCATTTTTGTCATGTAGTTCCCTCTGGCAGGTTGTGTATACACACGTCCCTTCTATAAACTACTTAAACTCAGTGCTCTCTTCCCAGGGCTGGAGTTGCACAACTGACAGTCGGTACAATAGAGTTACACAATAGGAGCTCCTGCTCCTTCTGTCTCGTTGCTTATAGTATTAGCACTTAATATTATGCACTTACTTACTTCCCCTTTAAATGGGAACTTTCCTAAAAATAGTGTTTTGCATAATGAAAGAAAACGTATATTTCCCAGTCATTTCTCATTCTCACTGGTTTAGTTACTGTGAGTAAATGTAATTGGTAGTGGTCTGGACCCTCTGACTCATGAAACAATGTAGCAGAAGAGAAGCTAGAGATTCTCTAACCTTGGCAGATTATAGTTGCTTTACCTCTGCTGGGCGGAAGCAGCGCAGGAAAGGCCTTTCTGTTCGGGTCAGCAAAAATTCTGATTCACTCTCAATATCCGGCCAGAGATTGTCCCAGGTCTGCGTTGTGGGTGCAGGTGCGATACAGATATGGGTGTAGCATGGGAAGGGCTATTTGTACATGCACAGAACATTGCCTTTGTCTGAATGATCATATGAGCTACAGCCATTGCCCTTAATATACAGAAATATACAGTCATATGAAAAAGTTTTGGGACCCTTCTCAGCCTGCATAATAATTTACTTTCAACAAAAAAGATAACAGTGGTATGTCTTTCATTTCCCAGGAACATCTGAGTACTGGGGTGTTTTCTGGACAAAGATTTGAAGCAGTATTCCATTGTGTGAAATTAAATCAAATGTGAAAAAATGGCTGTGCAAAAATTTGGGTTCCCGTGTAATTTTGCTAATTTGAATGCATGTAACTGCTCAATACTGATTACTGGCAACACCAAATTGGTTGGATTAGCTCGTTAAGCCTTGAACTTCATCGGCAGGTGTGTCCAATCATGAGAAGAGGTATTTAAGGTGACCAATTGCAAGTTGTGCTTCCGTTTGACTCTCCTCTGAAGAGTGACAGCATGGGATCCTCAAAGCAACTCTCAAAAGATCTGAAAACAAAGATTGTTCAGTATCAGGGTTTAGGTGAAGGCTACAAAAAGCTATCTCAGAGGTTTAAACTGTCAGTTTCAACTGTAAGGAATGGAATCAGGAAATGGAAGGCCACAGGCACAGTTGCTGTAAAACCCAGGTCTGACAGGCCAATAAAAATACAGGAGCAGCATATGAAGAGGATTGTGAGAATGTTACAGACAAGCCAAAATCATCTCCAAAGACCTGCAAGAACATCTTGCTGCAGATGCAGGTGTATCTGTACATCGTTCTACAATTCAGCACAATTTGCACAAAGAACATGTGTATGGCAGGGGGATGAGAAGCCCTTTCTGCACTCACACAAACACAGTCGCTTGTTGTATGGAAAAGCTCATTTAGACAAGTCACAGTCATTTGGGAACAAAGTGCTTTGGACTGATGAGACAAAAATTGAGTTATTTGGTCATAACAAAAAGCGCTTTGCATGGCGGAAGAAGAACACGGCATTCCAAGAAAAACACCTGCTACCGACTGTCACATTTGGTGGAGGTCCCATCATGCTGTGGGGCTGTGTGACTAGTTCAGGGACTACTGGGGCCCTTGTTAAAGTCGAGGGTCGGATGAATTCAACCCAATATCAACAAATTCTTCAGCGATAGAAGTCTATAGGAGGAGTCTAGAGGCTGTTACAATTTGCAAAAGGAGCTCAACTAAGTATTGATGTAATATCTCTGTTGGGGTGCCCAAATTTATGCACCTGTCTAATTTTGTTATGATGCATATTGTATATTTTCTGTTAATCCAATAAACTTTTTGTCACATGTTTATATATTAAAAGGAAGTTGCTGCTTTGAAAGCTCAGCCAATGATAAACAAAACTCCAAAGAATTAAGAGGGGTTCCCAAACTTTTTCATATCACTGTACATTCCTATGCTCCTATGGTAAAAGAAAGAAATCTTTCAGCAGGCCTACTACTTTCTGTTCATTTATTTATTAATTTATGCTACTTTCTTTACTTACTTCATCCCTTTCAAACTGTTCAACATGTTAGACCTTTGTATAAGTGAGACACTATTATATATATTTATAGATTTCTCCATGACTGCATATTGTGTGTGTCCTGCACCATAGGCATCCACGCTCCCAATTAGTGACTCCTCCATGATGCCCGTTGTAACATTATGATAGGGTCATCTCCTCAGCACTGCCCATTGTGACATTACTGTTGGGTGACTCCTCTGCACTTCCTATTGTGACATTACCATTGGGTGACTCCTCAGCACTGCCCATTGTAATATTACTGTTGGGTGACTCCTCAGCACTGCCAATTGGGACATAACCATTGGGTGACTCCTCAGCACTGCCTATTGTGACATTACCATTGGGTGACTTCTTGACGCTGTCCATTGTGATATTACTGTTGGGTGACTCCTCAGCTCTGCCCACAGTGACATTACCATTGGGTGACTCCTCAGCACTGCCCGTTGTGACATTACCATTGGGTGACTCTTCAGCACTGCCCATTATGACATTACTGTTGGGTGACTCCTCAGCACTGCCCATTGTGACATTACTGTTTGGTGACTCCTCAGCACTGCCCATTGTGATATTACTGTTGGGTGACTCCTCAGCACTGCCCATTGTGATATTACCGTTGTGTGACTCCTCGGTTCTTTAGGAATGTTTTGAAGCTGTTATTTAGTGCAAAGTGGGTTTTTCTTTCCTTTGCAGAACTGTTTAACCCATTAAGGGCACTGAGATACTGCCCTGTGATAAAGACCTGTGAGAATGCCTTTGCACTGTTGCAATATATTTGGCATCAAGAGGTTTCTTGTCTAATATGATCTCCGTTTGCTGCCCCAACATGCACTCTGAAACCTTGGCAGGAGGCAGGGCCTTGCCTGAGATAATTCTGGCAAAGGGGAATTTCGGACCGGTTTCTCCTCCAAGGCCTTGGGATATTGATGTTTGAGGCCCTGCTAGTGTTACATGTACAGAGCTCTGCTGGAACCAGATCACATCACACGGATGTGAACAGTAGCCTGAAATGGGGGCCCCTGGGAAAACTGCAATAGTAGATGCTCGCTGGTGGGTAGAGCACCAGGTACTGGCTGCCAGGGTGTATATTACCTGATGACATTTTATTTTAGCTTCTGCTAAGCCTCTTTACTTGCTGAGAGGTTCTAGCCAGGCAGCGAGGGCCGGGGCTTTAAAGGAAACAGATGTCACATGACAACCATCTCTCCGTCTCTTTGGATTTTATATCTTTTTCGAACGGGTATAATTTCCTTATTTATGAAAATAAAACCCTTCCAGATGGCTAAAGTGATTACTTGCCTATATTGTACTTGCAGGTTCATAGGCGGTAGCGCTGTTCTTATTCTGTAGCTTGTAGAAAAGATCTGACTTCCAGCAAGACTGCTGAGCGGAGAGACCACAAGTGGCGAATGTATCACAACTTTCACTTCTGAGCAGGCTTCTCCCTCATTTGTGAAAGAGTTCTCATAATACAGCTCTATCTAAACCTTGGTGGGGAATAGGGGACTTCTGGCAAAACTACAACTCTCAAAATCCCTCTCAGCTGAGCTGTTGGGGAAAAAACCTCTGGGAGTTGTAGTTTTGAATCAGCTATAATTGTTTTAATTATTTGCCTCCTTCTGACCATTTACAGCTTTCAAATTGGGGTCAAGTAAAATAACAAATGCTCTGTAAGGCTACACATATATTGTTATGGCTTCTTTTTATTACTCCTCTTTCTATTCCGGCCCCTCCTATTTATATTCCTGTCTCTTATTCAAATCAGTGCATGGTTGCTAGGGGAATTTGGATCCAAGCAACCAAGTTGCAGAAATTGTAAACTGAAGAGCTGCTGAATAAAAAGCTAAATAACTAAAAAAAAACACAAATAATAAAAAATTAAAACTAATTGTAAATTGTCTCAGAATATCACTCTCTGTATCACACTAAGGGGCCGATTCACTAAGGGTCGAATATCGAGGGTTAATTAACCCTCGATATTCGACTAGGAATTAAAATCCTTCGACTTCGAATATCGAAGTCGAAGGATTTAGCGCAGATAGTTCGATCGAACGATTTGAAGGATAATTCCTTCGATCGAACGATAAAATCCTTCGAAGGAATATCCTTCGATCAAAAAAAGTTAGGCAAGCCTATGGGGACCTTCCCCATAAGCTAACATTGACTTCGGTAGCTTTTAGATGGCGAACTAGGGGGTCGAAGTTTTTTTTAAAGAGACAGTACTTCGACTATCGAATGGTCGAATAGTCGAACGATTTTTACTACGAATCCTTCGTTTCGAAGTCGTAGTCGAAGGTCGAATAGCCCAAAAAAAACTTCGAAAATTCGTAGTTTTTTAACTTAGAATCTTTCACTCGAAGTTAGTGAATCGGCCCCTAAACGTTAAATTAAAGGTGAACCACTCCTTTTAACCATTACATGACTAGGGGACGGAAGGGTCTGGTCATGCTCCAGAGCTGGGGTCCATATCTAAATGTGGGTTTGCATATTATGCATGTGCCTGTTAGAGCGTATATGTATTTTATATTAAATGAGAAATATTTCCAGTGAAATCAGGAGCAGCACTGCCTTATGGTTTCCTTCCACACTGTGCGGAGCTGATAAGAGCCCATGATTCTGACTCCTGAATATTTCTTACTAATGGTAATTTGTGTTTCTCTATCCTTGGGCTGCTCATACCTTTGTTATATAAGGACTTGCTCTATTCTTGCAGCCAAGCCACCCATTTGTTTGAAAGCAACCACCTTATGAACTTTGCCTGTAGATTGCAAGCTCTTGGGAGCTGGTCCTAATAAGCTGTACTTGCTTAGCATTTGACGGTAGAATTATTAATTTTAGAACTTTTAAACCTTATTTTCTGCTTGGCAGCAGTTTTGCATCCCCTGCTTTACCCTGTAATATTTCTTCTGCCACTGTAACATTGAATGGAGGATTCTGATTGGGCGGCATAGGCACCCTGGTTCATGCTGAGGAATTTATTTGCCCATAAAGACTGCGTATTGGTGGATATGCTTAATTAGACTAATTAGAACATGTGGCTTCTTTTGGAAAAACACGATCCTTAAGGCAATAACTTTCACCTTATAAAGAAGTTATAAAGGCAGGATTGTTGGGGGTGATAGACTGGTAAAGTGAGCAGTGTGGGACCACCCACAGTTACTGGCATGGGCACGGATATTCCCTTTCTTCCCAAACAAAGATGCATTCAACAGCTGGGGCTGCGGAGGCTTCCCTGTCCTGCGACTCTGATTGGCCAGAGAGTTTACAGGCCAGACTTTGGGTGAAAGCAGCCTATTACACCTGTATAAACATCTCCTGGTGAAATCTAAATATGTGCCTAGATTGTAAGCTCTTGAGTACATCACACACTTGTTAGTATAATGCTCTGCACATATATATGGTAAGGTTTTTCTTTACTTTTAACACTTCCATGCGGTTTCTGAACATTCCTTCTCTGTATATTTGTATTTATACATATGGGAGGAGGAGGTGCCATATTGATTCCCTTAGACAGTACAGTATGAGGGTATAGCTTATTGTGTGCCCAGAACATTCCTTCTCTGTATATTTGTATTTATACATATGGGAGGAGGAGGTGCCATATTGATTCCCTTAGACAGTACAGTATGAGGGTATAGCTTATTGTGTGCCCAGAACATTCCTTCTCTGTATATTTGTATTTATACATATGGGAGGAGGAGGTGCCATATTGATTCCCTTAGACAGTACAGTATGAGGGTATAGCTTATTGTGTGCCCAGAACATTCCTTCTCTGTATATTTGTATTTATACATATGGGAGGAGGAGGTGCCATATTGATTCCCTTAGACAGTACAGTATGAGGGTATAGCTTATTGTGTGCCCAGAACATTCCTTCTCTGTATATTTGTATTTATACATATGGGAGGAGGAGGTGCCATATTGATTCCCTTAGACAGTACAGTATGAGGGTATAGCTTATTGTGTGCCCAGAACATTCCTTCTCTGTATATTTGTATTTATACATATGGGAGGAGGAGGTGCCATATTGATTCCCTTAGACAGTACAGTATGAGGGTATAGCTTATTGTGTGCCCAGAACATTCCTTCTCTGTATATTTGTATTTATACATATGGGAGGAGGGAGGCAGGGCCGCCATCAGGGGGGGACAGGGGGGACAAGCGTACCGGGCCCGGGCATGAAGGGGGGCCCGGCAGCGCTGCATTTTTTGAAGATCCGGGCCCCCCTTACGAGCGCCTGAGCCGTACGTCTTGCCTCTGTGCTGCCGAATGCGGAAGTGCCGAAAAGCCGAAGCCGATGCGCCGAAAAGACCCGAAGTCACGGAAAAAGCCGAAGTCACGAAGCGCCGAAAAGACCCGAAGTCACGAAAACAGCCAAAGCCGAAGTCCTGAAGCAGCGCAAAGACCCGAAGTCACGAAAACAGCCGAAGTCCTGAAGTGAAAAGACCCGAAGTCACGAAAGGAGGTGAAGTTGAAGTACTGAAGCCGTGAGTTCAATTCTACTGAACACCAGTTTGTGTATTTTTTTTTTTTAATCTCCTGGCCACCAATGTATTATTTTAATATTCTATAGGCCCCTGCAACCAATCTTTTTTTTTAAAACATGTTTTTTTGGGGCCCCAATTTGTTTTTTAACTCGTAAGGGGCCCCTGACGCCAATGGTTTTTTTTTTTTCAAATTTTTTTTTGGGGCCCCAATTTGTTTTTAACTTGTAAGGGGGCCCCTGTCGCCAATGTTTTTTTTTTTTTTTTTTTTTTTTTTTCAAAACAATTTTTTTTTTTTTTTCAAATTTTTTTTTGGGGCCCCAATTTGTTTTTAACTTATAAGGGGGCCCCTGCCACCAATGTTTGTTTATTTTTTAGTTTTTTTTACATTTTTTTTGTTGGGGCCCCAAGTTTTTTTTAACTTATAAGGGGGCCCCTTCCACCAATGTTTTTTTTTTAAAAAAAAAAAAATTTTAATTTTTTTTTTTTGGGGCCCCAATTTTTTATAAGGGGGCCCTGACCATCAATAGCTTTTTACAACTTGTGTGGGGGGGGGTTACTTTTTTAGCGCTGATGTCTGTGTGGTCTTTTAACTGCGATGTGGAGTGGGCGGGAAATGGGGTGGAGCTTGGTCGTCAGTGTGGGCGGGGCCCAGGGGGCCCCAAAAATTTTGTTGTACGGGGCCCCGTGATTTCTAATGGCGGCCCTGGAGGGAGGTGCCATATTGATTCCCTAATACAGTACAGTATGAGGGTATAGCTTATTGTGTGCCCAGGATATTCCTTCTCTTTATATTTGTATTCATATAAATGTGCCATATTCATTCCCTTAGACAGTATAGTATGAGGGGATTATTGTATTCAGAGAATGTTTATTTTCATTCCCACTGCTTGCTGACTGTATAAAAGACACAGCAGGTCCCTGCAGACACCCACGTAATCCTGTTCCTAAAGAGAGAATACCTGTTCATGTATCAGCTTGATATGTACCAGAAATGAAAAGGCTGGGGGAGGGAAGAACCATTATCACTTACCTGTGACTAATTACCCTTATTCATCATTATGGATTTAACTGAATCCCCCTGAAAAGGAGTTGTTCTCCTTTAAATTAACTGTTCGTATGATGTAGAGAGGGATATTCTGAGACAATTTGCAATTGGTTTTCATTTTGTATTATTTGTGGTTTTTGAGTTATTTAGCTTTTTATTCAGCTGCTCTCCAGTTTCAGATTTCAGCAATCTGGTTGCTAGGGCCCAAAGTCCCCTAGCAACAATGCATTGATTTGAATAAGAGGCTGGAATATGAATAGTAGAGGCCTGAAAAGAAAGAGTAATAAAAGTAGCAATAACAGTACATTTGTAGCCTTACAGAGCATTTGTTTTTTAGATGGGGTCAGTGACCCCCATTCAAAGCTGGAAAGAGTCAAAAGAAGAAAGCAAATAATTACAAAAAAACTTTAATAATTAATGTTTAGTTATTTTTTAAATTCCAGGCTTTGCTTTGCTGTGAGACCTATTCCATGAATTCCCTTCTATTCAGCAGCTCCCCTTGGCTAAGGTCCCTAAACGCTCATTACTTGGGTTCCATCCCATCTCCATCTGTTATTGCCACTGCTCCCCCCCCCTCTTTTCTCCTTAAAACATAAGCAGAGGTTTGAGTTTGGCAGGAACGCTGGGCCCTGACTTGTCCGTGGGTTATTATAGGAACGCTGGCTTTATTTCTCTGCTATTGATTACTTTCATCCTTTAGTAATAATCAGCGCAGTTTCACTTCCAAGAAAACATTACAGGGATTCTAATAAAAAGCTTCTTTTTTATGGCCCTATACATGTAAATGCGCCTTTTTCACTCATAATAAAGCAGCTTCTCCGCTGGAGATTTACAAGCTAAATGTAATTTATTATAATATAAAGGAAAACGTGCATATTCTATTTATTATTTTGGAGAGCCATTATGCTTTTGTTATCCTGCTGAATTGTGCTTAGTACAGGGAATACCTATGCTGCCATAGTTTTATGGGATCTCTCTGTACAGACTATGAGCAAACTTAGGATTGTGCTTAGTACAAGGGAATACCTATGCTGCCATAGTTTTATGGGATCTCTCTGTACAGACTATGAGCAAACTTAGGGGCTGTTCCTGCTGAATTGTGCTTAGTACAGGGGAATACCTATGCTGCCATAGTTTTATGGGATCTCACTGTACAGACTATGAGCAAACTTAGGGGACTGTTCCTGCTGAATTGTACTTAGTACAGGGGAATACCTATGCTGCCATAGTTTTATGGGATCTCTCTGTACAGACTATGAGCAAACTTAGGGACTGTTCCTGCTGAATTGTGCTTAGTACAGGGGAATACCTATGCTGCCATAGTTTTATGTGATCTCTCTGTACAGACTATGAGCAAACTTAGGGGACTGTTCCAGCTGAATTGTGCTTAGTACAGGGGAATACATAAGCTGCCATAGTTTTATGGGATCTCCCTGTGTATAGACTATGCAGGGCATGGAGCTCATGGAAAGTTTTAGGGGAGGCAAAGTTGCAGGTGTAGCTGAATTGCCAAGTTTTGGGAAAACATTGGGTCACACATAATTACGTTTTCTATTTATATTAAATATTCCGTCCAGTAGACAATCCTGTTAGTGTGTGTCATGGTCCAGGCTGTTCCGGTACGTTCCTGAAACTTGCCTTTGCCTTAGTTAGATAATATAATAAAAATATAAGTGAACATAGAGATGACTGATACAGGGTAGGGATTCGTGTAGCATTTAGGGGAACAAGCCTTTATTGATTGGGAAGATTAAGGCACAGGCTTCGTTAAGCAAATGACAGAGAGTATTGATTGCTCCATAGTTACAATTTACCATTGGGGCTGCTAGCATCTGAAATGTGGTTTTGCTAGAAGAATTAAATTGGGGGTTCCCCTTGATTAATAATTTAGTCCATATTGGAAGTAAAGAGAGCCTAACACCCGAATCCTTCTCGAAAGATTAGGCTTGAATACCGAACTAAAACCGAATCCTAATTTGCATATGCAAATTAGGGATGGGAAGGGGAAAACATTTTTTACTTCCTTGTTTTGTGACAAAAACTCATGTGATTCCCCTCTCCCGCCCCTAATTTGCATATGCAAATTAGGATTTTGATTTGGTTCAGCCGGGCAGAAGGTTTCAGCCGAATCTGAATCCTGCTGGAAAAGGCCGAATCCCAAACCGAATCCTGCATTCGGTGCATCCCTAGAAATAAAATGGTAGCTTCCACCCTTATGTATTATTAATAATGTTGCAGTAACTGTATATTCTTATACTGTATTGTCTATACTGCAGGCCTGGACTGGGAGTCAAAATAGGCCCTGCCATTCCAAGTACAAAGAGTCCCAAACAGCCCCCTACTAGCCCACTATATGGTAACTTTCTATGGAACCATACAGTAGCCCCTCTGACATTTGCCAGAACCCACAGATTGCCAGTCCGGACCTGCTATACTGTAATAGTATGGCAGCTCCCACCCTTATGTAAAACTGGAAATATACAGAGATGGAATGTTCTGGACACACTTACTCTGTACTTTCAATATGGCAGCTCCCATTAGTATGTATAACTATATAATATATGGGGAAGGATGGTTTTGTGCACAAAGTTAGCTGTAGCTGTGAAAGCTAACTTCTGTAGTGTGTGTGTTTTCCTATGATTTAAATTAATTATGTACTGATTGTACAGGTAAGGGATCCGTTATCCAGCAACCCATTATCCAGTTAGCCCTGAATAACGGAAAGGCTTCCTCCCATAGACTCCATTATAATCAAATAATCCAGTTTTCTAAAATTGATTCCCCTTTTTGTCTGTAATAATAAAACAGTAACTTGTTCTTGATCCCAACTAAGATATAATTAATCCTTATTGGAAGCAGAATCCGATTTATTTAATGTTTACATGGATATTCTAGTAGACTTAAGGTATGAAGATCCAAATTACAGAAAGATTAGTTATCTGGAAAACCCCAGCATTCTGGATAACAGGTCCCATACAGTATAAGCAATGCTTTCTCGTGTTTATGGATGAAAGTGCCATATTTCATGTTTAGCACCGTTTCTTGCTGAGGATCAGCTTTAATCTTCTTTTTATGTTCCGCGGAGAATCAGTTTCATGGCTGGAATCAGTTTTCTATACACGAGACTGTTTCACCCGATACGTTTATTCTCACATAAATCATTTCTGAGTGTTTCGCTCCAGATAAATGTTTATCATTATTCCTGCCGTGCAGAGGCTCCCTTGTTATTGATTGGACCATTGTTCGTTCTGCTTCAGAGAATTTCTGAGAATTAACGCTTTCATTTCACGTTTTAATTCACTTTTATGGTGTATATGTATATAGCCAAGTTTGGTGATACTTTTTATTGGCTAACGGAATAAGTAAAAAAATTGCAAACTTTCGGAACAATTTCGGAGCTTGCAATTTTTACTTATTCAGTTAGCCAATAAAAGGTATTACCAAACTTTACATTTTCTGCATTTTTTTCAATGGCTAACACGGTACAAAATTATATATATAGCCGTCAGGGAATCCAATGCTGAAGTTGTTTCCAACCAGATGCGACTGCTGCATTTATGTAGCAAATAAAAAAATGAGGTGACTGCTAAGGTATGTTGTGCATGCAGTCTGTAAGGGATGTCTTTGCCAAATGAAACAGTATGGCAGTTCCACATTTGTTAATGTAGACCAGTATTCTCAACACACGCGTTTGTGCCCTTTTAATTCAATATCTTTTATGGGAAAATACATTGATTCTGGATATCCAGAATGCTTCATCGATCTCCATACCTTAAGTCTACTAAAAAAAAAATAACATTAAATAAACCAAATAGGCTTGTTTTACTTCCAATAAGGATTAATTATATCTTAGTTAGGATGAAGTACAAGCTACTGTTTTATTATTACACAGAAAAAATATATCATTTTTAAAGATTTGGATTATTTGGATGAAATGGAGTTTATGGCAGACGGCCTTTCCGTTATACTGAGGTTTCTGGATAATGGATCCGGTAACAACTGAGGGCCAATAATCACAAAATTAGGATACAGAACATTTCCTGTAGTCGACATTCATTTGTTTAAATGTTATTTTGTCATTATTTGAAAACACCCGATTTTGTTGGCGCATTAGCCTGGAAGGTCTATTGCACCCATTGAAATTTAGTTTTAGCTTGTATCTGAGATAACCAGTTCTGCATCTGTTTGTTCAGACAGCAAAGCCATTGTGGACGGTAACCTGAAGCTGATCCTCGGCCTGATATGGACCCTCATCCTGCATTATTCCATCTCCATGCCCGTTTGGGAAGATGAAGGCGACGAGGAAACCAAGAAACAGACACCAAAGCAGAGACTTCTGGGCTGGATCCAGAACAAAATCCCTCAGCTGCCAATCACCAATTTCAGCCAGAACTGGCAGGATGGAAAGGCACTGGGCGCTCTGGTGGATAGCTGTGCCCCAGGTAATTCCTTTACTTTCCCTTTAATTAACTGATCCTCAGTCTGTGGCTTTCCTGGAATTGCTCATTTACAAGCTACGGTTGCCTTTGTATGAAACAGCAACCATTGTAATTAATGTTCAATTCAGGTAGCATTTCTTTCTCCAATAGCTGACAGTTGGCATGGTACTTGCAGCAGAGTCCTGTAGCAGGTCTGGCACCTGTGGGTAACCTGTGAGTTCAGCTTGCAGCAACAGCACTTCCTGTTAAATAATGGTCAGTAGGTTGCGGATAAGGCAGTTGCGGGTCAGGTAGAATTTCCAGATGGATTAAAACACATGTTGCAGGTCCGGATCACACAGGACTCTAACTTGCAGGAGGAGTTCCTCGGTAACAGGAACCTCTTAGGTTGTGGATCCTACTTCCACGTGGGATGTGATTGGGCCAACTGATGATGAACCAATGGCATATGAATGTCTAATATTTCTTTCCAGGTTTATGTCCTGATTGGGAGTCTTGGGATCCTAAGAAGCCAGTGGAGAATGCCAGGGAGGCTATGCAGCAAGCTGATGATTGGCTGGGAGTCCCTCAGGTATTGGCACATTTGGGGATAGATGCAGAAACATTTATGTGAACTGTTTTGCTGTGTAAAGGAACATAATTAGCTAACTAAATAGGCTAAATTGTGCAGCGTTTGTTAAATTTTGTTTTTATTTATGTTCCACGTTAAACTTGGCCACTCCTCTTTGACCATGTTAAATAAGTACACATTTATCGTTCACTTTCTCAAAATCATGCTGTATCACAGATCACTGCTTAGCATTTATACAGTCGGGTTTTCATACCTTAGTTGTTAGTGGCGGTAGTGGTCAAAAGAAAAAGAGTGAGAAAAAAGTAAAGAGGAGAAAAGAGAAAGTTTTAGCTTTTCTAAAAGAAATGTTGTTATAGATCCATTCAAACCTTGTTAGTTTGACTTCAGCCATTATTGGAAACACATGAGACACTTGCCAAAATGTAAATCTATCTTTTTAATTTGCATCAAATTTGCCCTTGAAAGTGTCCAGGATATTAACTTCTCCAGTTGCCTTTAGTCCTGGTCCTATCTCAATCCCATGAATTAAAGGGTCAGATCTAACCATTATAGCCATGGGTTCTATACAGAGGCTGAAGAGTAGTGGCAAAGTGGGCATCCCTGAATTGGGAATTCTACTGAAGAGGCAACCATATTACACACTTTTGCTGTAGGGTTGTGTTTATGATTTTTAATTTTAAATTATATGCATTAATCATTTTTACATGGATTCCCCTGGACTGCAGTGTCATTGTGTGGTTGGGAAGTATAAATATGTTATAATAAGTTTTTTAGGCAAAAATGCGGCTGTAGCTCTTACTAATAAAGTCTGGCTAAATGAGTCCCCTCTTCACATACTATGACACTACAGATTTAAATCAAATGTTAACTGACATGTAGGAAAATTATTCCTGGCTAATTCTGATGCTGTTCCCTAGGTGATTACCCCAGAAGAAATCATTGATCCGAATGTTGATGAACACTCTGTAATGACCTACTTGTCACAGTTCCCTAAGGCCAAGTTAAAGCCCGGGGCACCCTTGAAGCCCAAACTGAACCCGAAGAAAGCCAGAGCTTATGGATTAGGTAATTGTCCTCTATACTTGATCTGCCCACAGGGGTATATGGCTGTCTGCCATGTCATTTAATTTATTCTACCTGAGAACAGTTACTGAAGCAGATTCATTGGTTCTTAGAAAGTTATTCTTGGTTTCTTTTTGCAGAGGTGGATTAGTAACATCACCATAGGAAAAAAAAATTCTTGCTTTGCTAACGGGCACTAGGGCTATTTCATGGTAGAGTGCAGCAAAATGTAACCTTCTGTCCACTTATTGGTTTATATTACACCATAGAGTGCAGCGTTCTGTTCACTTCCTGGTTTATAATACACCATAGAGTTCAGTGTTCTGTTCACTTCCTGGTTTATAATACACCATAGAGTTCAGTGTTCTGTTCACTTACTGGTTTATAATACACCATAGAGTTCAGTGTTCTGTTCACTTCCTGGTTCATATTACACTGTAGAGTTCAGCCTTTTGTTTAGTTCCTGGTTTATATTAGACAGTATAGTGAAATCTTCTGTTTACTTCCTGGTTTATATTAATATAGTGTTGCATTCTGTTTACTTCCTGGTTTATATACTGTATAGTGCAGCTTTCTGTGTGCTACCTGGTTCATATTACCCCATAGAATGTAGCCATCTGATACTTCCTGGTGTATATTACACTGTAGAGTGCAGCATTCTGTTCATGATTGACACACGTCATAGCCCTGCCCTTGACGTCACTGTTTGATTACAATGTAATTTCTCCGCACACCTATAGTTCACCAATCCTGCAACTGGTGGTGCGTTTCTTCCACTGACCTGGCCGGTTCCCTTAGCAACGCATGTGTATAGAAAACGGATCCACACACACACTGGTTAATGCAGTCGGGGAGTATCCCCTTTTATTCAGCCACCAAACATTCAACGTTTCGAGGGGGAACACCCACCACCAAACATTCAACGTTTCGGGGGGGGGAACACCCACCCTTCATCAGGATACATTTCTTAGTGCAGTAACCCATTTAAACCCAACTTTCCACGCCTTCTTTTCCCAAAGTTGCATGATGGGAAAAGAAGGCGTGGGAAGTTGGGTTTAAATGGGTTACTGCACTAAGAATTGCATCCTGATGAAGGGTGGGTGTTCCCCCCCCCCCCGAAACGTTCCCCCCCCCCCGAAACGTTGAATGTTTGGTGGCTGAATAAAAGGGGATACTCCCAGACTGCATTAACCAGTGTGTGTGTGGCGATCCGTCTTCTATACACATGCCTTGACGTCACTGTCCTAATTCTCTGCATCACTGCCCCACCCCTCAGCATCACCACCCTGCCGCATCACGGCCCCGCCCCTGCCCAGTCTCCACTGGGGGAAAAGGTGGCAACCCTAACTCTATAGTGCAGCTTCCTGTGTGCTACTTGGTTCATATTACACCATAGAGTGTAGCCGTCTGCTACTTCCTGGTTTATATTACACCATAGAGTGTAGCTGTCTGTTTACTTCCTGGTTTATAGTACACCATAGAGTCTAGCTGTTTGTTTACTTCCGGGTTTATATTACAACGTAGAGTGCAGCCTTCTGTTTACTTCCTGGAGTTTTGTATGTAATGTGGTACAATACAGCCTTCTGTCCATTTCCTGGTCTATATCACATAGTAGAGTCCAGCCTTCAGTCCAGTTTCTGCTATGCTGTATATTATATGGTAAAATATAGTCTTGTGTCCATTTCCTGGTGTATTTTGCATGGTCTGGCGCCAGTCATTTTCCTGGTCTTACATGGTAGAGTAGAAGGCCCTGTCTGCCTCCTTGTTAGTCTTACATATCTGAGTCCCCCAATCATTGTAGGTACAGCCCTCCATCTCCTTTTGGTCGGTCTTACATAGCAATATGGGAACTAAGGTTGACAACAATTCTAACTTAGTGGAACGTGGAATTAAACCTGTGCAACTGGTAGTTAATCCGTGGTCGCATGGTAACATATAACAAGCTGTCCCCTTGGAAGTATCACTTACATGTATACTGGGAATTAACTGGAGCCTGTAAAGTCCTCTCTACTCTAAATCCAGCCTGACTGTAGTCTGCAGTGAGTAGAAATAGATATGCCAGTTTGAGCAGCTGCAGCAGCATGTACATTATTGGATGTTTAGCCGTTCTAAGCCTCATAATTGCTTGTAATGAGCCATATGATTATATCGCTTTGCTGGCAATGGGATGGGTTGGGCTGCTATAACTTTACATAATTCTGGGAAACAGAATGTTTATAAAACTGCAGACTTACCAGTAATGCTAAATCACCCTAGAAGGCATATACTGCATACGTCGGCCAGCTGCTCTGAAACCCAAGCGATGACATTGCTGCGCAAGTAATACTTCCCCTTTAATTCACGTAAAAAATGAAATATTTTCTCCCTGTATTGCAAGTTCTCCAGTTCAGAGGCACACAGCTCAAAATGTGGCATCTGTAGCTAATGGAAGCTATTTTATTTTTGCTACAGTCACACCTCATAATACTTTTATGGACCTCAGCAGTCAGATGTAGGTTTAATTCTGTGGTTTCATCATGTTGGCGAGCAGTCGTTTAGGAGGCACAGAGCCAAACGTTAAGCCTTAAAATAAAATTTCATACCAGTTTAAACAACACATGCATTTGCCATTTGATCTTCATCTTATATTTTTTTCTTTGTGGGTTTTAAATAATTTACATTTTGCAGCTCTCAAACTTGAAACTGTTATCTGGTTGCTATGGGATTAATTGCCGTAACAACCAGGAAGTGATTTTAAATTAAAAGGGGAGGCTCAAAAAGAAAAATAAGCAGTAAAAAAAAAAAAAAAAAGAACAAGGAAAATAAACTTGAAGCCACACCGTGGATCTGTTTTTGGTTGCTCAGGTTGTTTTGGCATTTTTCAGCTGCAGGTTGATGAGATGAAGAAAAGGAAGACTAACATATGAACAAATAATGATGACCAACTGAAATGCTAGTTAGAATAGATGCTTTTATAACATACTAAGAGTTAATGTAAAGTTGAACTTTCCATCCTGCTGGCACCAGTACTTGGCTATAGATAACGGATGCCATACCTGTACAAGAGAATACCTATGCTGGCATCATTTTGTGGTATCTGTATAGATATGGACAAAGTGATGGGAATCTTCTAGTTAAATATATTGTTATTTTTCACTGTGATGCTGTATCAGATCAGGCTTCATGGATTTGTGGTTTGAGGCCAATGGGAGCAACATCCCAGGGTTTGGGGAGTAACAAGTAGCTCATGAGCCACTGGTTGGGGACCACTGTCTTACAGAATTACCTGGTAGCAGAAAGCTCTCGGCAAGTACTGGGAAATCGTAATTGAGAAGCAGAGTGTAACCAGGGATTGGTTGTAACTGAACATGCTTTTTTTTCATGTTTCTTTTAGGCGTTGAACCAACAGGCAATATGGTGAAAAGAACAGCACCGTTTACTGTGGAGACCATCAGTGCAGGGACTGGCGAGGTTCTGGTGTACATAGAAGATCCAGAGGGAAACAGGGAAGAGGTGCGTGTTATAGAATTGTATCAGTGAGCACACCTAGTTATAATGAACACCAGTTATCCATTATAGATCCCACCCGCTTACCCATCATTCTGTTTTTGTGTGTCACGTGGCATACCTGAATCAGTAAAAGCAAAAGCCACCTAATATAGTCCTAATATAACTGCGACAGGCCTTCTAATCTTTTATATAAAGTATATGCAGTTAGGCCCATAAATCTTTGGACAGAGACAACTTTTTTTCTGATTTTGGTTCTGTACATTACCACAATGAATTTTAAATGAAACAACTCAGACTTTCAGCTTTAATTCAGTGGCTTGAACAAAAGGTTTGCATAAAAATGCGAGGAACTAAAGCCTTTTTTAACACAATCAATTCATTTCAGGGGCTCAAAAGTATAATTGGACAAACTAAAAAAACTGAAAATAAAATGTTTATTTCTAATACTTGGTTGAAAAGCCTTTGCTGGCAATGACAGGCTGAAGTGTTGACTAGATTCTGGGTTTCCTCCTTTTAACGCACTTGCTGTTTGTTTGTGGCCTTTCTGTCCCAAGTTTAGTCTTCAACAAGTGAAATGCAGCTCAATTGGCTTCAGATCAGGTGACTGACTTGGCCATTCAGCAATATTCCACTTCTTTGCTTTAATAAACTCTTGGGTTTATTTATCAAAATTAGAAAAAATTTGTGTCTCTCCAAAGATTTATGGGCCTAACTGTAACTAAGTGCTGGCTGTCACTTAATATTAACTATAGCAGAGTAATGAAAAAGCTCTTGGGAATGATGACAATGTGCCCGGCTTTGCAACTCCCCGCATACCTGTCTTATCTCCTAATCACATCTCTCCTCTCTATTCCAGGCCAAGGTCACCGCAAACAATGACAAGAACAAAACATTTTCAGTGGAGTATGTCCCTCAAGTTACAGGCGTTCATAAGGTACTTGCAGAGGCAGAACATTCCTGCTGTAACTGTGATCTGGCATTTGGTGAACTATAACTCACACCATCGCCAACAGCTGCAAAGGGTTACTGGATGTTCTGATTGTTAGGGCTGTTGGCTCAGACTAACAGCAATAGAAAGCTGGTCAATTTATAGTTACTTGTATGGGGTTTGATCCAAAGGCCAATTGATCAGGCTAAAGGCTCAGTCCAGGTATGGCTGCCATAAAGGGGTTGTTCACTTTAAGCATGATGTAGAGAGTGATATTCTGTGTCAAGTTGCAGTTGTTTTTTATATTTTATTATTTGTGGTTTTCGAGTTATTTAGCTTTTTATTCGGCAGCTCTCCAGTTTGCAATTTTAGCAATCTGGTTGCTAGGGTCCAAATTCCCCTAGCAACCATGCATTGATTTGAAAAAGAGACTGGAATATGAATAGGAGAGGCCTGAATAGAAGGATGAGTAATAGAAAAGTTGCAATAACAATACATGTGTAGCCTTATAGAGTATTTGTTTTTAGATGGGGTCAGTGACCCCCATTTGAAAGCTGGAAAGAGTCAGAAGAAGAAGGCAAATAATTCAAAAACTATAAAAAAGAAAAACAATTGAAAAGTTGCTTAGAATTAGCCATTCTCTAACATACTTAACTTAAAGGTGAACCACCTCTATAAGGATTACTTTGGGTTTTGTACTGGCACAGTTGTTGCCCTATTTTCTTCTTTTCAGTTGAAGTCATGAAGCTAAATTAATTGGTTTATCAGGAAAGTACAAATATATTTCTGGGTTTGGAATTGCCCTAAAGGGGTGGGTGATGGTCCCAGGAATGGTGATTCTTCAATATCAGGGGGTACAAAGGGGCCCTGAGCCTCTCCATATTACGCTCTCTGGTTGAGTCCCACTTGTAGTGCTACAGGAGCTGCCCCGAAAGCGACTGTATTAATACAGAAACTGTTCTGTCAGTTGGTGCCAAGGGAAACAAAAAAGCTCATAGCTTGGCACAGGCCCTTACATGATCTGGCATTAGCAGGCAAAGCCGGGATTCATGTGACCTAAATGAAATGCCAGTAATTATAACTGAATTAAAATCCCCTTTTTAGCTGTCAGTGGACTTGTAGTGCTGTTCCAAGCCATATACATTATCTCATAGGAGCTTGGTGTGCCGGCCTCAGACTGAGTAACAGCGAGCCCCAGTTGCGTTAATCTCTCTGAAATGGAAAATATAGATTGAAACAGCCCGGTGGAGGTCAGTGTCTCCAGGAACAAAGTGTTGGGCATTGAACCAGCCAGCCTCAAATAACCCAGTACCTTTCTCCTTGCACTTAAGGGCAATCTACTTGGAAAGAAGGGAAATTAAAACAGATGTTTCTTAAGGAAAAAAACAGATTTAAGCGTTTACACTTCAACCTCTTTTTGATAAACATAGAAATATATAATGGAAAGTGCTGGGTTTTTTTTTATGTTTTGAAATAGAGGGCGGCCATTTTTTAATAGAAATTCCTATTTCAAAACCGTACGAAGTGTTACAGCGCAGAAGAGAAACACTTCACCCAAGTGGTGCAAAACAGCTTTATAAAAGGGGTGGTTCACCTTAAAAATAACTTTTAGCATGTTACAGAATGGCCAGTTCTAAGCAACATTTCAGTTGGTCAGTTCACTTTCTATTCTGTTATTCTGTATTTTATTTATTTCAAATTTCAGTCCAGTTCCAAACACCTTTCAGGCAATTATTTTTTCTTTGGTGCAACCAACTTTTGGCTTCTAATTGGGAGTGGAGGAAAATAAATATTAAAACTGTGCCAGAAACTAAGTACAGGTAAGGGATCAGTTATCCGGAAACCTGTTATTCAAAAAACTTCCGTATTACGGAAAAGGCAGTCTCCCATTGACTCTATTTTATCCAAATAATCCAAATTTTTAAAACTGATATTTTTTTTTGAGTAATAACAAAACAGTAGCTTGTACTTGATCCCAACTAAGATATAATTAATCCTTATTGGAAGCAAAACCAGCCTATTGGGTTTCTTTAATGTTTCCATGATTCTCTTGTAGACTATGTATGAAGATCCAAATTATGGAAAGATACATTATCCGGAAAACTCCGGGTCCCAAGCTTTCTGGATATTGTGTCTCTTACATGTATATAAAATATATATTGTACTATAGTAGATGCAACCCTCTCTCTTTCTCCCTCTCTCATACAAGCGACTGCCAACATTCCAAATTCAATCTTTGAAGAGCAGGCCAGTTGGCAGCTTTAGGCTCATGAAAAGATTACTTTATTATCAGTTATGGGACCATAGGTTTTCCTCTTGTTCTTGAAATGTTGATAATAAATCAACCTCAAGATTTTTAGAACAGTAAATCGGTTTTGGGCACGGCTCCCCCAATCCCAGGTTGGCTGTACTTGCTGGCTATTTATTGCTGTCTATTTTATTTATATAGCACCAACATATTCCACAGCACTGTATAGAAATTAAACATCATTCACAACAGTCCCTGCCCCAGTGGCACTTACACTCTAAGGTCTCTATCCCATTCACACACAGATGGTTCATTGTTATCAGGGACCAATTAGCCTGTATGTATTTGTAGTTTGTGAGGAAACAAGAGTACCCAGATAAAAACCTACGCAGGCACAGGAAGAACATACAGATAGTGCCCTGGCTCATAGGTGGTTGGTGATTTTTGTGTTTGTATAGGCTAATTTAAAAAGGTTTTATACTTAGATTCATTCCTACGATCCAAGTTCCATAAACAATAACCCAGAACACATGGCAGGATAAATACAGGGCCAATTCCATGAAAAACTCCCCAGAATTTACGGCAGGATAAATACAATGCTAATTCCATATATTAAATAGCCCAGAACACATAGGAGGATAAATACAGGACCAATTCCATGAAAAATTCCCCAGAACTCATGGCAGGATAAATACAGTGCCAATTCCATGTATAATAGCCTAGAACACATAGCAGGATAAATACAGTGTCAATTCCATGTATAATAGTCCAAAACACACGGCAGGATAAATACAGTGCCAGTTCAATGTATAATACCCCAGAACACACAGCAGGATAAATCCAGGGCCAGTATCATGTATGAGACCCCAGAACACAGCAGGATAAATACAGAGCCAATTCCAGGTATAATACCCCAGAACACACAGCAGGATAAATCCAGGGCCAGTATCATGTATGAGACCCCAGAACACAGCAGGATAAATACAGAGCCAATTCCAGGTATAATAGCCCAGAACACACAGCAGGATAAATACAAGGCCAATTCCATGTATAATACCCCAGAACACACAACAGGATAAATACAGGGCCAGTTCCATGAATAATACCCCAGACTAACTCATAATGAGAAGCGGTTACTAAATTTCCTGACCCTAGCGACCAGGCCATTTTTAGAATGGCAGGATTTGAATAGAAGTAGGTCTGAAGAGGAAGTACACAATAAGAAATGACATCCATAGTAATAATCAGTCTAGTTTCTGTTTGCTGTGGTGACTGACCATAGCAACCAGATAACAGTTTAGACTTATCGCATACAGGAATTGTCTGAGGAAGGTTTCTGGAGATAATATTATAATAGGGGCAAAGTGTGCCCAAATTCCAATCAGGTTGTCAGTTAAGCAGATAAAAAGCAGTTCAGTTAATGTGGCCGACTGATTGGTCACTGCAAATGGTAACATGCTAAGTTCATTTTATAGGGAAAGAACGGTTAATACACTGGGGGCTGCTCAGAATTTCCCATAAAAATTGCAATGGACCAGGGTACTTTCTTGAAGAGTGCTGCCATGTTGGCTCCAATTACCCAAGTATCCCCTTAGCTTAATGGGCAGACACAGTGGGTGAAGGAGATACTTTGGCAGTTAGGGCCAACATGGTGGTGCCTTCAAGAATCTACCCCGGGCCAGTGTGATTTTTATGCAAGACACCCCCAGGAGATTTTACTCATTGGAGAGCACCCAACATTTTGTCACCCCCATTTTATTAACCTTTACGCCTCCTTTAAGCTTCCCTTAAATTCATTATCCCTCCTGCAGTGTTTAGAGTCAATAGGATAATATGTGTTTGAGAGAATATTCTAGTTTATACCAGGGATCCTTAACCTTTTGAAGCTGTGAGCAACATTCAGAAGTAAAAGGAGTTGGGGAGCAACACTAGCATGAAAAATGTTTTTGGGGTGCCAAATAAGTGCTGTGATTGGCCATTTGGTAGCCCCATGTGGATTGTCAACCTACATTGAGGCTTTGTTTGGCAGTGCACCTGGTTTTTATGAAACCAAAACTTGCCTCCAAGTCTGGAATTGAAAAATAAGCACCTGCTTTAAGGCCACTGGGAGCAACATCCAAGGGGTTGGAGAGCAACATGGTACTCATGAGCAATTGGTTGGGGATCACTGGTATATACTTACCTTTCCAGTAATGAGTATTGGTAGCTTGTGTTCCTCATCAACATTGTAAGAGTCTGTCCATTTGATATAACACAACATTGCTGTCTTTTTCCATTATAGGTCACGGTTCTGTTTGCAGGGCAGCATATTTCCAAGAGTCCGTTTGAGGTCAATGTTGAGAAGGCTCAGGGAGATGCCAGTAAGGTCACCGCCAAAGGGCCAGGCTTGGAGCCTACAGGAAACATTGCCAATAAGCCGACTTATTTTGACATTTATACAGCAGGTATTGGCTCACTATACACTTTCTTTTCCATCTTTTATTTATTCTAATCTGAATATCACATTGTGTTTCTTACTTTACTATCCACTTACCAAACTAACTGGCACCCAACTGCAGTTTTTGTCAGGTTTGTCCACCACTTTCTGGGACAGAGAAATCTTGGTGGCCTGTTTGGCTCCGGTCTAACTGCTCTTAAAGGAGAAGGAAAGTCGTATGTCATTTGGGGGTGCCAAATACTTGTATATAAAGTACTTACCTCACACCCTGGGCCAGTGCTCCTATCAGCAGAAAACTGCACTCATTCGGGTTTATTCCAGCGAGCACCACAGATTGATCCTCTATTGGCTTCTTTCTTCTCGCTGCTGCGCTTAAGCATTAGAGAGAAAAGCTGAACTTTAATGAAAAAGTTGCCTATTTTGTTCTACTGCTCAAGCTTCTGCCCTGGGAAATTTGAAGAAAGAAGAGGATAACTCCGTGGTGCTCGCTAGTATAACCTCGGGCCGGTGCAGTTTTCTGCTGATAGGAGCACTGTCTGGGGTTTTAGGTAAATAAATACAATCACTTGGAGGTGCCTAACATTTGGCACCCCCAAATGGGATACAACTTTCCTTCTCTTTTAAGGGTGTGATGAACAGAGGCAATGATAACAAGAGGTTCTCCAGATGGTTCTGTACTATAACAATCTCCCAGCAACCCACCCTGTCCGGTTAGCTCTATAACAGATGGAGGACCGCTGCTTTACAGTCACTGCCATGAGTCAATAGATCTAGATCTGTGAATATCCAGTTTAAACATGGAAAGCCAAGTCCGTTTTCCTTCACATTGCTAATTTTAGGCTTTCAATCCCGAAGGAAGCAGTAACGTTGCCTGCTGAGCCAAGCCAAATACCCTCTGCTGTTTGTGGCACTAGGAGCAACTCAGACATATTCATTGGCAGCTCCTACTGATCTTGTTAATGACCCAATTGTATAGAGTGAATTAAGTGTTTCAGTCCAGCTCTGGATAGTCTCCCCCTGACTGGGAAACATAGGATATTGCTTCTGTATATATCTGCCTAGAGAGCCTATTTATGTATATGGGTACTGAATGAGAGCCGTATGAAACAAATGGCAAATGGATCACAAGCTGAAGAGTTGGCTCTGTGACTACAACTTTAGGGTGTTTTCTGTTGGTTTAAATTAGGTTTTATCCCTTTCAATGCAAGATGACTAGACCCCCCTACATTGGGTGAGCTGCCCTTTCATTTTTTAAATTGGCATCATTCCCAGATTGCAGCAACATTATCATTTGTATTTAAATCTGATCCTGTCCAGTGGAGCTTACAATCTAATCCCCAGCCACTCAAGTTCTCTATAGGCATGTAGAAGACTAATTGATCAGAAACAATCTGATTGCCCCTGGGTTGGGGTGGGGGCAAGATGCTACCCACTGTTATCGTTTAATTGTGAGCTGAAATTGTTGTTATTTCGTGCAGGCCCCTGGGATTGCAGTAACGTTGCATTGTCATGGTAACCACTTATTTAGGGATCCTCCTGACACCCCCTTTCCTCTGTAGGCCTAATCCCCTGTGCAGGGAGGATGTAGGTCTTCTCTTCAATAACAAAAAACCCATCCTTCTTCACATCGACAAAACAGGCCATAACGTGTCTAAACTTCATTATACCTTTGATCTTAAATTCTCTTTTTATAACATACCTTATAGCAACATTTCCCGCAGATTTGTAGGGGGCGTCAATCAGCCATTAAATAGGGGACAGTTCTCAGTCTGCCTTTGTTTCATATACAGGAGCCGGTGTAGGGGACATTGGCATTGAAGTGATTGATCCCCAGGGCAGGAACAACACCGTAGAACTGGCGCTGGAGGATAAAGGCAATTGTGTCTATCGATGTACCTACAAGCCCCTGAAAGCTGGACCTCACAATATCGCCCTCAACTTTGGAGGTGAAGCCACCCCAAAAAGCCCTTACCTGGTCAATATTGGTGAAGGTATGTATCATATGGTCAACATGTTAGTTAGTTAGTTAGTTAATGTATGTAATTTTAAAAAAACCATCATGATTTGTAAGTATTTAATAGTAATAGTGCAAAACTCACGTTGGAGGAAATATTTATATAAAGTAGAAATGTCTGACCTATATTGTTCAGCAATGGAAGTGCAACTCCCCGCACCCCCCTGACGGTACTACCAAAACCTGGGCCACCTCTCCCTTTTCCTACCAATACTGTTGGAATTCAGCTCTATTTCTTTCTCTTTTTGCATTTAGAATTAGCTGCTTATTTTCTGCCTTCCTCTTTCACTTCCTGCTCCTCTTCTCTGCTTCCTCCTTTACGCCTGCACTTTCCAACCATTCCTCTTCCTCTGGTGCCATTTATCGGACATTGGACTGCGCCATCTGTTGTGTTCTAAAAGTCTTCTCGGAGCCACGTGGGTAAGAGTTTTTGGGGGTTTTGGTTGGTTTATTACAACAGCACCATTATTGTGTTTTAATATTGGCTTTGCTTGTTGGGCCCTGACCACGTGGTTTGATTCTGGTTAAGAAATTTAGGGGTTTCCCTAGCAACCATCCACAGGATTATATGATAGATTGTAGGGTAATGGGTCTGAACAGAAAGTAACTTGATTAAATATATAAGCAAAATCTGCTTTGTGACAGCCAGACAAATACTGAATAACAAAAAAATCCATTATATAGAATTTCCTTTTTTTACTAAAACTTGTGGGATGTTAAACTCGTGGGTCTCTAACTTCCGCTTTCATCCTTATCCACCCAGTACCTGACTGTGCATGCTGGGAGTTTTTTTTTCTAGGTCTGGCTGGCATTGAATGCAACATGGGGGCACTCATCTTGCTTTGATGCTTAGTGGTTGTAGAACATACATACACAGGGCCGCCATCAGAAATCACAGGGCCCCATATGAAAAAAATTCCTGGGCCCCCTGGGCTGCACCCACCACAAGCCCCACCTACAGGTCCGCCCTCCCCACCCCACAAGTCCGCCACACACTAAAAAAAAAAAAAAACATTCGTGGCTATGGTTCCCACATGTAAATAAAAAATATTGGTGGTCAGGCCCCCCCATTGAAAAAAATTTTTTTGGTCAGGGCCCCCCATTAAAAAATATTGGTGGCTAGGACCCCACATGGGGAAAAAAAATTGGTGGCAAGGCCTCCCACACATTATAAGAAAATTGGTGGCCAGGGCCCCCCTTAAATGTCCATGTAAAAAAACTTGCACCCCCTGAAGTTTAAAAATAATTTGGTGCCCAGGGCCCCCCCCACACAACAGGGACCACAAAGGGTTACCTTTAGGGGGGCCCTGCCATGTTACACTTACTTCATTAGTGTGGCCCACCTGCTATCAGTGAGCTGCCAACTACAGAAGGGAGGAGGGGAGCACAGGTGGCTGCATCTTCTTCCAGTGACAGCATTTTCTTCCCTTATTGGTCACAGAATTTCAAGTCCTGGTAAAGCTGCATGGTGATTGGATGAGCTGGAGGAGAAGTTCAAACCTCAGCTACCCAATCCCTGAGCAGCTCAACCGGGACTTAAACTCAGTGACCAATGAGGGGAAGTAATGGACCCTTATGCTCCCGCCCTGCCTTCCTGAAGTCAGCAGCTCTTAGAAAGCAGGGGGCCCGGCTAATCAAGAAAGTGCGGCGTAGCTGGGCCCCCCTTACCTTTGGGTGCCCCCTACAACTCTCCCCCCCTATCCCCCCCCCGATGGCTGCCCTGTACATACATCCCATACATATTTGCCACCATGCATTAAGCATTTACCCCATATTTTATTGTGGTTGGTGTTGTGCCATGCGCCCACTCCATCTGCAGATTTTGGCCAACCCCACACTTAGGCTCCCTTTTGGGGTAACCACACTTTTCACTCCAGTGTTTCCTTCCTTGTGTCTTTTACATGATTGGACCTACACTGCCCTTAGTGTATCAGTCCATCCAGATGCTGATCAGCTTTCATATCTTATAGTTACTTCAGGTCTAGTAACCCATAACAACAAGTCAGCTGGTAACATTTAGCAGTCAACCGATTGGTATCTGATTGGTTATCCCCCTTAGTTAGTATCCTGGCCGGCACAGTGGGTTGACAGCTACACGAAATGTCATTCTTTAATGTTTGACACGATTTCCTGAACTATTTAATGTGCGTGGCCCTTCTGTGGGAGTGTGTAATGAGCACTGGCTGTCAGACATGTTGCTGTCCTGTTATATTTACATTACTAAGCAAACCATATTGGAGTGTTTAGTGTGACTCACTGGCTTCAAAGCACTGACATTAACTGCTGTGTGTCCTGCTGTGTCTCCTGCGCCTCCTGCGCTTCATCTAGTCGGGTGGTCTCCTGCTCCTGTAACTGTCCTGATATTCAGAGAAATAAACATCTGCCCTTATCATAGGTCTCTATGGTCTAACTGCCACCATGCTCAGCTGTTTATACATCTCGGCTCCCTGTATGAGGAATTATTTCACTTTTAGCACTGATAAACAGTACTGCAATTTAAAGGGGCCTCATTTTGCTGTACAACTCCCAGCATCCTCTTCTGTACAACTCCCAATATCCCACTTTCTGGGCAGATGTAGGTGCACCACCAACAACGCATCTTGACTGGTGAAACTTTATGAATAATAAGGGATCTACCCTGATTAAAGAGACATCTACACTACTAATTAAATTTAACTTGACTTACCACTTATTTCTAGCCTGTAAGTATAAAACGCTTTTCTTTTAATCGAATAGCTCTGAATATCCCTCTCTACGTCATACTGACAGTTAATTTAAAGGTGAACAACCACCTTTAACATTGCTTAGTATACAATATCACAATTTTTGGGTTTATCAAATGCTAGGAAGGAACATTCCAACTCAGAAACAATTCCTAGGCAGAAGTATTTGGATCATTTTTGGCAGGTTTCCATTTCTCCTGCTTATAAATAAGTGTCTTAGCCAGCGCTCAGGGTATAATTTATGATGCATGAGGTACAGGGGGCAAGAAGAACTCCCTTTTCCTCTCCAGCAGGACATAGAGTCAGTGGGAAAGAACAGAGATATGTCACTTTGCATGTTTATTTGTTGTGTTGCGATGGATTGTGGCTGTTTAGCTGACGGGTCCCTATGGAGCATGCCAGTGAATGCCGGGTAAGTAGCCATGTTTGCTTCATCGCATGTGACCGCATGGGCTTGATATTTCAGCTTTGAGAACGTTGCCAGTACTTTTATTCATGACACAATGCTTGTCGACAGCCTGCAACCCCAATGCCTGCCGAGCCAACGGACGTGGCCTGCAGCCCAAAGGCGTCAGAATCCGAGAAACTGCTGATTTTCGGGTCGACACGAAAGCTGCAGGAAGTGGCGACCTTCATGTTTCTGTCAAAGGGCCAAGTAAGTGTTATTGTATATGAGGAGCTGAGAAATCCCAGGGTCGCAGGCGAAACGGCAAGAGTGTTGTTTTCAGTTAGAAAGTGTGTTCTGGCTTCAGCCAAAAAAATATTAAATTCCTGGTTTGCGCGTCTAACCTAGAACCCCAGTTTCTGAGCTACAATCCCTCAGTGTCCCTTGAAAGATGATACAACCTAATAATGGAGTGTGTAGCACAAAAAGTACATTACTAATAATAGCTGAAAGTTGTGTATTTGCACATTTTGGGGGCAGTGCAAAGGGATTTTTTATTTTTCAAAATGCCTCTGTTAATAGTGCTGCTCCAGCAGACTTCTGTACTGACATTTTTGAACTCTAACATGGGGCTAGACATTTCACAGATGCCCCCAGTTATGTGACTTGTGCTCTGATAAATTTGTCACTCTTTACTGCTGTGTTGTTGCAAGTTTGATTGATATCACCCTCCACCCCCCCCCCCATCAACAGGACCATGGAAAAACACAGACTTAGGGTAGCAGATCTATAGAGACTTCCAATAAAGGGGCAATTTACAAAGTTAATGATCAGTTTTAGCCCAGAGTGAAACCAGCACCATATATATTATTCATCATGGCCTACAAAATTAGGGGGGGGGGGGTTTCACTTTTACTATTTGGCTCCTTTAAAACGCTGAAAATTTGTATTTCATGTTGAAGGTGTGTGTGCTGGGGCACTAGGTTATTTGGCACCTCCTGGCTTATTTTGGGTAGGGCCATGAGACAGTGCAGATATATGGAAAAATATATACAAGCAGCATTCTATAAACCAAGGGTGATGTTTAAAGTGAAGGTGCCTTATCACTTCCCATAACCATTCTGTTGTGTTATAATGTAACAGAAAGGGGTCATTGCCTAGCAGTACAGGGTCTTAGGGTAAGGCCACACGAGGAGATTCGGGGAGATCTTGTTGCCTGCGGACTAATCGCCTCATCTTTTGCGCGACTATCTCTCCCGAACTGCCTCAGCGTTTTCCCCCATAGGCTGGAATAAAAAGTCGCCTCTGAGGCAACTTCAGGCGACTATAGAAAACGCGTCGTCGCGTGTGCATTAGCGCAGGCGACTTTTCATTCTAGCCTATGGGGAAAAACGCCGAGGCAGTTCGGGGAGATAGTCTCGCAAAAGACAAGGCGATTAGTCGCCAGGTGACAAAATCTCCCCGAATCTCCTCGTGTGGCCTTACCCTTAAAGGCATTGTAGAGTTCTAAGTAACCATTGTTATCTTTGTTTAAGGTGATTTTTCAACTACAAGTAGCACAGATTTCCTGCCCTGGGTGCCATCACCCTTAAACGATATGCCACTTTGGTAAATGAGGCGGCCATTGTTATGGCTAGATGAGATTACGCAGGCAGCAGTGCTGTAAATGAGCCTTTCTGATAAAGGGCCATTCATTCTGCCTTGTGAGCCTTGAGTGTTTGGAGGGAATCCCAGCCATAATGTCTGAATGCAGAATGATGTTACTTTATTCTCTTATTACACATTTGGCACATCTGCCCTTAAATTCCCTTTTTTCCTCCTCAATCAGCAACCGCAATATTGACACAGCTAAAAATATATTCCACCCTAATTATTTATTTGTGATGCTTTCGTGACACCTCTGAGAAATGAGGGGGCGATAAAAGGGCCAGTGTAGAGGGGAATAAAGCACCAAGGGGGGAGACGGTCCCTCGCCAGTGATTTGTTTATGGACCAAGATGAATATTTTCGGCTCCCGTGGGGGATTCCATGCAGGAGGGGAGTGAGCTTGTGTATCTCCCTGCTGACAGGCCGTGAGCCACAGATTTGCACACATGTCAGTAATGCCTAAAATATTAAACATTCCAGAAATTTTCCCCACCGCCTTCATGTACAAAGAATCCCTCATCTTTGTTGTGAGAGACTCCCGGGTATTGGGGAAAATGCTGGAAAATTCCAATGTGTCCATTGTGATGATTAATTCTCTGTTTCTCTTAGAAGTGCCTGTAACGCAAATCTTGTTTTGATCTCTCTCTGACAGAGGGTTTGGATGAGGTGCTGAAACAGTCGGATTCCTTAGACAGACTCCATTCGTTAGAGTATTATCCCACAACTCCCGGCAAGTATGTGGTCGCCATCACGTGGGGCGGTCATCACATCCCTAAGAGGTGCGTATGGCCGCGCAAACGCTACAATTGTGAATTGTAGTATTTTTATAGGAAAAATAATCCCATTCTCACTTCCTTTTGGTACATTTCTGAATGAATAATAAGCTTCTGTAGTGCTTTCCAGCTATGAAGGCAGCCATCTTTGGAGGCGCTAAGCATTCTGGGGTTTCAAATTCATAATAAAATGACCTGTGTCTGCCCAGTTGGAGGTAGGACACTGGTGCATTTTGCAGTTTATGTTCTTAATGCATTATTTCTGATGCTGCCAAAGTGTGGGGCACCCTGGGGGTGGCATGCTCTAACTAGATGTTACTGGGTTTCACAGCAAATTCAGTTTAGGGCCCCAAAACATTGGTAAGTTGAACATATAGTAAAATTGCTCATTAACTTGGGCCTTACTGGGCTCCTTACACTCCTGGGCCCCTTACACTCCTGGGCCCCTTACACTCCTGGGCCCCTTACACTCCTGGGCCCCTTACACTCCTGGGCCCCTTACACTCCTGGGCCCCTTACACTCCTGGGCCCCTTACACTCCTGGGCCCCTTACACTCCTCGGCCCCTTACACTCCTCGGCCCCTTACACTCCTGGGCCCCTTACACTCCTGGGCCCCTTACACTCCTGGGCCCCTTACACTCCTGGGCCCCTTACACTCCTGGGCCCCTTACACTCCTGGGCCCCTTACACTCCTGGGCCCCTTACACTCCTGGGCCCCTTACACTCCTGGGCCCCTTACACTCCTGGGCCCCTTACACTCCTCGGCCCCTTACACTCCTGGGCCCCTTACACTCCTGGGCCCCTTACACTCCTGGGCCCCTTACACTCCTGGGCCCCTTACACTAATGGTACCCCTGCTGTAGCTCGTAGTGATGTACGGGGCAACAAATTGTCGTCCCCCACCCGACCCTAACCTGCCACTGAAAACCCACAACCAACTCAACCCGTGGGTCTCCTTCTCTTTATGTACCCACGCCCAGGTGCAAATTTGCCCAGTGTTTATAAATGAGCCCCATTGCGTCATGGAATATTGGGGTCACTGTGACATCATGTTATGAAATGCTTTATGTTACTGAAATTGACATTTCAGTTGTGCACATTACTTGCTCAAAGTAGGTGGTTTTGTAAGTAGCTGTGGGTAAGAAATGGCGCATCACCCAACCATTGTTTCCCGTTTTCCACTACTTTAATCACTAGGGCGGGAGTCAGCCTGAATCTCGAGCTTCTAAGAGCGGCTTTGGCTAAAAGCGTAAAAAAACAACAAGCCAGGTTGTAGGGAGGGGCAGAGAAAGAATTTGGGACCAGAGTCTTGCACAGGAAATGCCTTTGTTCATTGTTATTACATTGTGTAAAAGTTGTTTATTTTTAGTCTGTACATCTGCAGGGATGTCAAACAAGTGGCCCTCAAGCAGCCATCAAACTACCCAGCATCCTAATGACAGTTTGCTATATAGTGAGAGATCTTGGTCTTTTTAAAAAGAAAAAACAATTAGTATGGCCAACATTTGCGCTGGCCTAGTAAAACATGCCGGAAATTCCAAATATGTTCATTTCCAAATACATTCTGCAATGATATTACAACATAAATTGCTATTTTTAAGGGGGTGGTTCACCTTTAAGTTAACTTTTAGTATGTTCTAGAATGGCCAATTATAAGCAACTTTCCAATTTCCTGAATCCCTTGTCAAAGATTTGTCCGAATACAGAACCAAATCCGTACCTTAATTTGCATATGTAAAGAAGGAAAAAACGAGGGAAGAGAAATGTTTGCGCAGTTGAAACATTTTTGACTTCCTTGTTTGTCTGACAAAAAGTCACATGATTTTTTGAAATCGATTCGACCAAATCCAGCTGAAAAAGGCTGAATCTTGTCCGGATCCCTAATGGAATCCTGGATTCGGTGCATCCGTAATTTTTTATCGTTTTTGAATGATTTGCCTTTTACTTCTGACTATTTCCAGCTTTCAGATCTAAAAAAAAAAATGCTTTAGAAGGCTATGATTTTTTTGTTATTGTTTTCTATTTAGGCCTCTCCTATTCTTATTCCAGTCTCTTATTCAAATCAGTACATGGTTACTAGGGGAATTTGGACCCTACCAACCAGATTGCTCAAATTGCAAATCGGAGAGCTGCTGAATAAAAAGCCAAATAAATACAAAAAACTACAAATAATAAAAGATACCTGCATGCTAATGAGTGTCTGACAGTAAACTGTTGAGAGGCACTGAAGGCTACTTTCTTTCTTTCTTTAGTCCATTTGAGGTCCAAGTTGCCCCAGAAGCTGAGGACCAGAAGGTACGTGCTTGGGGCCCGGGACTGTATAGCGGTATGGCTGGAAAGGCTGCAGATTTTGTGGTGGAGTCAGTTGGCACCGAGGCTGGCTGCTTAGGTAAGTAATAGTATTGGGTTACAACGGTGTCGAATAATAACAAAAACACACAAAATATGGAGTCAATAGTATTTCTTGTGTTAAATTTGGCCTTGAATATTTTTCCTTTTCAATAATAAAAGAGCCAGGTGCAGCAGACAGGCTTGTTCCAGCTGAAATGCCACGGGTGGGACAGAATGTGGTGCATGAGTTTTGTCGGCTTGTTGTGCTTGTGTTGTACAAGATTGGCCTTTTTTGGTTACGGGTGGGGGGGGGGGCTTGGCTAAATGGCGGAACATGCTTGAAATAACTGCGCTCTCAATGGCCCATTGTGCTGGGGAATTCGGCTAATGAAAGGGACTCTTCTCTTCTTCTTCTGCCTGACCGAGATCTGAGAATAAATGTTTTTGTTAGGCCGCTGCAAGGAAAGCCGGTTATTGGTGAAATGACACTGAAAACACAGTGTGCTCTTCTCTCCCTCCGTTGCGTTTGTTTTGTCTTTTTCACGGCGGCTGTTTTCTGCCCCATTGTATTGGCATTGTTAGTCTAAATTTCTATTTTCGGTGCAAGTAATGAGGAATGTACAGCAGCCCACGCATGCAACTGAGTACACAGACACACACCTTCATCTCTGCAGAGGTCTTGTTCTCAGGAACATCTTTGGTTTGGGCAGAGTCTGCAATGGGTGGGTCAGGTTTTAGGCCCTGACTTCCCAACCACGTGGATATATCTTGCATGAGTTGGGGTGCAGCCCCTTGTATAATAAAAAAGAGAAAACTGATTGATCCGCCTCCCGGAGTGAGGTCTGGTTTTTATGGTGCGTGTTGGATAATGGGCAGATTAGTCTACAGGGGACAAAATGCCGCTTTCCAGGTTGGGTAAGGGTCTGTCTGGCCAAACCTGTGAAGATCTGTAGTGTCTGTAGCACAAAAGTCTTTGACTATTTGTCACTCCACCCTGCGGTCTTACCATACTGTTTGCATCTTACCCTACTATAGATGCTCTGCCCTCTTCTAGCTTCTGCTCTGCATGGCAGGATTGGGCAGTTGCAAAAACTGGCACCCAGTACATGGACTTTATAATTGCTAAATAAATCTTTGTAAATAAGTCCTTACTTTTAGGGTTACGGTCTCCCAAACTGGCAAGCTAAAGTCGCTTCTCAGTGAGTGGGGAGCACTGGAAGTTGGGTTCTTCCCTACTGGTTTACTCAGCAACCCAACTGTCTAAATTGCTCCTTTTCTCTTACTTTTTGTAAGTTAATACAGGTATGGGACCTGTTATGCAGAATGCTGGGGACCTGGGGTTTTCCAGATAACGGATCTTTCTGTTATTTGGATCTTCATACCTTTAGGGCAGAGACACACTCCCCGAACTGCCTTTCCCTGCCTTCTCACCGGCTAGAATGTAAATCGCCGGTGGGATGGCACTCGGAGCAATTCGTTTTCCGAAGTTTCCTCGTCTTTGGACGACTTCGGAAAACAAAGCAAACTGATTGCCATCCGCTGGCGATTTACATTCTTTCCGGTGGGAGGCCATTCGGTGGGGTTTGTGGCCCCGAAGAAGAGCTTTGTAGCCGGGTGACTAATCTCTCAGAATCTGACTGTGTGTTTCTGCCCTTAAACATTAATACAACTCAGCAGGATTGATTTGCCTCCAATATGGATTAATTATATCTTAGTTGGGATCAAGTACAACTATGGCATCCATTATCAGGAAGACCCGTTATCCAGAAAGCTCCAAATTACAGAAGTGCCATGGGGAGATGGGGGGGTGCAACACCCCATCCTGCAGCCCAAGCCTCACCGCTGACATCGCAACCAGGCAGCAAAGGCCATGTTTCATAGACTTCATTTTCATCAAATAATTTAGCTTTTCATAAATCCAGAAACCCATAATCCAGAAAGCTCTGAATTACGGAACGGCTTCCTCTCATAGACTCCATTATAATCAAATAATCCAAATTTCTAAAAATTATTTCCTTTTTCTGTGTAATAATAAAACAGTAGCTTGTACTTGATCCCAACTAAGATATAATTAATCCTTATTGGAGGCAAAACCAGCCTATTGGGTTTATTTAATGTTTACATGATTTTCTAGTAGATTAAAATTATGAAGATCCAAAGTACAGAATGATCCATTATCTGGAAAACCCCAGGTCCTGAGCATTCTGGATAACAAGTCCCATACCTATACTGTTTTATTATTACAGAGAAAAAGGAAATCATTTAGAAATAATTGTAATTATTTAATCAAAATACGTGAGATGTCCTTCCTGTTGTTTGGAACTTTCAGAATAATGGATTTCTGGATAACAAATCCCATACCTGTACTGGATGGTTTAAAGAGATCTCTTATTTCATCCGACATAAAATTCTAGGCGCCTGAAATATTGACTAGAGATAATTAGTTCACATTTCGCTGGTAAGCGCTACAAAATGTTTGTGCAATGACAGACAAAGGCAATATTTAGGCTGATAAACGTGTTTATTTACAGAAAGGAAGGGTTCCTGGCCTGCGCCTGCACCACACAGAAGCCGTATTGTGTTTTTATTGCCGGCCGCACGGAATGAAACGAGCTCTGCCTTTTACTAGAACCAAATACTCTGAGAGCAGAGTAAAGAAAAAAGCAAATAAATAAATGGTGGCTGTATTCTGACTTTAACAAGTTTTGTCGGTTGATGGGGTGCCAGCACAGTGGAGTGCAGTTCTATCCCAGTAGCCGGCGTCCCAGGTCCTGCATGAAAGAACTAAACAATCCATCATGTCTAATTCACTTAAAGCGACTGTGTCAGGATTGATTTTGGAAGCGGTATGTTTCATCCGAAACGTCTCCCCCATCACACTCATTCACAATAGCCCATTGAAATCTGTACATAGAAATACATATGTTCAGAATAACCCTGGACTCCTTTTTTTTTTCCTCTTCCCATTAGTCGGCCAGAGGTACGGCTGAGTGATTTCATATTGTGCTTTGTCTCTATATTTAGACGCCAGGCAGACTTTTTAGCCACACTGAGGTTGTTTGTTAAAAAAAAAAAAAAAGGGGGGGGGTGAACTTGGTCTGCTGCTTCTGAAAATTAAAAAGAAGAAGAATCGACAATCTTCAACCTGACATTAGATTCAGTGCACCTGTGAGTTTAGTGCAACTATAACACACATTTGTCTGTGGTCCGTAGTCTCCTGTATGAAACGGTGGCTGGATTATTATTATGCTTCTCTTCTGCGCAGTGTTGTGGCTGCTAGCGCATACACATCTAATGGTTAGGGGGCTCTCAATCTGTACCTTAAAGGGATACTGTCATGGGAAAAAAAATGTTATCAAAATGAATCAGTTAATAGTGCTGCTCCAGCAGAATTCTGCACTGAAATCCATTTCTCAAAAGAGCAAACAGATTTTCTTATATTCAATATTGAAATCTGACATGGGGCTAGACATATTGTTAATTTCCCAACTGCCCCAAGTCATGTGACTTGTGCTCTGATAAACTTCAATCACTCTTTACTGCTGTACTGCAAGTTGTAGTGATATCACCCCCTCCCTATCTCTCCCTCCCCCAGCAGCCAAACAAAAGAACAGTGGGAAGGTAACCAGATAGCAGATCCCTAACACAAGATAACAGCTGCCTGGTAGATCTAAGAACAACACTCAATAGTAAAAACCCATGTCCCACTGAGACACATTCAGTTACATTGAGAAGGAAAAACAGCAGCCTGCCAGAAAGCATTTCTCTCCTGAAGTGCACAAGTCTCGTGACCAGGGGCAGCTGGGAAATTGACAAAATGTCTAGCCCCATGTCAGATTTCAAAATTGAAAATAAAAAAAACTGTTTGTTCTTTTGAGAATTGGATTTCAGTGCAGAAATCTGCTGGAGTAGCACTATTAACTGATGCTTTAATAGTAGTCATTGTAGCCGGCGGAAGACAGGGGGAAGCCGTTCGGGGAGATTAGTCGCCCCAAAGAAGAGGCTATTTAGTCGCCAGGTGACTAAATCTCCCTGAATCGTCAGGTGTAACCTTACCCTAAAGGGATTAACTTGTAGTATGTTATATAATGGCTAATTCTAAGCAAGTTTTCAACTGGTCTTCGTTTTTTCTTTTTTTATAGTTTTTGAAGTATTTGCCTTCTTCTTCAGACTCTTTCCAGCTTTTAATGGGGCACACTGACCCCATCTAAAAAAAAAACAAATGCTCTGTAAGGCTACAAATGTATTGTTATTGCTACTTTTTATTACTCGTCTTTGTATTCAGGCCTCACCTATTCATATTCCAGTCTCTTTTGCTGAAATTGCAAACTGGAGAGCTTCTGAATAAAAAGCTAAATAACTCAAAAACCACAAATAATAAAAACTGAAAATCAATCGCGAATTGTCTAAGAACATCAAATTCTCTCATGCTAAAATGTGAACAACCCATTTAAGCACCTTTATGAATAAAATAAAATGTCATCTCATTGTGTCATTGTGCTTTATGCTTAATGGGGGGTTACAGATGATATTTAGAAAACCATCTCCGGTAACATATGCTTACTGGGGACACTGTTAGAATGCCATCTCCGGTACTGTTTTCTTAGTGGGGGTTACACACTTCATTCCAATTACCATCTCCTGTATTGTGTTTACTGAGCGATACAAATGATATTCACAATTCCATCTCCTGTTAAACCTCTGTCTACGCAATAGCGTTCTTTTTATAACCCAAATAAGGAGTACAGGCTTGGGGTGCACTTGTCCTTTATTAATTAATTAGCACATGTAGAGTGCAGGCTGTTGCTGCTTCGAGTGGTCTATAATGCTCATTTTTTATTATCACAAAACGCAGGTTTTGCCATAGAAGGTCCCTCTCAAGCCAAAATCGAATGTGAAGACCAAGGTGATGGGTCATGTGACGTCAGATACTGGCCAAAGGAGCCGGGGGAATACGCCATTCATATAATGTGTGATGATGAGGATATTAAACACAGTCCATACATGGCTCTGATCCAGCCGGCGGCCTCAGACGTATATCCAGATAAGGCAAGCACTCTGCTAATATAAAGTATATACCTGTCTAACTGCCGGCCAGCAATCATGGCTTTCTGCATGTTCTGACAATAACTGCAGGACCGTGATCTACATACTGTATGTCAGCAAGTAGTTTGTAATGTTTTTACACAACAACATCATGGGTAGATACTCTGTGTACCTTAAATTGTTATATTCTTATGGCCTTGGCCCAGAGGCCCTACCTAATGTCTGAACATAAAGATTTCTATAGCTCACAGCCACACGTGCTGCTACAGCAATGGGAGCACCTTAGTGTAGGAAGGGGGTCATTCTTACTGAAAAGACCGTTCTGCCTTCCCTGAGAATGCGATGATTTTTGTAATAGAATACATATGTGATATTAAAATTCCCATGTGCGCTTTACTGATGGGAAAAAGCATTGCTAAGTATAGAATTGTTGTGCGTCTCACATTACTGAGTGTGTAATTGTTCCATATCTGACATTACTGAGTGTGTAATTGTTGTGTATCTCACATTACTGAGTGTGTAACTGTTCCATATCTGACATTACTTGTGTACTTGCTCCTGCAAATATCTGACATTACTGAGTGTGTAATTGTTGTGTATCTCACATTACTGAGTGTGTACTTGTTCCATATCTGACATTACAGAGTGTGTACTTGTTCCTGCAAATATCTGACATTACTGAGTGTGTGATTGTTGTGGATCTGACATTGCTGAGTGTGCATTTGCTCCTGCACATATCTGTCATTAATGAGTGTGTAATTGTTGTGTATCTGACATTACTGAGTGTGTAATTTTTGTGTATCTGACATTACTGAGGGGCCAATTCACTAACTTCGAGTTAAGGATTCGAAGGTAAAAAACGTTGAATTTCGAAGTTTTTTTTGGCCTACTTCGACCATCGAATGGGTTACTTCGACCTTCGACTTTGAATCGAAGGATTCGTAGTAAAAAACGTTCGACCATTCGATAGTCGAAGTACTGTCTCTTTAAAAAAAACTTCGACCCCCTAGTTCGCCATCTAAAAGCTACCGAAGTCAATGTTAGCCTATGGGGAAGGTCCCCATAGGCTTGGCTAACTTTTTTTGATCGAAGGATATTCCTTCGATCTTTGAAATAAAATCCTTCGATTCGAAGGATTTTATCGTTCGATCGATGGAATTATCCTTCGATCGTTCGATCGAACTATCTGCGCTAAATCCTTCTACTTCGATATTCGAAGTCGAAGGATTTTAATTCCTAGTCGAATATCGAGGGTTAATTAACCCTCGATATTCGACCCTTAGTGAATCGGCCCCTGAGTGTGTAATTGTTGTGTATCTGACATTGCTGAGGGTGCACTTGCTTCTGCACATATCTCACATTACTGAGTGTGTAATTGTTGTGTATTTGACATTGTGGAGTGTGTACTTGATTCTGCACATATCTGACATTACTGAGTGTGTAATTGTTGTGTATTTGACATTGTGGAGTGTGTACTTGATTCTGCACATATCTGACATTACTGAGTGTGTAATTGTTGTGTATTTGACATTGCTGAGGGTGTACTTGCTTCTGCACATATCTGACATTACTGAGTGTGTAATTGTTGTGTATCTGACATTGCTGAGTGTGTACTTGCTTCTGCACATATCTGACATTACTGAGTGTGTAATTGTTGTGTATCTGACATTGCTGAGGGTGTACTTGTTCCTGCACATATCTGACATTACTGAGTGTGTAATTGTTGTGTATCTGACATTGCTGAGGGTGTACTTGTTCCTGCACATATCTGACATTACTGAGTGTGTAATTGTTGTGTATCTGACATTGCTGAGGGTGTACTTGTTCCTGCACATATCTGACATTACTGAGTGGGAAGGGAAAGGTGCCAGAGATTTTAGCACTGGAACATTTTTACAGCTCTCGCTTATGATTTATGAAGTTTTCAGGGCAGTAAAATATAAAAATCTGGCTTGTATGAAGTGGCGAGTGAATGAAATTGCTGTTATATGTCTGTGTGCACTCAGGATCCCTTCCAGCAGTCTGTATAGGGCCCACAGCTGCTTAGATCTCTGCATGCTAGCAAACTCAGGACATGCTGTACTACAATTCCCAGCAGCCCCAGCTAGAAGTAACTAAGTAACCACGCCTAGCTTGATGACAAGCTCCATAAATGGAGAGCTTTATTGAGTAGTCACAATACAAAACGGAAACATTGGGGTGTTCAGAAATCCCTCTGTATGAGTGTCAGTAAAGCTGCATTATTATACTTTTATATATAATGTCTAATTTCAGGTGAAAGCTTATGGCCCAGGACTGGAGACAACTGGCTGCATTGTAAATACTCCTGCGGAATTCACTGTAGATCCAAGAGATGCAGGAAAAGCAGCGTTAAAGATCTACTCGCAGGTATAGTGCAGATAATCAGACATTGGCAGTCACAGTGAATTAACCCCCGGGCTGTGAATCCAAAGGAAAATTCTATGTTTCTCAGGAATTCTCTTTGCACTTTCAGGATGTGGAAGGGAATCCGGTGGATATCGAGACCAAAGAGAAACCCGATGGTACTTACGCCTGCTCCTACACTCCTGCCAAACCAATAAAACACACACTGGCTGTCACATGGGGCGCGGTCAGTGTACCTAACAGTCCTTTTAGGGTAGGTATATATTGTGTGTGTGTGTGTGTGTCACCCAGCGTTGTGACTTTTACTAAATTGCTACCCATGAATGCCAAAGACCTGCATATACTAACTTTTACATGAAAAACTCTTGGGGCTAAAAAGCTTTGTCACTGAGGCATTGTTCTGTGACCATATAAAGGCACAAGGCTGCAGGCTGAGTTATACTGGGAACTCTGAGTATCACTCATGTATTATAAGAGATAATGTACCCCCTACTGTAAATGATAAGGATATTAGAAGTCACTGAGGGGTTGTTCTGTGACCATATAAAGGAACAAGGCTGCAGGCTGAGTTATACAGGGAACTCTGAGTATCACTCATGTATTATAAGGGATAATGTACCCCCTACTGTAAATGATAAGGATATTAGAAGTCACTGAGGGGTTGTTCTATGACCATATAAAGGCACAAGGCTGCAGAATGAGTTATACAGGGAACTCTGAGTATCACTCATGTATTATAAGGGATAATGTACCCCCCACTGTAAATGATAAGGATATTAGAAGTCACTGAGGGGTTGTTCTATGACCATATAAAGGCACAAGGCTGCAGAATGAGTTATACAGGGAACTCTGAGTATCACTCATGTATTATAAGGGATAATGTACCCCCTACTGTAAATGATAAGGATATTAGAAGTCACTGAGGGGTTGTTCTGTGACCATATAAAGGCACAAGGCTGCAGGCTGAGTTATACAGGGAACTCTGAGTATCACTCATGTATTATAAGGGATAATGTACCCCCTACTGTAAATGATAAGGATATTAGAAGTCACTGAGGGGTTGTTCTATGACCATATAAAGGCACAAGGCTGCAGGCTGAGTTATACAGGGAACTCTGAGTATCACTCATGTATTATAAGGGATAATGTACCCCCTACTGTAAATGATAAGGATATTAGAAGTCACTGAGGGGTTGTTCTGTGACCATATAAAGGCACAAGGCTGCAGGCTGAGTTATACAGGGAACTCTGAGTATCACTCATGTATTATAAGGGATAATGTACCCCCTACTGTAAATGATAAGGATATTAGAAGTCACTGAGGGGTTGTTCTATGACCATATAAAGGCACAAGGCTGCAGAATGAGTTATACAGGGAACTCTGAGTATCACTCATGTATTATAAGGGATAATGTACCCCCCACTGTAAATGATAAGGATATTAGAAGTCACTGAGGGGTTGTTCTATGACCATATAAAGGCACAAGGCTGCAGAATGAGTTTTACAGGGAACTCTGAGTATCACTCATGTATTATAAGGGATCATGTACCCCCTACTGTAAATGATAAGGATATTAGAAGTCACTGAGGGGTTGTTCTGTGACCATATAAAGACACAAGGCTGCAGGCTGAGTTATACTGGGAACTCTGAGTATCACTCATGTATTATAAGGGATAATGTACCCCCTACTGTAAATAAGGATATTAGAAGTCACTGAGTGGTTGTTCTGTGACCACATAAAGACACAAGGCTGCAGGCTGAGTTATACAGGAAACTCTGAGTATCACTCATGTATTATAAGGGATAATGTACCCCCTACTGTAAATGATAAGGATATTAGAAGTCACTGAGGGGTTGTTCTGTGACCATATAAAGGTACAAGGCTGCAGGCTGAGTTATACAGGGAACTCTGAGTATCACTCATGTATTATAAGGGATCATGTACCCCCTACTTTTGTAATTTGGATCTCTGTATTTTCCAATGCAATCAAATCATTTAAACATTAAATAAACCCAATAGGATTATTTTTCTGCCTATATGAATGCATGCAGCTTAATTAAGATCAAGTAGAAACACTGATTTATAATTATAGAAATGAAGAAAATTGTTTTTAAAAATATGAATTATTTTCTTAAAATGGACTTTATGGGAAATGATGTTATGTCATTTGGAGCTTTCTGACTAAGGGATGCCATATCTGTGTTATCCCACTGTAAATTCCGATTGAGTACCTTGTACTTAAAGGGGTTGTTCACCTTTGACTTAACTTGTAGTATGATGTAGAGAGGGATATTCGGAGACAATTTGCAATTGTTTTTTTATTATTTGTGGTTTTTGCCTTCCAGCGGATTGAAAGAAAGTAGCGTTCAGTGCCTCTCAAGGGGTTAGTGATCAGACATTAGCATACAGGCAACATGCTTCATATAATTCAAATCATATATTTTAAACACACATTAAACATATTATATATATTGTTGTTTAGAGACACATTATTTAAGGGGGTTGTTTAAATTAACTGTTAGTATGATGTAGAGAGTGATATTCTGAGACAATTTGCATTTTCATTTTTTATTATTTGTGGTTTTTGGCAGTGGCATAACTACCGGGGGAGCAGGGGGTGCAATTGGGCCGGGGCCCCCCCCCCCGCCCCCCCCCCCCCGGCAGCTCACGCGCCACGATTCCCGGCGCTTCCGGGTGTACAGAGGGGAGGGCGGCAGCGCATCCAACGCCAGGGCCTGCCCCTCTAGTTACGTTACTGGTTTTTGACTTATTTAGCTTTTTATTTAGCAGCTTTGCAGTTTCAGCCATCTGGTTGCTAGGGTCCAAATTCCCCTAGCAACCATGCACTGATTTGAATGAGAGACTGGAATATGAATAGGAGTGGCTGGAATAGAAAGATAAGGAATAAGAAGTAGCACATCTGTATTAAGATGGGGGTCACTGACCCCCATTTGAAAGCTGGAAAGAGTCAGAAGAAGGAGGAAAATAATTTAAAAAAAACTACAAAATATAAATAATGAAAACCAATTGAAAAGTTGCTTAGAATTGCAAATTCTATAACATACTAATAGTTAACTTAAAGGTAAACCACCCCTTTAATAAAATAAATCCGTGGGAAAGCAAAACTATTCCATTTCCATTGTTATTTAGAAATCATGGTGCTCCACGTTAGGCTGATGGCAGACACATATTGTCTGTGTGTTCTTTATCCGGCAGCCTGATATTTGCATAAATGGTGTGGATTTTGGAACAACAAAATTGAAATGCACGTGACAGCAGAGGCAGATGGCAGGAATGCAAATGACAGTTTGTGCCTCTGTGTTCCGGCACAGGCTCAGAAATGCAGATAGAGAATACGTCTAATTTGCAATGACTGTATCTGTAAAAGCCCAGGTCCCAAGCATTCAAGGAGTAGAAAATCAAAGCCACAAATGAATGTACTGATTTCCCTGATGGGCACATTTTACTGTTACAAATGTATTTTTATATAACAGGGCCCCTTAAACCCTGTAACTTCTTTCCGAAAATATGTTACATTTTTTCTTCTTCTGTCAAAAAAGGAAGTCTTTGTACACTGCGTATAATTTAGATTATGTAATATTTACACTCTGACTATTACATTGGCACCATCCAAAAACGGCACCAAATGAATGACATTTTTACATTCTACATTATGTGACTTTTTAACCACTTAACAGGGATAATCTCGCTTTGAGTTCTGTAAGAAGAAATACATTTTGCTGCTTGATTGGTTTTATTGCTCATTTGGCCCCGGCGCTCTATAATTAGCTTTTCCTTCATGCTCTACTGTAGGTCAATATAGGACAAGGCAGCCACCCACATTTGGTAAAGGTTTTTGGCCCCGGTGTGGAAAAAACTGGTTTGAAAGCAAATGAGCCAACTCACTTTACAGTCGACTGCACCGAAGCAGGAGAAGGTAAGATTCTTGCACTGCTCTCGTTTTATGGCCCTTTAAAAAAAAAAAAGTTACGAGGTAACGTTTACCTTCAAAATTAATGGAAGTAATTTCTGCCTTCTGCAACGGAAATGACTTTGCACAGGAGATGGAAGGCATTTTCTGCACTAGGAGTTTTCGTTGGCAAATAGATCAAACACTTGATAAAAGTTGGAAGATTTTTTTTGGAAATGCAAAGTGGGTCCCAGGTACAGGAAGCTGCTGGGGTAAGAGAGGGCTACGCGAGAGAGGGCTACGCGAGAGAGGGCTACGCGAGAGAGGGCTACGCGAGAGAGGGCTACGCGAGAGAGGGCTACGCGAGAGAGGGCTACGCGAGAGAGGGCTACGCGAGAGAGGGCTACGCGAGAGAGGGCTACGCGAGAGAGGGCTACGCGTTATGGGGTTCCCGGCTGTCAATGATTTTTTGTTTTTAAAAAAAAAACAGACCTTTATGGGGCGCCCTGGCAGCACAGTTTTTTTTTTGTTTTAACTTCTAGGGGGCCCTGACCGTCAATGGCTATTTATAACTTGTGTGTGGGGGGGTTACCATTTTTAGCTCTGATGTCTGTGTGGCCTTTTAACTGTGGGGTGGGTGGGACCCTGGGGGCCCCAAAAATATTGTTGTATGGAGCCCCCGTGATTTCTAATGGTGGCCATGTTTGGAACTAAGGGTGGCAATCAAGTGGGGGTCTTGTGCCAAATTGATCCAAACTGAACTGATTTTAAAGATTCATACTGAGAGTCGACTTTGTTGATTAGTACAATGAAATTAGTAGTTATAGAGGGTGCGAGGGAGAGAAATATAATTTGACTTTATCAATGTGATTTTAAAGGAATAGATTTTAAGCTGAAGTTGAAATGAATGCGCTTCTTCCTGTTTCAGGGTGAAAACGCACTTCTTACGAGAAGCCTACCCTCACTCCGCTTAACTACCAAACGCTTAGGCGCAAATTCACTAAGCGCCGAACGCTAGCGTCTATTCGCTAGCGTTTGCCATTGTCGGTACTTCGCAAATTCACTAACGAACGCTGGCGTAAAGTCGCTAGTGTTTCTTCGCACACTTACGCCAGGCGAATTTTCGCTAGAGATGTAACTACGCAAATTCACTAACTTGCGCAGTGTACTGAACGCTACCTTTTACGCTAGACTTCCTTCGCCACCTCAGACCTGGCGAAGCGCAATAGAGTAGATAGGGATTGTTTCCAAAAAAGTCTAATTTTTTTCTAAGTCCCAAAAAACGCTGGCGTGTTTTCTACATGATGGGTGATAGGCTGAAAAAGATCGAAAAAAATTTTTGGGGCTCCCCTCCTTCCCCCCTACATTTCCTGACTCATGGCAACTTACCTAAACAGTGGGCACATTTGTAGGGCAAAATAAAATTTATATTTGCTGACTTGAAGATTTTCTAGGCATTTGTAGTGCAGATACGTGTTCCTCCATTGAAATTTGAATTTCGCGCCGTATGCAAATGAACCATCGCTAGCGAAACTTCGCTTCGCTTGGCTAATTAACGCTAGCGCAACTTCGAAAACTTACGCTACCCCTGTGCGCAACTTCGGATTTTAGTGAATTTGCTGAGCGCTGGCGAAAATACGCCTGGTGAAGCGCGGCGAAGTTGCGCCTGGCGCAACTTCGCATCTTAGTGAATTTGCCCCTTAGACTGTATGCCTATGCATAGGGCCTTCCTCACCTTTTTGTGCCTGTATTGATTGTGATGTATGTAACTCCATATGTTCTATGTATGTAATTCATGTGATTTAGTTGTATAATCACATTTACTTTACAGTGCTACGCAATATGTTGGCACTATATAAATACATGTTGTTAATAATAATAATAATAATAATAACCCTTGGTTCTACAGAAGTGACACTTATACTGTTTACAGCTGAAGTCACTTTCTGTTGAGAAGTCGTTTTCTAATGTTAGTTTGGGCATCTACCAGAACTACAAGGATGAAATTAGGCAGCCTACCAGTAGAGCAACTCTAGCTTTCTATTTGTTTACACGTTTGTATTAAAGGATACGTTGTGTGTTTCTCAGGTGATGTGAGTGTCGGAATTAAATGCGATGCTCGTGTGGTCAGCGAGGAGGAGGAAGATATTGACTTTGATATTATTCCCAATGCTAATGACACATTCACTGTGAAGTATATGCCACCGGCTGCAGGACGTTACACCATTAAAGTGCTCTTTGCAGGAGAAGTAAGTAGGAATATTCGGCAAATCACCTTCTTCCGGTTAATACCAAGTTCATTACTGCCTTCTGCTTGCACTCTGTATATCTGCTAATGTATAGCAGGGAATTACCGGATCTGTTCTATTTTAATGAAATTAACCCGATTTTTTTTTTTTTTAAGGAAATTTCTGAAAGTCCTTTTAGAACCAAAGTCGATCCCTCACACGACGCCAGCAAAGTGAGGGCCGAGGGCCCAGGACTGAGTAAATCTGGTAGGTTTGCCATTTGTTGATCCACACCCACTATAAACATTATTTTCTCTGTATTAAAATGGCAGTTCCCAGGGCTGATCCTATCAAATGTGGGGCCCAATTGGGACCATGTTGGCGGGGCCCTTAGATAAAGTGTTGCTGGCTACTGACACAGCAAGTATTTAGGAAAATAAGAGCATACAGGCACAAAATAGAAAGGAAATGGGCAGTGCGGGGCCCCCAGAGGTGCGGGGCCCAATTGGTCCAATTGGCCTAAGGCCGGCCCTGGCAGTTCCTTTCTTTGAGATACTTCACTCTTTTGTTGGCCAGTAAACAGACATTCTCTTATTTATGATCAGTGCTGAGATGGATACAAAATTCTGCCTATTGTTTTAATTTAAACATCCAACTCCTTTGTGATACTAGTGGAAATGAAGTACAGTATCTATTTGTTAGAGGAGGAGGAGAATGTATTTATTCAGATTGTTCCTTCCAGTTAAAAACTGTATATAATGAATTTCTTTGTACTTTTTGTGCTTGTATCCCTCTCTGAGCTTACAGTGCTGAGTCTAGTGGTGGGGAGTAAAGGCAAAACAAAACCATGACTAATTTGCTGTTAAAGGGGTTGTTCGCCTTTCCATTAACTATAAGTATGATGTAGAGAGTGGCTTTCTGAGACAATCTGCAATTGGTTTTCATTTTTTAATACTTACGGTTTTTGAGTTATTTAGCTTTTCATTCAGCAGCTCTCCAATTTGCAATTTCAGCAGTCTGGTTGCTATGGTACAAATCACCCTAGTAATCATGCATTGAATTAGAGACTGGAATATGAATAGGAGAGGCCTGAATAGTAAGATGAGTACAGGTATGGGATCTGTTATCCAGAAACTTGTTATCCAGAAAACTCAGAATTACAGAAAAGAATGTCTCCCATAGACTCCATTATAATCCAGATTTTTAAAATGTATTTTCTTTTTCTCTATAATAAAACAGTCGCTTGTGCTTGATCCAAACTGAGATATAATTAATCCTTATTGGAAGCAAAACCAGCCTATTGGCTTTATTTTATGTTTACATGATTTTCTTAAGGTATGAAGATCCAAATTATGGAAAGATACATTATCCGTACAACCTCGGACCCCAGCATTCTTGATAACAGGTCTCATACCTGTAATTAAAAGTAGCAACGACAATACATTTGTAGCCTTACAAAGCATATGTTTTTTTAGATGGGGTCAATGATCCCCATTTAAAAGCTGGAAATTGGAGTCAGAAGAAGTTGAAGGCAAATAATTAAAAAACTGTAAAAAATAAATAATGGAGACCAACTGAAAGGTTTCTTCGAATTGGCCATTCTATAACATACTAAAAGTTAACATCACAAAAACATTTGTGAAAATTCTAGAAGCAGTAGGGTTACATATTCCATATAAGCCATATTTATTTAGCTCCCGGCTAGTTTGGTCATCTATAGGAAAACTGGCCCCTACTGTTTTAGCACTCCGGCACTTGGAAACATTGTGCTGTTATCTAGTGGTCTCTACATGTTTGGATGTTCAGCCATTCTTGTCTTTGGTTTTCTTTCAGGTGTTGAAAACGGGAAACCATCACATTTTACAGTCTACACCAAAGGTGCAGGGAAGGGGCCGGTTGACGTATCGTTTACTGGAGCAGCACCAGGGGATGCAGTGAAAGACTTTGAGATCATAGACAACTACGATTATTCACACACGGTCCGATACACTCCAATACAGCAGGTACCCGAAGAAATTAGCAACTAGTGGCAATTATCCAGCATTATCCAGCAATCAGACCATTGGTCTTCTTTGCTTTACTGCAATCTATTTTATCTTTCTCGTCAAAGCCAAACCAGCCACGGGGCTGCAAATGTGACTTTCAGATATAGACGGGCTATTCCTATAGTTAATGAGGAGTTGTTTTATGCAGTTGAGGTTCATTTCATCAAAATGGCACGGGCTAGTGCAGTTTCCGGCATCTGCACATAATTCTTTAGGCAGAAGTCTTATGTGCAGCAGGAGCGCTTCAATTACTGGCAGCTTAAAAGTGGAGGTAGCTCCATGGTTCCTCTGCCCATGAATCAAAAGGGGGATGTGTGATACTTGAATATGTCTAGGGCCCATCTATAGGAAAGTGCAAGGAGTGTCTTTGAACACAAGTACCTTTATGGCAGAGACACATGCTGCTATTTCGGGAGATTAGTCGCCCAGCGACTAAATTCTTTGAGCGACTAATCTCCCAGAACTGCCTTCCTGCCTGCTATAATGTAAATCGGTGGTGGGATGGCACTTGGATCGCTTCAGCATTCCAAAGTTGCCCGAAGTGCCATTCCGCCAGCAATTTACATTCTAGCCGACGAGAAGGCAGTTGGGAGATTAGTCGCCCATTTTGGGGTTGGGGTTGTAAATGAGCCCTTGTGTCTTGAGAGACCCTTGCTGTGATACAGTTTATATACAGAATCTCTGCTATAAAGCAAACCAAAGTCAGACTTTTCTCCCCATAACTGCAGTTTGCCTATATACACTTTGTTTACAGAAATAAGTAAACCCTTTTTAGCTCTGACGACTGTATTACTTAAAAGAGAAAGATTTGTGTATATTTCCATGATTGTGTTGTTTCCTGAGTAACGATTGCCACAAATCTTTCTGTTTCTATTCAGCGAAACACAATATCTGCCATGTGAGCTTTCATTCCTTCAAGAAAGACATTTTCTGCTATAGGGCACCCAGCAAAAGGCAACATGTCGGCAAAGAAAAATAAATCTAACTTAAAATAGAAATCATGCCGCTTTCAAGTCCATGAATTGCTCACATAAATGTCTTGTTCACGCTGAAGAAAACCGTAAATATTATACAAGGTCCATAGATAGTTTTGGTCTCCATCACTCAAACAGGACATTATTGTATTACAGAGGGGACAGAGAAGGGCAACTAAGCTGGTAAAGGGGAAATCTTAGCTATGAGGAAAGACTGGCCAAATTGGGGATGTTCACTCTGGAGAAGAGGCGCTTAAGGGGTGATATGATAACTATGTATAAATATATAAGGGGATCATATAATAATCTCTCTAATGATTTATTTACCAGTAGGTCTTTCCAGCTGACACAAGGCCACCCATTCCGATTAGAAGAAAAGAGGTTCCAGCTAAATATTGGGAAGGGGTTTGTTACAGTGAGAGCTGTGAAGATGTGGAATTGTCTCCCTGAATCAGTGGTACAGGCTGATACATTAGATAGGTATAAGGAAGGGTCGGATGCTTTATTCACCAGTAGCTCCTCCCAGCAGACAGGAGGGAGCCAATGAGATTAGAGGAGGGAAAAGGGTGTTACAGGGAGAGCTGGGAAGTGAATCAGGGGTACAGGCTGATACATTACATAGGTATAAGGAAGGGTCGGATGCTTTATTCACCAGTAGCTCCTCCCAGCAGACAGGAGGGAGCCAATGAGATTAGAGGAGGGAAAAGGGTGTTACAGGGAGAGCTGGGAAGTGAATCAGGGGTACAGGCTGATACATTAGATAGGTATAAGGAAGGGTCGGATGCTTTATTCACCAGTAGCTCCTCCCAGCAGACAGGAGGGAGCCAATGAGATTAGAGGAGGGAAAGGGGTGTTACAGGGAGAGCTGGGAAGTGAATCAGTGGTACAGGCTGATACATTAGATAGGTATAAGGAAGGGTCGGATGCTTTATTCACCAGTAGCTCCTCCCAGCAGACAGGAGGGAGCCAATGAGATTAGAGGAGGGAAAAGGGTGTTACAGGGAGAGCTGGGAAGTGAATCAGGGGTACAGGCTGATACATTACATAGGTATAAGGAAGGGTCGGATGCTTTATTCACCAGTAGCTCCTCCCAGCAGACAGGAGGGAGCCAATGAGATTAGAGGAGGGAAAAGGGTGTTACAGGGAGAGCTGGGAAGTGAATCAGGGGTACAGGCTGATACATTAGATAGGTATAAGGAAGGGTCGGATGCTTTATTCACCAGTAGCTCCTCCCAGCAGACAGGAGGGAGCCAATGAGATTAGAGGAGGGAAAGGGGTGTTACAGGGAGAGCTGGGAAGTGAATCAGTGGTACAGGCTGATACATTAGCTAGGTATAAGAAGGGGTTGGATGGTGTTTAGCAAGTGAGGGAATACAGGGATATGGGAGATAGCTCATAGTACAAGTTGATCCAGGGACTGGTCCCATTGCCATTTTGGAGTCAGGAAGGAATTTTCCCCCCTGGAGAGGCTTCAAATGGGTTTGTTTCGCCTTTCTCTGGATCAACTGGCAGTTAGGCAGGTTATATATAGAATATATAGGTTGTACTTGATGGACGTGTCTTTTTTCAACCTAACTAACTATGCTACTATGTTACTTATCCTGAAATTTTAAACGGGACAACGGATAGTATAGTGCCCAAGTACCAAGAATTATTAAAAGCACCAAAAAATTTACTTATTGAAATATATTTAATCGAATATGAAAACGGCCATGCGATTTCAACCCCAGTGAAATTTAACTTCTCTCTTAAAGATTTATTCCGTGTTTAGGTTTCCTTCCATTCTTTCGTTTCCAGTGTCAAGTTCGATACAGGATATTTTATTTTGTGTGTTTATTATGAGAAATGATGTGTAACGCATACAATAGTAACCCGGTTCTCTGCTTCAGTGAAAGTCCGGATTCCTCCTGCTCTGGGAACATAGAAACGGACTGTGTTGCTCTGTTTGCTTATGCTTCCAGTTATGTTCAAAGGAATCACTCAGAATCAGCACCCGTATTAATGTAAATAGTGAGGTACCCTGGGAGGTAAATATGGTACCAATCATCTAAACCCTAGTAACAATACCAAGAATAACATAAGAATCTCAGCGTCAGCCATACAGAGTTACAGAGTGATGATATTAATGAGGCTGATATTCAGTCCTGCTAAGATCACAATATATTTGATTCTATGTTGAAGGAAAGCGAGGGGCTGGTTTTTTAAGGAGACCTGCACAGTTAGTATAGCTGAGCCTAAATTGTTTTGAACCAGACAAAGTGCTGCGTTTTCAGAAAGTGTCCCTATATGCATGTGAATATTCTATATTGTAGCAGCACCTGGTTAACAATGGGATAAAGGTGTGTGAGAGACCCTTTTGGTTCTGTGTGGGTATGTGTGTATATATATATATATATGTGTGTGTGTGTGTGTATAGATAGATAGATAGATAGATAGATAGATAGATAGATAGATAGATAGATAGATAGATAGATAGATAGATAGATAGATAGATAGATAGATAGATAGATAGATAGATAGATAGATAGATAGATAGATGATAGATATGTGAGACACTCCAGGAAAAAGTTACACAGTTAAATTGGGTTGAAAAAAAGGCAAAGTCCATTAAGTTCAACCCCTCCAAATGAAAACCCAGCATCCATACACACACCCCTCCCTACTTTTACATAAATTCTATATACCCATATCTATACTAACTATAGAGTTTAGTATCACAATAGCCTTTGATATTATGTCTGTCCAAAAAATCATCCAAGTCCCTCTTATAGTCATTAACTGAATCATCATCACAACATCACCCGGCAGTGCATTCCCCAACCTCACTGTCCTCACTGTGATGAACCCCCTACTCTGTTCCTTTAAATGAAACTTCTTTTCTTGTCTGAAGGGGAGGCCTCTGGTACAGTGATCCACTTTATGGGTAAAAAGGTCCCCTGCTATTTGTCTATAATGTCCTCTAATGTACTTGTAAAGTCTAATCATGTCCCCTCACAAGCACCTTTTTTCCAGAGAAAACAACCCCAACCTTGTCAGTCTCCCCTCATAATTTAACTCTTCCCTCCCTCTAACCAGTTTAGTTGCACTTAGTCTCTGCACTCTCTCCAGCTCATTTATATCCCTCTTAAGGACTGGAGTCCAAACCTGCCCCCATACTCCAGATGAGGCCTCACCAGGGACCTATAAAGAGACATAATTATGTTTTCATCCCTTGAGTTAATGCCCTTTTTTATGCAAGACAGAACTTTATTTGCTTTAGTAGCCACAGAATGACACTGCCCAGAATTAGACAACGTGTTATCTACAAAGACCCCTAGATCCTTTTCATTTAAGGAAACTCCCAACTCACTGCCATTTAGTGTATAACTTGCATTTATATTATTTTTGCCAAAGTGCATAACCTGCATTTATCAACATTGAACCTCATTTTCCAGTTTTCTGCCCAGTTTCCCAGTTTAGACAAATCACTGCGCAAAGTGGCAGCATCCTGCATGGAACCTATAGTTCTGCACAATTTAGTCTCATCTGCAAAAATAGAAACAGTACTTTCAATGGCCACCTCCAGGTCATTAATAAACAAGTTGAAAAGCAAGGGACCTAGTACAGAGCCCTGCGGTACTCCACTAACAACACTGGTCCAATTAGAAAATGTTCCATTTACCACCACTCTTTGTAGTCTATCTTTTAGCCAGTTCTCTATCCAGGTACAAATACTATGTTCCAGGCCAACATTCCTTAATTTAACCAGTAACCTTCTGTGTGGCACTGTATCAAATGCTTTAGCAAAGTCTAAGTAAATCACATCCATTGCCATCCCAGAATCAAGGTCTCTACTTACCTTCTCATAAAAAGAAATGAAGTTAGTCTGGAAAGATCTGTTACGCATAAAACCATGCTGGCACACACTCATAGTATTATGATTTGCTATGAAGTCCAGTATCTTATCCTTTATTCACCTTTCGAAAGCTTTCCTACCACTGACGTCAGACTAACTGGCCTATAGTTTTTTGGCTGAGAACAGGAACCTTTTTTGAAATGAGACAGTACAAACATTGGGATTGTTAGTATAGTGTTGATCCAGGTACTGCTTGGAAATTTCAGGAAGGTACTTTTTCCTATTGAGGGAGATCTTGTAATGCCCTGAGCATCAGCAAAGGGTTAGGTAGCATTGGTTTGAGCAAAAGATTGAACCAGATGAATAAGTATCTTTTTCAACCTCAGCTACTATGCTCAAAGTTACACAACAAGTAGGCCAAATACTGGAGGCAATACATTTTTCAGAATGACTGACCTGTTGAAAAAAGCTGGAAGGATCTCTAAATATCATTGCTCCTGATGGAGTCAGAGTTGTATTTAGGGGGATCAACCATCAGGGGCCAAAAAGAGAACCTGACATTCAGGCAGGTCTAGGCTGAGATTCAAATTAGGCCCTTGAATTTCAGTAACGAGGGCTCAAAAATACTGTCTGTCTATGGCATCTTTCTGTTGTTTACTAGAATCTACAGAGTACCAGTCCACGTCTACACTTAAGACCCACACTTACAATGTAATGGTAATGGTAACATAATAAGTTAGGTTGAAAAAAGACATACATACATCAATTTCAACTCTCCAATTTACTTCAGTGGGGGAAAAATTCCTTCCTCACTCCAAAATGGCAATGGGACCAGTCCCTGGATCAACTTGTACTATGAGCTATCTCCCATATCCCTGTATTCCCTCACTTGCTAAACACCATCCAACCCCTTCTTATACCTATCTAATGTATCAGCCTGTACCACTGATTCACTTCCCAGCTCTCCCTGTAACACCCCTTTCCCTCCTCTAATCTCATTGGCTCCCTCCTGTCTGCTGGGAGGAGCTACTGGTGAATAAAGCATCCGACCCTTCCTTGTACCTATCTAATGTATCAGCCTGTACCACTGATTCACTTCCCAGCTCTCCCTGTAACACCCCTTTCCCTCCTCTAATCTCATTGGCTCCCTCCTGTCTGCTGGGAGGAGCTACTGGTGAATAAAGCATCCGACCCTTCCTTGTACCTATCTAATGTATCAGCCTGTACCACTGATTCACTTCCCAGCTCTCCCTGTAACACCCCTTTCCCTCCTCTAATCTCATTGGCTCCCTCCTGTCTGCTGGGAGGAGCTACTGGTGAATAAAGCATCCGACCCTTCCTTGTACCTATCTTATGTATCAGCCTGTACCACTGATTCAGGGAGACAATTCCACATCTTCACAGCTCTCACTGTAACAAACCCCTTCCCAATATTTAGCTGTAACCTCTTTTCTTCTAATCGGAATGGGTGACCTTGTGTCAGCTGGAAGGTGCTACTGGTAAATAAAGCATTAGAGAGATTATTATATGATCCTCTTATATATTTATACATAGTTATCATATCTACCCTTAAGTGCCTCTTGTCCAGTGTGAGCATCACCCACTTTGCCAGTCTTTCTTCATAACTTTTATGAGTTTAGTTTGCCCTTCTCTGTACCCTCTCTAATTCAGTAATATCCCATTAAAGTGCTGGAGACCAAAACTGTACGGCATATTCTAGATGGAGCCTTACCAGTGTTCTTTACAGTGGAAGAATGACCCCCACCTCCTGCAAATCTATGCCCCGTATAGTACATTTTAATTGTTTTAGCTCTGGCCTACTAGGAAGCATGAGGCCATTTTGCCAATCCAAGCCATCAAGACATTTTCTTATGGCTCAACATATAGGGGGTCCTGCGGATGAGCAATTGTAACAGGTAGAATGTGGGCACAGCAGGTATAGTACCATATTTCTTTAATCTACTGAAATATCATAGATGATCCCTTGTACTAAGGAACATAAGGAAGAAAAAGCCCAATGAGTTTGCTTATTCATGTACAAAGAGGGACCAAATCACTATGGCAGCATAGGTATGCCCCTGTACTAAGCACAATTCAGCAGGAGCAGCCCCATAAGTTTGCTCATAGTCTGTACAGAGAGATCCCATAAAACTATGGCAGCATAGGTATTCCCTGTACTAAGCACAATTCAGCAGTAACAGTCCCTAAATTTGCTCATAGTCTGTACAGAGAGATCCCATAAAACTATGGCAGCATAGGTATTCCCTGTACTAAGCACAATTCAGCAGGAACAGTCCCTAAGTTTGCTCATAGTCTGTACAGAGAGATCCCATAAAACAATGGCAGCATAGGTATTCCCTGTACTAAGCACAATTCAGCAGGAACAGTCCCTAAGTTTGCTCATAGTCTGTACAGAGAGATCCCATAAAACTATGGCAGCATAGGTATTCCCTGTACTAAGCACAATTCAGCAGGAACAGTCCCTAAGTTTGCTCATAGTCTGTACAGAGAGATCCCATAAAACTATGGCAGCATAGGTATTCCCTGTACTAAGCACAATTCAGCAGGAAAAGCCCCTAATCCTTGCTTCTGCCTTTAGCCTTTTGTTTGCACGTGCATGGTTTAGGGCCATGTTCTGTTGCATGAGGCGTTCTACTATAGTACTCTATTTACATGCTACAGACCCAAAGTCTATGCAAGAATTGTATCTGATGCAGTTCTGATTGCTTGAGTAACATTTCCCCACAAATGCTTCTCTGGCTGATTAAATAGATGCAAAGTGAAATAGAGGTAACTTGTACTGATTCTTAAATTCCTCATCCGAAATGCCACACAAGGAATGTTTATATTCACGGCTAATTTATAAGGTGCCAACTCTTGTGTAACGTGATGCACTCCCTGTTCTGGACACAGACAAATGGAAAACGGATTTGGCAAGGAGAGAAGTACTTTGTTCAGCTATGAGTATCGTAGCACTTTGGCAGCGACCTTTAGAATAAAATTGTAGCCAAACAGTGCAAAACAAGCTCCGTGAGTAATCTCGGTGGCAGCGATTTGTAAAATGTCTTCCAGAAATGAATTTGTCTGAGCCCAACTTGTGTGCGGCCCCTAAATGTTTTGGCTTCTCGGATGTTCCAAAATATGCGAGTTATTGCCATTTTCTTTGGGTTTGGTGCGTAAGAACAAGGCTCTGATTTGTACATGATCTGAAATGTTTGTTGGAGTTCATAGACTTATCAGACTCAGACTGTCAATTTAGAACAGCCGGTTCTTATTTCTTGGGAAGTTGGGATAATTACCCCTCCCAGATGTCGTGCACATGTGGCTTATGCTATCGCTGCTATACTGGCCCTTTGTGGCTTCTCAGCTTTCAGTTCCTGCAAAAAAAGCCATTGTTTACAAAAAGCACCAGACGTCACGGCCACATGGAGATGGCAAAACTATTGAATAATGGGTTCCATCGTTTTTCTCATTAATATAAATTCGATTATCCCTTGCATGGCGTCATTTGGGGTCTATTAAAGGGACAGTGCACATAGTCTGATTATCTCTGGTTCAATTCCCAGTGTCATATCTATGACCTGAGTTTTGGCGAGACATTTAGGGGCAAATTCACTAACCTCCAAAAATTCACCAGCGACAGCTTCGCTCACATCGCAACACTTCGCCAGACATAGATTCAGCAGGACACCGCTAGTTTACTAAAATCCAAAGTTGTGTCCAGGGCACCGAACGCTGGCAAAGTTGCGCTAGCGTTACTGCACCAAGCAAAGCGAAGTTGTGCTAGCATTGGCTAATTTGCATACGGCGAAAGTTAAAGTTCAATGGATGTATACTGTATGTTGCAGCCAATACATTACACTACATAAGCCCAGGAAACATTAATTAATAAAAATAGAGTTGTTATATTGCCCTTCACATGAGCCCAGTGTATAGTTTATGTGCCATATGTTAGGATATGTAGGGGGGAAGCTGGTTTACCCACAAAAAAATGTAAGTTCTTTTTCAGCCTATCAACCTGAAAAAGAGAAAGACGCTAGCGTTTTTTGGGACTTTTCAAAAAAACATTTTGGAACTCCTGTCTACTCTATTGCACTTCGCCTGGTCTGAGCTGGCGAAGGCAAGTCTGGGGCAAGAGGTAACGTTCAGTAAAATATAGGGATGCACCGAATCCACTTTTTTGGATTCGGCCGAACCCCCGAATCCTTCACGAAGGATTCGGCCGAATACCGAACCGAATCCGAACCCTAATTTGCATATGCAAATTAGAGGTGGGAAGGGGAAAACATTTTTTACTTCCTTGTTTTCTGACAAAAAGTCATGCAATTTCCCTCCCTGCCCCTAATTTGCATATGCGGATTCGGTTCGGCCGGGCAGAAGGATTCGGCCAAATCCTGCTGAAAAAGGCCGAATCCCGAACCGAATCCTGGATTCGGTGCATCCCTAGTAAAATATGCATCTTAGTGATTTTGCGTAGTTACGTCCATTCGCCAGAGCGCAAATTCGCCAGGCGTTAGGGAGCAAATTACCACTAGAGTCTATCTCCTTCACTAGCGAAGTTACGCCAGTGACCGTTAGTAAATCGCCTATTTTTCGCCAGCCTAAGTCACTTCGCCCTTTAGTAAATTTGCCCCTTAATTTGTTGATGTCCCAGCTTACCTGGTACACAGAAAGATGGCTGCAGTGAGTGCTATTTATTGCCTTGCATTAGGCATGGGTAGGCCTAGACTGGCAGATCTGTAGATGCTGGTAAAAGCAGTCACTATTTATTGAGCCTTTGGAGGGCTGTTTTGGGTTTCTGTGTACTTGAAATGCCAGGACCTATGTTGAATCTCAATCTGGATCTTTGCATGGGCCAGACCTGCAGATATTGCTGAAATACAGTAACCATTGTTGTAGTTCTGCAACATCTGGAAAGCCATGGCCATTAATATCTTACATTACAAGATGCTTGAGGTTGAAACTATGGAGCTTTACCGTATTGGCTGCCAATTACTAATTTCCTGGCAGAACATCAGTCTGTATATAGGGCCAAATCTGTCCCCTTATTTTGTCCTTCCAGTTATTAACTGGAAAGGGATGGAGACATCTTGTCTCTTTAGCAAATAACATCCCATTACAGGTTTAAGAAAAAGGATGTCAGATTCGCCACCGACACAACCTCTGGCTGTAACTGAAGTGGCTGCGGGGAATTGTAATTAACTGTTTATGACCTTGTAACATTCCTGTTCACTTGAGCAGGTGCCCTAAGATGCTGCATCATCCATATACCATGCCAGGTCGATTTTCAGTTCTATTTGATATTGCTATTGGTTATTGTTATTCTTATCTAATAATAGAATTGGCCAACCCATTAGGCTTTAGCATCAGCATCAAGAAAGCCATAAAATACTGCCATACATTACTGTATAAATGAATGTAACAGGGAGTGGGAACATAACAGCTTTTTAATCAAGTCCAAAATCTTTCTTGCTTCCTCAAGGGCTGGCAGTTTTGACACTAAAAATATGACTTTGCATTCTTAGAAACTGTGTTCTTTTGAACTCTTCTAGGGCAACATGAAAGTGTCTGTAAATTACGGCGGTGACCCTATTCCCAAGAGTCCGTTTACCGTAGGGGTGGCAGCGCCGCTGGACTTGAACAAGATCCGAATAAATGGCCTGGAGAGTAGTAAGTTAAAAGGGACATTATACAGACCAGTTCTAGATTTCATAAATCTGAGGATTCCCCGAATAATCTTAATTTAAAACTTGTCTAACGTAGCAAAACACATCTGACAGACGCTCTATTTACAGTTTATTTGAAAAGCTAAGCATGCATTCTATGCCTCTCCTGTGCTTTGTCTGGATTGTAAGCGCCAATTGTAATTACCTTTTCCAATGTATGTCACCTGTAGCCAATCAGTTAATTAGATTATTCCCAATACAAGTGTCACCTGCCAAGTGCCATAGGAACAGCCAAAGAAACATCTGTATGTTTAAACATCCAGCTTGTTCATGAAATGTCAATGCCAGATCATCGTCTAAACATACACTTACATTAGTGTAGATGCTTTCCAAACAAGTGGTCCTAATCTATGGAGTTGGCTCCCCAACTTGTAGACCAGTAAGGATGACATGTCTTTATATTTAACAGGAGTGGAGGTTGGCAAAGATCAGCAATTTATTGTGGATCCTAATGGAGCTGGTGGACAAGAAAAACTGGAGGTGAAAATCTCCAGCCCTAGCCGAAAATCAGTCCCGTGTCTTATAGAACCTGTTCCTGGTAAAGAGTGTAGCACTGTGAAATATATTCCCAAAGAGGAGGGTCTGTACAATGTGGATGTGAGTTATGATGGGAATCCAGTTCCTGGAAGTCCATATGTCATCGAAGCCACTTTGCCTCCTGATCCATCAAAGGTAAAATGATGACTCTACTTTTAGAGAAAAACAATTCAATATAACAAGTTTTCAGTAACATAAATAAGTTCTTAGTATAGGTTGTGCTACTGACAGCCCAGTGTTCCCCATGTTTCAGTTTCTAATCCCCTCACTAATGAAAAAGTTGCCTTCAAGCCAATATTTAAAATGTTTTGTAGGAGCAGAACTGACCTTGAAAGAAAGGCAGCTGAGCTTATTAGGAATTGGAGGAAGAAAGATGGGGTTTGCTGACTGTAGTAAATACATTGAGGACCAGAAGAGGGGTCTATCAAAAAAAATCGTAGTTTCAAGAATCATACAATTAACGTGGGACCACTCCTTATTATTGAACAAAAGACTGTTGTACCAGGAAAGGAAGGCATTTATTACCATTAATGTCATTTTTGGCCTTCTTTTTGTATACCCTTGAAAGTTTAAACTTTTTTTTTTTTTCGGCCTTTGCTGCTACATTACTATCAATGTAATGCTGTGGTGTCCATTATATATGAACTATGTTATGTAAGCCACATATCTGTGTACCTTACAGTATGTGACCTCAAGTGATCATTTAGCACAGTTATGCAGACACTGAGCACTTCTATACTTTGAAATATTTTCCAAGTGGGCAGAGTTTACGTCAACCTTTGTACATTCCATCTTAATCTTATTCTCTACAGGCCTGGGATTTGAGATACCCCAAGAGTCTTACCTAGCAATGTGCCTGGGCTCTGCAGAGCATTAAGTGTGCATGATGTGTGGTAATGCACTGATGGAAAACATGCAGATTTGTAACCAAAATTAATTGACACAGCTTAGTTGTAAAACCTTCCAGACCCCTTCACATTGCATCCATGTTTTAATTTCTTTATGTTCCCATGAGGTACAGAAACCCTACAGGGAGAGAAGCCTTACCAGTCTTACCGGTTTCTCTTAGTCTATACAGTCTAAAAAGTCCTTGATTGAGTTGCAGGGCTAATTAATAACTAAGGCCAGTTACCAGAAGGTTTCTTCAGGGATTTCAAGGGGTTGATGTAGTCTATTACTAATAATAATAGCACATATAAAACTCCCATAACTCACTTAGGGTCTTCAGTCCAAGGAGATATCAGAAGATCAGTAGATACAAGCTTTGGTCCAGCTTGGACTGTATTTGTCTAATCCGATTTTTATGCCCATTGGGGCAACTTTCTCTCTAGGTTAAGGCCTATGGACCAGGTCTTAAAGGGGGTCTTGTTGGAAAGCCTGCTGAGTTTACCATTGATACAAAAGGAGCAGGAACTGGTGGCTTGGGTTTAACTGTTGAAGGACCTTGTGAAGCAAAGATTGAATGTTCTGACAATGGTGATGGAACTTGTTCTGTCTCCTACCTCCCTACTACACCAGGAGAATATTTTGTTAATATCCTTTTTGAGGAAACCCACATTCCGGGATCACCTTTTCAAGCAAATGTAGAAATGCCCTTTGATCCTTCCAAAGTAATCGCCACGGGTCCAGGCCTTGAGCATGGCAAAGTAGGAGAAGCAAGCTTGATTCATGTGGACTGTTCCCAGGCAGGACCAGGTGACCTGACAGTAGAGGCTGTCTCTGATTCTGGGTCAAAGGCAGAGGTAAATGTACAGGACAACAAAGATGGGACATACACAGTCACCTACGTGCCACTTTTTGCTGGCATGTATACGCTGGCATTGAAATATGGTGGAGAACAAGTGCCAAAGTTCCCTGCCCGAGTTAAAGTTGATCCAGCAGTGGATACCAGTGAAATCAAAGTGTTTGGACCAGGAATAGAAGAAAAAGGTAAGCAAATTTGATAACTCTGGTAGGGCTATGGCACACAGAGAATACACTCCTGCAGCATTTTTAGCCAGTTGAGAAGCCACTTCACTATTGCATGGTAACACAGGGAACTGTTGCTTTAGAACCCTAAAATTCCCACTTAGTATGATCTTGATCCCTAGGAACATACAGAAAAGGAAAGTTCTAGGCATAAAGCACTAAGAACATAAAATAAGTCAGCTTGCTTTCTGTTTAGATTGATCAGGTGTAACAGAGTCGGCACTGGGGATGCCACAATTCTTATCATTCTGAATTCTCGTGGCACAATAAAATTAGTTTAGGGATTCATTGCACTGTTTTGCTTCTGGGTGATTGCCATATTCTTCCATTACAGGAGTTTTTAGAGAAGCTACAACTGACTTTACTGTGGATGCCAAATCACTAACTAAAATTGGGGGCAATCACGTCAAAACCAAAATCACCAATCCGTCTGGAGCATCCACCGATTATCTTTTCAGAGACAATGGAGATGGAACTTACTACGTGGAGTACACTCCCTTTGAAAAAGGTAATATATTGAAACAACAATATCCATATGATTCACTGGTTATGTTTCTTTATGCCGTGCTGATGGCACACAGTGCCACACAAGCAAATCCACTTTCAAGCAAGTATTATACAGATTTTTATTTGGCATGCATAGAAATGTTACTTTAGATCTTTTTGGATATGTACAAGGAAGTGTTAAACGTGCAGCACTTGCAACAAAAAGTGATAGTTCTCCTTGAAACTTAAGTTTATTTAGTGCACCTTGTTTGTTATAGGATGTGGCACATTGATTTGAACCTGACCCAGTTTGAATTTCACCCATAATTAATATCCCCCTGGGCAGCTGAATGTAAGTTGCCTCCAGCACTTACTTATACTCTATATAGCAGGGATCCCCAACCTTTTGAACCTGTGAGCAACATTCAGAAGTAAAAGGAGTTGGGGAGCAACACTAGCATGAAAAATGTTCTTGGGGTGCCAAATAAGGGCTCTGATTGGCCATTTAGTAGGCCTTATGTGGATTGTCAACCTACATTGAGGCTTTGTTTGACAGTGCACCTGTTTTTCATACAACCAAAACTTGCCTCCAATTCTTGAATTCAAAAATAAGCACCTGCTTTGAGGCCACTGAGAGCAACATCCAAGGGGTTGGTGAGCAACATGTTGCTCACGAGCTACTGGTTGGGGGACCACTGCTATATAGGCTGCTCTCCTCCCAGAAAAGAAGTGGAAATTGGGTCTTTCCCTAGCTTTTTGGCTGCTCTCTTTCCAGTATTAAGGAAAAGAGGTGGGTCTTTGTCCTTTCCCTACTTCCTAGCTTTTTGGATGCTCTCCTTACAGTATTAAAGGTGAACTAAAGCTTAACTAAAGAAGTAGGCTAGACATGTTGTACATGATGTTTTGTGTTTCTGTACCATCCCGAGGCAACCACAGCCCTTTAGCAGTAAAGATCTGTGCCCCCAAAGATGCCCCAGTAGCTCCCCGTCTTCTTTTCTGCGATTCACTGCACATGCTCTGTGCTGCTGTCACTTACTGAGCTTAGGGAGCCACTCACAATATACAGTACACAATAGAAATGTCACAATATAAGGCTGATTAGTAATTAATACACATAATTACTACATGGCAGCACAGAAACCAGTGCAATTAGCATCAGAATTGAATAATCAGCAAACTTGTAGCATCAGCTTATATTACAGGGAAGCTCATTTTCTGCTGGATAATTAGTGACGAGCCCTAAGCTTAGCTTCTCAACAGCCAATCAGAGCCCACTGAGCATGTGAGTGTCACAGACACTTTCCAAGATGGTGACCCTCTGTGACAAGTTTGAAGTCCTGGATCATTGCTGCTATTGACAAGCTGAAACTTTAGGCTGGTGCAATAAGTTCACTATATAAAAGATGGCATTTTTAGCCATTTTCATTTTTAGGGTTTAGTTCTCCTTTAAGGAAAAGAGGTGAGACATGGTCATTTCTCTACTTCCTGCTTCTTGGCTGCTCTCCTTCCAGTATTAAGGAAAAGAGGCGAGGCTTGGTGCTTTCCCTATTCCTGCTTCTTGGCTGCTCTCCTTCCAGTATTAAGGAAAAGAGGCGAGGCTTGGTGCTTTCCCTATTCCTGCTTCTTGGCTGCTCTGCTTCCAGTATTAAGGAAAAGAGGCGAGGCTTGGTGCTTTCCCTATTCCTGCTTCTTGGCTGCTCTGCTTCCAGTATTAAGGCAAATAGGCGAGGCTTGGTCCTTTCCCTACGTTCTGCTTCCTGGACCCTTCCAGTATTAAGACCAAGAGGCAGGGCACTGGCCTCTCCTTATTTTATTCTTCTAGGCTGTTCTCTTCCCAGTTTTAAGGCAAGGAAGCAGGGCTTTTGCATAACTTATCTAGTTCCTGATAGTCTGGGCTCCTGAAATTGCATTGATCCTGCTGGTCAGTTTGAGCAAAGGGTTGGGGTAAAGTTGAGTTTTGATGGTGTAAGAACACCTGCTGCTGGCCATAAGAAACCAAGGCTTCTCAACTGCAACTAACATGGCATCTTAGTTAGAATAATAAGATGCAGGATGAACATTAAGGAATATAATACTCCACATAACATTTTAAAAGCAGATATATATCTGTACATTTTATTTAATTCGATTTTTTACTACTAAATTGCCTTTTTTTTTAAACTTCTAGGGACATTATTTCAGTACAGAAACTATAACATGAACAGGCATCTGCTGGAAATAACATTGCCCTTTGACTGAATAAGATGGAACAACTCAAAGTTATAGTTTTCCTTGTCAGCCTTTGGCTTTTTCCTGGGGTGTTAGGAGTATAAATCATCTGTTGGCCTGAAGAATGTCCAGCACTAGATATTCAGTACACTCTGACCGTTGTGATGTGTAAATTAGAAGGATTGGTGCAAAGTTCCAGCAATATACATGAAGTGCAAGACTGACATATCTCTGGCTTGTGTATACAATATTGTAGAACACACTGACTAATGGCAGCAGACTTATGGACCCTTTTAATGCAGAGCTCCAACAAGTCTGGATTTCAGAGGCCAGTAATGCAGTTTCCCCCCCACTATGGACTCATGGATGACCTCACGCTCACATCGTAATTCATTTGAGTTGTGTGAGCCAATTAAAATACAGCTGTAACTCAGGCCTGTGTCGTTAACCAAGAAACAGTACCGAGGGGCTGCCATCGCCTGACTGCTCTAATGCTCACTTCTTGGAGCAATTAAAATGAATAAGGGTGGGGGGTGCCCCACCGTTTATTTTAATTTCTGCTGTAGCCACATTCTTTTTTTTTTTTTTTTTTTAAATCCGACTAACTTCTCTATTTTTATCTATCTATCTATCTTAAAATGTAATCATTTCCTTCTATACACGGCACAATTTACTGTTAAACATGCAATCCATATAGCATATGACTTGCTGTGTGCACAGAGCGCTTGCTCTTTTGCACATTTAACTTGCAATAGCTATGGTTTTCTAAAACAAAGGTTCATAGGGACTTTAGGGGGGGGGCACTAATTGTTAAGGTGTTATTTAGCCATAATTATTAGCCATAAAATGATTCTGTATTATAATATAAAGTGGTATTTTGCCTTCAGGTTCTTAGGAGCTTTTGCATTATTTACATTTTTTTAAATGTTATTTGGTTATTTTTTTTTGTAGTCAACTGAGGGCACCTGCTTAGTGGTGGCAGTTTTAGATGGGTGACCCTCGGGGCCTGTATGGAATAATAGTCTTTATAAAAAAAATCAGTCGTCTGACAAATATTTTGGTTAAATCTGGCTGTGGAGCTGAGGGAGCATGCCCATCTGTTCGGTAATCAGAAGAGATGGGTGCATGTGCTAGGGCAGTGCTGCTTATAAATCTAGCCCTGGTTGCTAGGGTGAAATATATCCAGGTAACATAGCAGTGGCACGAATGCTGGAGATGAAAAGAACAAGGTGTGGATACAATTACAAGTGACGGATGCATTTCAAAATGTAGTTTTGAAAGGAATTTACTTTTAAATTGTCTCAGAATATCAGTATCATGATAAAAGTAAAGGGGCATTGTCTATTTTAATTTAGAGGGGACTAAAATGAAAGGCCAGTGAACTGGTTTGAATCTATAACTAGATCCAGTAGAAAGATAAACAAATACGAATAACTCGGGGAAAAAAGTACATGTCCCTTTAATTCTAAGATGATCGTTTGCTTTAAAAAGTGCCAGTATTGCTCTATTTTGGAACTTGTGCTTATCAGCTGTGGGAGGCATATTCTGGTGCTGTTTGTCTTCTCTATCGTGATCACTTTATTCTATTTATTTGTTTTTTTTTTAAAACATTTAAAATATGCACAGAACTTAATTTTTATTCTGAGTAAATAAGTTTACAGCTATAAAAGTGTAACCAGTGAGAGAATGACGTGATTTTCGATCACACACCCATGCACCGCTGCTGTGAGTTTCAGTTAAACAGCAGCATGCCCAGTATAACCCATACTCTGTGTTTGATGTTTCAGGTGTTCATACAGTTAAGGTGACCTATGATGACGAACCTGTCCCCAACAGCCCATTCAAAGTGGGAGTGACAGAAGGGTGCTACCCTGCCCGTGTAAAAGCCCAAGGTGCTGGACTCTCAGAGGCTGTGACAAACAAGACAAACATGTTCTCTGTCATTACAAGGTTAGTAGAGGACACCCCAGCCTAGTTCCATTCCTACCGATGCACATGTTGTTTAACTGACTTGTATGTGAATTGCTTAACACATTTACTTGTGTTAATATTAATAGATATGAGGATGGCTCAAAGAGCAACAGTTGGTAGAATGAAATCTGCCTTTTAATGGCAGCAGGGAGTTGCTTTGTTTCATAGAATCATTTTGAGAGGCAGAAAGTAAAAGTCTATGAGGTTGGCTTAAACAGTATACTTCAGCATTAGAGTCACAAGGGTCCCACTAGTAACAAAGTAGCAAAATCATCTCCATAAAAAACTTGAAAACACTCTAATAAATTGACCCTATTGTGTGCAAATGTGAATAGGTACCTTAGATTGTAAGCTCTTCAGGGGCAGGAATTGTTCTGTATAATATATAATCCCTGTGTGCGTAACTATATAAATAACAATAAATAAGGCAAATAATATGGCACCTCCCACCCTGGAAGGAATGTTCACAGTATTCTGTAAATATAACCTCATACTGTATTGTTAAGTTACAGGAAACCAAAAGAAGATAAACACTTATTATGGACTGATGTATAAAAGATTATTTATATACACGCCAGAATTCATGCATAAAGTGTTGGTTCCTATTTCTCATTTTATATTGTACAAGATTGTCTTTGTTCTTCCCTTTGATTGTAGGCCATAAAAACAGACCATATTTTAAACGTGAACTGATATATTTTTAATTTCAGTCATGCATTGAACACATTATAGTTACCCTTTTGAAATAATAAACATTTGGGTACTGTTTATTTTTTATTTCTGTACTTTCCTGCTCAGATATAACACAGGAAATGAACAAAGCAGGAGCTTCCATGTTATACACCATAAGGATCAGGGCACACGCTCAGATTTGGGGAGATTAGTTGCCCAAAGGAAACTTCGGGCAACTTTGGAAAATGAAGCGCTCTGAGATTTACATTCTAGCCGGTGGGAGGCAGTTCAAGGAGATTAGTCGCACCGAAGAAGAGGAGATTCGTCGCCGGGCGACGAATCTCCCTGAATCTGAGCGTGTGCCCTGACCCTAATGGGTATCCCAAATAAAGGCAGCATGGGGAATGGAATTGGGGTGCAGACTATTGTGGTTTAGTGGAGAATTGTACAATACAGGGGGCACAAAGATATTTTGAGTTTTAATTGAACAACAATTTTTTTTATTTTTTTTTTGCAGAGGGGCTGGGATTGGTGGCCTGGGAATTACTGTTGAAGGACCCTCGGAATCCAAAATGTCTTGTAAAGACAACAAGGATGGCAGCTGCAGCGTGGAATACACACCATATGTCCCAGGGGACTATGATGTGAATATTACATATGATGGAGAGCATATTTCAGGTAACAGGGAAACACCACACCATTGGTTATTCAAGTAAATTTATTTCCTGTTATTTTTAACTGTGTGCAACCACTGCTTGATTTTAAGGCTAATGACAGACAAGGCTGAAAATCTGCCTGCTCAAATGTGCCTGCACAAGAGCCAACACAATTGTTCCAGGTGCAGCCAGGACAGGATGCTTATGCCAACGTAGGGGCTGATTCTCGGACTGAGTATTTAAGCAGGACGATTCTCAGCTCTGTCTGGCATTAGCCTTATAACGGAAAAAATTCCTGTGTTCAGGAAGTCTGGGTATATTGTAGGGATTCTGGGAAACAGCATGCAAAATGTTCTTGAATTTAAACATATTTACAAATATGTGCATTTAAGCCAGGCCAGTGTCCTGTACATCAGGTGGATTTAGATGTTCACCTTAGATACAGATTAGGGGTGCACCAAATCCACTATTTTAGGATTCGGCAAAATCCTGAATCTTTCATTAAGAATTTTTTTGAATCCTGAACCAAACATGAACTCTAAAGCTCCCCATAGACGCGACAATTCTTCTTGCCGAACGACCGATTTTAGGGAAGTCCTACCAATCCTTCGAAATTATTGTGCGGTTAGTGGGATTCGAACGATCGTACATCTTACGATTTTTCGGCCGACATCTGTCAGGAAATTGATCGGCCGGGTCAAAAAATCTTTGTCGGTCCCAGTGCAATCTATCTATGTTTGCAGGGCCAAGCAGACAGCTCCCCTTTGTTTTCCTGGCAAATTGGTCTTTTTAGTTGATGGTAAATTCGTACGATCGTACCGAGCAGATCGTGGTCTCACGATCAGGATCTGATCTTTTAAAAATCTCAACATCTATAGAGAATTTTCCATCTTTATTTGTCAACGCTGCCAAAGAGTGATGTATTGCTTCAAATAGTATTGCATTGTAATAGAGTTTAACTGCTGTGATGGCGCTTCGGTAGTATTGATGCCACGTGTATTTTTGTGTTGGAAAAAATATTAAGCCGGTGTTCTTATTGGGATACCACAAAAGTAAAGACTTACCAAGCCATTTGCCATTTGAAAAGTCAGATGAATTGGTTTATTCTGCTCCAGATAAGATCTCTGTGGTGCTGTCATAGGACACAAAACAGAATTCATAGTGAAATAATGGTTGTTATTATGAAAAGACGGTTTCTGTTTCTTTAAGATTAATATCTAACGACTGCTTACATGAGAGAACATTCCATTATAGATGGGCTAACTGCTTGCATTAAAATCTCAGTTATCTGTCATTTTTTTGCATTAGAGATGCTTGTTGCAATTTTTAACTTCCGCTTGTTAAAGAGAAAATATTGTAAAGTTAAGCAGGAGTGACAGGGTTTTCTGTTATTGTTCAGCAAAGCACATTGTTATATGTTATACTATCCAAGGAGTCTTCTTTAGCTACATACAGTATTCCTATTAGTACATGAGGATAACATTAAATGTAATCTCATGACGCCAGTGAAACTACTGGGAATTGACTAAATGAATATGAGTAATGGCAGAGCAAGCAGTAACTATAAGCCCAGGTATCTCGCAGAGCCTCTAGTTACTCTCAGATACAGGTGGCTTTTGGTCCCCAAACACTTTAATAACCTGATTGTTAAAACTACAGGTCTTATTGGCTGGATGGACTACTGGAGAGCAGTTATATAATTGCTCCTGTAATTCGTTTTTTTTTTTTAACATGGGTAGGATAAATGAATAGTGAACATACAGATCATGAAAATACTATAATTTCCTCCTTTATACAATATAATGGCCATAAACAGTCCAATAAAACTGCTGACGTGACTTGTCCTAACAAAGTTGACAGATTTTTGGCATATGCATTGGATGTAAGTACTTCCTGGTTACTCCACAGGACACTTCCCATCACTCTCTCATTTGCTGTAAGTACTTCCTGGTTACTCCACAGGACACTCCCCCTCACTCTCTCATTTGCTGTAAGTACTTCCTGGTTACTCCACAGGACACTCCCCCTCACGCTCTCATTTGCTGTAAGAACTTCCTGATTACCTCACAGGGCACTTCCCTCACTCTCTCATTTGCTGTAAGTACTTCCTGGTTACTCCACAGGACACTTCCCATCACTCTCTCATTTGCTGTAAGTACTTCCTGGTTATCTCACAGGGCACTTCCCCTCACTCTCTTTTTTGCTGTAAGTACTTCCTGGTTACCTCACAGGACACTCCCCCTCACTCTCTCATTTGCTGTAAGTACTTCCTGGTTATCTCTCAGGACACTTTGCATCATGCTCTCTTATTGGATTATTTATTGGATCAATCAGCTGCAGTTCTCTTTCTCTGCATTGTTTTTGTAAGAAATTGTGTCTGACCTGCTAAAACAGTACAATTAGGAGATGTGTGTTTTCTACGATCCTGCTTGCCACTACTCCTCAAATCTATATCTGACCCACGTACATAGTTGTCAGGACAGTGTGAGACCTTCCCTGGTACTCATTCTACCCAATCACTTTAGTGACCTGCTGACTTCACAGAGGATGCTAGTGAGTGCTTGTATTGCTACAGGAGTGCTACAAAGTGGTTCTGCTTCATTGTGCATGGATTTAGTGCCTGCGACAGCATAAACCATAGCACAAACTTCTAGTGGATAACACCACCATTTGAACATGTGTTGCATGAAAAAGCTTATCTTATAGAAAGCTGAATTTTAGTTTGTGCTACTGTGAGCCTTTGTACCTGCAGATTTACATTTTCCTTTGTATTTATCTTGCAGGCAGTCCATTCAGAGTGAAAGTGAAAGATGCCGTGGATCCCAGCAATGTCAAGACATCTGGGCCTGGGCTTGGCACAGCGGTACGAGCGAAAATCCCTCAACAGTTTACTGTGGATACCAGCAAAGCCGGAATTGCTCCCCTGGCAGTGCAAGTGACAGGACCAAGAGGTAAGCAACTCTGAGAAAAACAATATCAATTAATACATCCATGTTCTTTCTAAGAACTACGTAGTGTGCAGGGATCACTGGGCTTTGCAATGTCCTCAAACTGGGTCTGAAAGAGAGCGGTGTTCTGTCTTATATATAGTGAGGCTTAGTGTGAGGAACCATTGACACAAAAATAAAATGATAGTTTTAAAGAACATGAATGTTAAGGTGCCTTCCTTGCAGCTTTAGGGTATGCAGCTACTGTGTCTAGTTACCTTCAAGTGCTGTTGAATGGAATATACTATGGAGGGGCAGATTGCCATCATTATCAGATTAACTGTCAATCTGATCTATGTATGTCACCAAAGAAGTCGATCTGTGTATGTATGAATAATGTTCAAACTACTCCAGCTATTTTATTTCACCTGTTACAGAAGAACCCCAATTTTACCTCCCTGAATTTTACTTCCCTAGATTTTACACTTTCCTGGAACTGACAACATATTTTTTGTGGTTCCATTCAGGCAAGCTTCATTTTTTCTTTCCTGGATTTTATTTTTTCCCGGAATTTACACCGTTTTGCCACTGCCCCCCCCCGGGAAATATATACAGTTCTACTGTATTACATTTCAAGCTGAACTTCAAAAGAGAAGGACAAATTGGCCATAAAAAATGAAGACCTGTTGAAATGTTCAGTAGATCCATATATAACACACTTTCCCTTTCCTTTAATATTTTCATTAGACATTTACAAATGGAAAATAAAAAAACAAAGACAGTTAAAGGTTTGCCATTCCTTTGCCTTGTTCCTTTGATCCCCCCATTTAGTTGTTGTGAACTACGGTTGGCTGAGTGTGCTGGGAGCTCTGGTTCCTAACAGCTGAGAGCCATGTTTTTTTTAAATACATCACTCCGAAATACAACGGGGTCGGGGGGGGTGTGGGAGGGGGATTGGGTTATTATAGGAAGTATCCCCAGTGTCCTGTATCATGTCAGGAAAAGTTCAAGCAGAACCCTTATGAGTCTAGTTATTGTTTTCATCTGCTCATATGTCCAGGGAATATCCTTGTGATCAGATACAAATGTAGGTTTATGTGAGGTCACAATATAGCCTCACTTCAAGCACAAAGAGAGCAATACATTCATAAATCACACAAATCATTTAGAGGAACAGGAGATTTTGCATTACATTTGGGTTATCTTCTATGGGGCAAACTATAAAGGGGATATGGACATAAGACAGCTCTAAACAGTGCTGTTAGCATGTTTTAAAAATCAAATCTAAAATATTACCATGATTTTACATGCTGTGCTTTAACTAATCCTTCTAACCTTTTTTGCTCTTCTATCACATTTAAGCAGGGCTTAACCTGTGCAGTGGATCACATGTAAAAAATGGAAACATCGATTAATTTGAGTGTAGAGGATCAATGATTCGTGTGTGTGGTATATATTGAATAAAAAGGATTATTTTGTTGACAGTATCCCTTCAAAGGAACAGTAACACCAAAAAATAAAAGTGTTTTAAAGTAAAAAAAATATAATGTAGTGTTATCTGAGCTGGTAAGACTGGTGTATTTTCTTCCGAAACTCTACTATAGTTTATATAAACAAGTTGCTGTGTAGCCATGGGGGAAGCCATTCAAGCACAGGATACACAGTAGATAACAGATAAGTACTACTATAGTTTATATAAACAAGCTGCTGTGTAGCCATGGGGGCAGCCATTCAAGCACAGGATACACAGTAGATAACAGATAAGTACTACTATAGTTTATATAAACAAGCTGTTGTGTAGCCATGGGGGCAAAATTCAAGCACAGGATACACAGTAGATAACAGATAAGTACTACTATAGTTTATATAAACAAGCTGCTGTGTAGCCATGGGGTAGCCATTCAAGCACAGGATACACAGTAGATAACAGATAAGTACTACTATAGTTTATATAAACAAGCTGCTGTGTAGCCATGGGGCAGCCATTCAAGCACAGGATACACAGTAGATAACAGATAAGTACTACTATAGTTTATATAAACAAGCTGCTGTGTAGCCATGGGGGCAGCCATTCAAGCACAGGATACATAGTAGATAACAGATAAGCACTACTATAGTTTTTCTGAAGCAAACACACCAGTTTTACCAGTGGGTGGCAACAGTACATTATGCTGTAATTCCTTTAAAACACTTTCAGCTTTTGGTGTTACTGTATCAATAGAAAATGTAAATGCAGGCCAGCCTGTGGGCTGCTGCAAAGTGATGATCCGATAAAAATAATAAAGTGGCCCCTGCACCTTGTGGCTGCTGTCTTGCCTGACATGAGTTCTGCAGTGATTTTACAAGGTGGACCTTCTAATGATCTTTATTCCTAGCTGAGGCAGATTTGCTAACAAGACGCAACCCTCTGCAAGCCCTCTCAGATTTCTTTAAAGGTGAACTCAAGCGAAACGCCAGTGAGCCAGGTTTGAGCTTCTCTCCTCTGCTCCAGGAAAAACGGACTTTCCAATCAATCCCGATTTTCTTCTTTTTTTTCTTTTCACCTTTTCCACTGTATCTTTTCTCTAATCTGCTCAGTGCTCTTATGATCTACCTGGGAAACATCTATAAGTAGCACAGGGGTCTCCAGTTCCTGGTGCATCCCCTTGTAACTCATGGATGGAAGGAAAATCTCATTGATTGCACTGAACAAATTTTAGAATTTAATGAAAGGTGCATCCTCACTCTCTCCCCTTGCATTTCCAACCAGAAGTTGCTGCTGTTGCTTTTAAACATTATTTCATCTATTTCCCACTGTACATGGGCTATTGTATGCACAAGTCGCTCTTTCTTTTCCTCTATAGCTCATCAAACTGGGAGACTGGCGTTTTGTCAAATTGAAAAAGAGAATATCGGTTGTGCATTTTCTTAAAAGGACCTTGTCTGCTTAAAAACTTAATTCCAGTGGCTTTTCTAGCTACATATATTTATATAAGCTTCCCACAAATATTCAGAGGGAATGTTCTTGCATACAATAAGCCATGTATTTAAGAAAAAACCCATGACATTTAATCCTCCTTATAAAAAAAGCTTATGCTTCACATTTTTGCCCATCTGATCTCTTTATTCCCCTTCCAGCCTGATATAGAATTGGGATATGGAATACAACAAACTCTTTTCCTCCCAGTACAAATACATTTTCTCTCAGAAGCCCAAGCCATGATACTGTTTTTCCGCATGGCTGGCAGGTTGCAGTTTGCCATATTAACCATGCTGTGGGAATGCACCTTTAAGCAGCAGGCTGTCCCATGCAGTTGATTCAGCTGACCTGTTCAATGAAGTGGCTACTGCAAAACACATTCAGATGCCCTAATGTTTTGTAAGGCACTCTGGGATTTCAGAGCAGGACTCCTGCCCCCCTATCTTTTTTGGAAAACAAAATCTGATTGACAGCTTGTGTGCATTGCATGCTTGTACTGGGGCGTTCTAGCTTTGCTGTTGCTTTCTGCATGGATATGAGAAATAGCAGTTTTCCATATGAAACACTAGGGACTTTTTTTCACATAGTTCAGGCTTATTTGTTGATGATTTTTCCAGGGTACAGTGCCGGAGTTCCGATCACAGGGCCCCATCTATGCAAGAAAGGCAGTTTTTAATGACACACTGCTAGGGGAGCTCCTGCCACAAATTCTGTCCATACCAACAAAGAAAAATAATTTGTTCAAAATAATAATTAGCACTACTCGAGGGAGACCATTTTTAACTGTAACCTGCACTTCCTGTTCAATAGAACAGGAAGCTGCTCCCCATTCCCTTTTGTAGTTCTGCGATAAAACTCAGCAGGACTTTGCTTTGAGAAATTCCCAGTGCAGTAGGGGCTGTTCTGGTTTCTTGGGATAGCGCTTGTCCAGCTGCAAACGGGTTTTCTGTTCCCCAGTATTCCCAAGATCTCCCTAGACCTCTTTACATGACATCATTGCTTTATAATAGTGAATAGGAATAGATATCTGGCCCACTGTATAGAAATCTAAGGAGAATGCATTGTTTTGCAAAACAAGAAGCTGCTCCCTACTCCCTGTTGAAAGGCATTAGTTATTTGCTCCCAGGGCTAACTCATGCAGCTACAAAGAGCCTAAGCGGAGACCAGCGATATTGTTACCTCTCACTCCCCTTTGCTGCATATGAGCAATCAATCTGTGCTGTTTTCCTTGAATATCACGTTTCTATACTAATAGGATGCAGATAAGCGTGTTACCTCAGATAGCCTGGACAGCCTGCTGCTTCTGACATTGAATCATTATTCTGTGGTCTGTGGGCTGCTCCTTCCAATTCAATCAAACTCTCTGTGATTGTTAAAGCCACATAATGTGATGCTGGAAATGCTACGGGCCCCGTTGCCAAATAAACAGATCATACTGAGAACTGCACTTCCATTAATATCGACTAACAATTGGATAATTGCCCCAAGCTCACAGTTCTGCCATCCTGATATTGCTGGGCTAGGGCAAAGATGTCATCCCTCCAACCCAAGTTGCACTAGAACTCTCAGCCTATGCTGTTGAAGAATTCTGGGAGTTGTAGTCCAACGATAGGTTGCATGCACCTTGAATTACTGGTTCACTTACAAGCATCTCCCCAGTAATTGCTTTTAGTTGTTTCCTGGAGCACAGAAAAATGGGCAACTATTGTCTTCCGCAGCTGAAGGAGAAATGAACACTCTCCAGTTCAACTATAACGATCAGCACCTTAGCAATAGCTGGAGACCCTGACTTTCCCCCTGTGCCTGCTGAGGATTGTGGGATCTTTAGTTGTACAACTACAAGTGTGTTTGTAAAAAAGAAAGACATTTTTTAATCCTAAAAGATTAAAGGGGAAGTTCACTTTACAATAACCTGTGTGTATGATATGGACCGACAAGCCTGTCAATAGATATTGCAATAATTTATAGATCGATAGGGTGCAAAGTTTGCCTGGGTCTGTTAAATATTTAAACTAAAATACAGGTATGGGACCGGTTATCAAGAATGCCTTGTACCTGGGGCATTCCGGATAACAGATTTTTCCATAATTTGAATTGTTATACCTTAAGTCTACTAGAAAATCATGTAAACATTAAACGAAACCGATAGGATGGTTTTGCCTCCAATAAGGATTAATTATACAGTATCTTAGTTTGGATAGTGTACAAGGTACTGATTTATTATTCTAGAGAAAAAGGAAATCATTTTTAAGAATTTGTATTATTTCGATAAAATGGAGTCTATGGGAGACAGCCTTTCCCTGATTTGGAGCATTCTAGATAATGAGTTTCCGGATAATGGATCCCATGCCTGTATAACTAAAAGCTACCTTCTTATTTGTTTCTTTGGGTAACTAGAAGGAGAAGTAATCTGGACATGTTAATATCCGCAGCAGGCCAGTTCATATGGCTTTGTATATTCTGAGGTCCTCCTTTAAAACTGCAGACCCTTCAGACTTTAATGTATCACAGAAGAATATTATTATTGCAATACTTTAATGTATCACAGGAGCATACTATTATTGCAATACCCAATGTGTCACTGAATTATTAGGAAGGCAATGACCTAAAATAAACTCTTTCTTTGTCTGTAACATACTAAAGGTTTTGGGTTTTTGTTTTTTTTAAAGTTGAGCTTCCTTTTTAATAGCTGGAATGGTGATAGAAATGAAAGCTGCAGCCAGTACAGTTGGGGCTTTATTAAGCGGCCTTTGGCACACCTTACAGGGCAACTTTTACATCTTGTAACATTATTGTACAGGTACGGTGGAACCGGTAGACATAGTGGATAATGGAGATGGGACTCACACAGTGAGTTATACGCCCACGCTGGAGGGCCCCTACACCATAGCTGTCCAGTATGCAGATGAAGAGATCCCACGAAGGTAAAGTAAACTTACTGTCTTCCTTGAACCTCAGATTTAAAGGGCATGTAAAGGCAAAACAATAACATCTTTTTTTAATGAAAAAGAAACCTATCTCCAAGATACTTTGATTAAAAAATGTCTACCGTTTTTATAAGAAACCTGACTGTATGCAGTGAAATTCTCCCTTCATTTACTGCTGTGGATAGGAATTGTCAGACTGTCCCTAACTGCTCTGCAGGGAAACAATCATACTTATGAACAGCAGGGGGAGCCCCTGCATACTTCCCCGCCATGCAGAACTCAAGCAGCTTTGTTTGTTTCCCTGTAGAGCAGTCGGCGACTGTGTAGAGATTTGTATTGGATTTTATTTTTGCCTTTTACTCCAGCTGCAGGGACAAAGATCACAGAGCCAGATTTAAACAGATAAACTGGGATTCTATTTGGAGGATTATTTTGCTGCAGCCACTGGTTCTGCAGAGTTGAAGAAAGTGTGTATTAAAATATACAAAACACAGGACCCAGTGCAGTCTGTATATTCTGATTATTAATCAGTCTCGCTGTATTGGCTTCTGGCAGATATTATTTGACTTGTGCTGTTTTGATAATTTATGACGATCCCTAACCAGCCCAGATCACACTGAGCATGTGCACAGTCTTGGTCTTGCAAAGATGTTTAACAAAGTTACAAGATGGTGACCCCCCGTGGCCAACTTTGAAAGCATAAATCATTTGTTTGATTAGGCTTGTGGTGCTGTAAGTTTATGTTTAGTATACAAAATACAGCATTTCTAGCCTTATTCTATGTTAGACTTCCCCTTTAATCCACTGTATTCAATTTGACAACACAGCCAGATTTATCATAGTTTTGCGTTTTATCCCCCAATAATAATACTTTTTGCCCCTTCATTCATTGCTGTTTGTTTTTAAAATATGTTTTGTCTCCTGGTGCCTCCAGTTTCATTTTTATATGGATGCAAAAAAAAGTGTTTGAGGTTTGTGTGACTGCTGTATTGTCTGGAACTGCAGAGAGCCTTATGGTTTGGAGAGCATGGCATACTCTTAGGGTTATACAATTATGGGATCCGTTTTCCGTAAGAAAGCTCAAAATAACAGAAAGACCATCTATTTTAATCCAAATTTTAAAATTGATTTCCTTTTTCTCTGTAATAATAAAACAGTACCTTGAACTTGATCCCAACTAAGATATAATTACTCTTTATTGAAAGCAGAACCAGCTTTTTGGGTTTGTTTAAAGGGGAAATATCGCGAAAATAAAAATTTAATATGAGCTTCATCATACTTGCAGGTAAAGTTGCTGTACCGTGTTAGCCAGTAAAAATCTTACAGGGAAACCCTTTTGAAATAAAAAATAACAAAAGTATTATAAAGGTGATACCTTTATTGGCTAACTTTTATAATGATAGCAAGCTTTCAGAACATTTTGGTTCCTTTTTCAAGCTTTTTTTTTTATTTCAACATTTGATTGGGATTTCATAAACACAACAGATTGATTTTCAAGCTTTTTTTCAATCAGCTTGAAAAAGGAACTTAAATGTTCTGAAAGCTTGCTATCATTATATTAGTTAGCCAATAAAGGTATCACCTTTATACCACTTTTGTTATTTTTTTATTTCAAAAAGCTTCATCATACTGAAATACATTCTGTCTTCATTCAGAAGTTGGGTGTCAGACAGTCACTGACAGTTAGATCCAAAAAATCTTATAGGGGGGGCTCCTTTTGCCTAGAAGATGTATTAGAGGTCACTCTATAAAATCACCAGACATCATGTCTCTCTACATGCAGGATTTCTGCAAAAGGCAGTTATTTTGTTAGATTTTGTTTGTACTGGAATCATTTATTTGAGTGAGACTAATTTTTAATTTGCCATTCAAAGTCCCTTTAAGGTAAAGGTCTTGCCAACATACGATGCCAGCAAGGTGACTGCCAGTGGTCCCGGGCTCTGCGCTCAAGGAGTTTCCGCAAGCCTACCAGTTAATTTTGCTGTAGATGCCAAGAATGCAGGACTAGGACCTCTGTCTGTCCAAATCACGGTGAGTTGGATTGGTTGAATGAGGGGCTTGATCCCCACACAGTGAAAGTCACTGTTTTTCACATAAAGGGGTAGATTTATCAAGGGTCGAATTACAAATTGTACGTTTTTATGGTCAAAACTGTCAAATTCAACAAGGGAGTTATTCAAATTAAATTTGAGATTTTAAAAAATGTAGAATTCCGTTTTCGAGATTTATCATACTTTGGCCTTTTAAGAACTCAAATTCGACTATTTTCCACCTAAAACCTGCCTAATTGCTCTTTAAAGGCATTGTTCACCTTTTAAATAACTATTAGTATGATGTAGAGAGTGATATTCTGAGATAATTTGCAATTTGTTTTAATTTTTTTTATTATTGAAGGTTTTTGAGTTATTTAGCTTTTTATTCAGCAGCTCCTCAATTTGCATTTTAAGCAAACTGGTAACTAGGGCCCAAATTACCCTAGAAACCATGCATTGATTTGAATAAGAGACTGTGAATGTGAATAGGAAAGAGTCTGAATAGAAGGCTCAGCAATAAAAAGTAGCAATAACAATACATTTGTAGCATTTGTTTTTTTTAGAAGGGGACCGCAAAGCCCATTTGAAAGCAAAGAATCAGAAGAAAAAGACCAATAACTATAAAACTGTAAAAAATAAATAGTGAAAACCAACTGAAAAGTTGCTTAGAATTGGTCATTCTATAATAAAAGTTACTTTAAAGGTGAACCACCCCTTTAAGTCAAAGGATCATCCAGGGATCAATTTGGAGTTGTTTGCAACCTTCCTGACAATCCAATTCTAATTCGGAGAAAAAAACTCGAATCAAGTTTTAAAATTCAAATTGAATTTGATTTGAGTTTTCGTGTCGATTTGAATTCCCCCGAGTTTAAAAAAAAAAAAAAAAAAATAGATTTTTATAATAAATTTCGATTGGTGGAATTTCTAGTTTATGGGCGTTTAAACTCCCATGAATTAAAAATTCGACCTTTGATAAATGTGCCTCAAAGAATATAACCTTTTCAGAATTATTTTGAATGTGTAGATTATAATCAATCATTGCATATGGGACGTCGTCGTCTTGTGTTAATTACCCTGTAATTACCCCTGACACACAGTGGCACGGCAATTACAACTACTTTCTTGTAAAATAAACACTCACAAAAGACTATATACAAATATTTTTGTTCCACAGTAACACGTGATGACTTTTCTCTGTTTATTATTATTTTTAATTTGTCCTCCCGGCCTTTAAACAAGGCTTTTTTTCCATCGGAATGTTTCCTGCGGCGCCAAACGTAGCAGTTCTACTTCCCAGCCATCCCAGGAAGCTGAGGATTACAGGATATTCCCTTCAGCCATTTACAGAGTGTAAATCATCACAAATAAGATATCCAAGTATTTGTTTAGGAAATCGAGAAAAAAAAAAAAAGCAGAGAGATTCATGTGGGGAATGTTCCCAGAAAATCTGCAACGATGGACAGAGGGAAAGAGAAACTCTGGGCAAGGTCTCAAGAAATGTCCTTGTGTAATCAGACGCTCTCATTAGGCGCTTTCCAAACGAGATGTTCTTTCATTGATGCTTGTTGTATTAGAACAATATTGTAGAGAAATGTGTCATTTGATCTGGCTGTTTATTTAAACTGATTAATCCCTTTGAGATAGTCTGAAACACAAGGAGCTCTGTCCGATATTTATAGCCAGCGGGTAAAGTTTCCAACCAGGGTTTTTTGTTATTTTTTCTGTATATGACGAATTTTGAAGGGGTTGTTCACCTTTAAATTAACTGTTAGTATGATGCAGAGAGTGATATTCTGAGACAATTTGCAATTGGTTTTCATGTTTTATTATTTTTCAGTTATTTCGATTTTTATTCAGCAGGTTTCTGAATTGCTATTTCAGCACTCTAGGGTCCAGGTTACCCTAGCAACCATGCATTGATATGAATAGGAGACTGGAATATGAATAGGAGAGGCCTGAATAGAAAGATGAGAAATAAAAAGTAGCAATAACAATGTGGATAGCCTTACAGAGCATTTGTTTTTTTTTAGATGGGGTCTGTGACCACCATTTCTAAAGCTGGAAAGAGTCAGAAGAAGGGCAAATCATATAAAAATTATAAAAAATAATAAAGACCAGTTGAAAAGGTGATTAGAATTAGCCATTCTGCAACATAATTAAAGTCAACTTAAAAGTGAAACACCCCTTTAAAGGAACCGTAACACCAAAAATTAAAGTGTGTTAAAGTAATGAAAATATCATGCACTGGTAAAACTGATCTGTCTGCTTCAGAAACACTACTATAGTTCATATAAACAAGCTACTGTGTAGCCATGGGGTCATTCAAGCACAGGATACACAGTAGATAACAGATAAGTACTACTATAGTTTATATAAACAAGCTGCTGTGTAGCCATGGGGGCAGCCATTCAAGCACAGGATACACAGTAGATAACAGATAAGTACTACTATAGTTTATAGAAACAAGCTGCTGTGTAGCCATGGGGGCAGCCATTCAAGCACAGGATACACAGTAGATAACATAAGTACTACTATAGTTTATATAAACAAGCTGCTGTGTAGCCATGGGGGCAGCCATTCAAACACAGGTACACCGTAGATAACAGATAAGTACTACTATATCGTTTATATAAACAAGCTGCTGTGTAGCCATGGAGGCAGCCATTCAAGCACAGGATACAACGTAGATAACAGATAAGTACTACTATAGTTTATATAAACAAGCTGCTGTGCAGCCATGGGGGCAGTCATTCAAGCACAGGATACACAGATAACAGATAAGTACTACTATAGTTTATATAAACAAGCTGCTGTGAAGCCAGGGGGGCAGCCATTCAAGAACAGGATACACAGTAGATAACAGTTAAGTGCTACTATAGTTTATATAAACAAGCTGCTGTGTAGCCATGGGGGCAGCCATTCAAGCACAGGATACACAGTAGATAACAGATAAGTACTACTATAGTTTATATAAACAAGCTGCTGTGTAGCAATGGTGGGAATTGAAAAAAGGGCTATATGGCACAGGTTAAATAGTGGATAACAGATAACACCATTATGTTCTACAGAGCTTATCTGCTGTGTAACCTTAGCCGTTTCACCTTTGATTGGCTGCCCCCATTGCTACACAGCAGCTTATTTATATAAACAATAGTAGTGTTTCTGAAGCAAACATGCCAGTTTTACCAGTGCAGGGCAACTCTGCATTATATTTGTATTATTTTAAAACACTTTCATTTTTTTGATGTTACTGTTCCTTTAAACATTTTTATCTCTTTTGACTATAGGATCAAGAAGGGAAGCCAAAGAAAGCGCAGATTCAGGACAACAATGATGGCACCTATTCTGTTTCTTACATCCCGGACAGGACTGGACGCTACCACGTTGCTGTGAAATATGGAGGAGATGACATCCCTTATTCCCCATACAGAATTCGTGCCATGTCCATAGGAGATGCCAGCAAGTGTTCCGCAGCAGGTAACTGCATATCTAGGGTGTTGGGGAGGGTATGACACTAATGTGAAACCCTGTATGCCATCTTAAAGCGTGGCAAATGTGTGTTGTGAATTATCTAGATTTTTTTTTCAAAACAATGTCCCTAAGGACCCATCATAAACAGCTTTAGGATATCTGCAGTTGCCAACCTGTTCCTCTTCTGATGTCGATGAAATGGACTCTCCATAGTAGTAATGATCCAGTCCTTCAAAGGAGTTTCCCATCTTGGATTTTGTTAGGATTGTCAGTTGTACTGCACATGCTCAGTGGGCTCTGATTGGCTGTTGAGAAGCTAAGCTTAGGGCTCGTCACTAATTATCCAGCAGAAAATGAGCTTCCCTGGCTGTAATATAAGCTGATGCTACAGGTTTGCTGATTATTCAATTCTGATGCTAATTGCACTGGTTTCTGTGCTGCCATGTAGTAATTATGTGTATTAATTACTAATCAGCCTTATATTGTGACATTTCTATTCTATGTGTACTGTATATTGTGAGTGGCTCCCTAAGCTCAGTAAGTGACAGCAGCACAGAGCATGTGCAGTGAATCAGCAGAAAGAAGATGGGGAGCTACTGGGGCATCTTTGGAGAGACAGATCTTTACTGCTAAAGGGCTGTGGTTGCCTTGGGCTGGTACAGAAGTACAAAACTTCATGTACAACATTTCTGTTCTATTTATTTAGTTGAACTTTAAAGAGAAGAGCTAATAAATACTTCGAGAACCTATTCCAGTGGCTGAACACTTAAGTTTGGCCTGGAGTGCATTATGAAGCAGGATAATGATCCTAAAAACAAGACTCAATGGGGCAAATTCAATAAGCGCCAAACGCTAGCGTTACTTCGCTAGCGTTACTTCGCTAGCGTTACTTCGCTAGCGTTACTTCGCTAGTGTTACTTCGCTAGCGTTACTTCGCTAGCGTTACTTCGCTAGTGTTACTTCGCTAGCGTTACTTCGCTAGCGTTACTTCGCTAGCGTTACTTCGCTAGCGTTACTTCGCTAGCGTTACTTCGCTAGCGTTACTTCGCTAGCGTTTGGCATTTTCGTTACTGCGCAAATTCACTAACGAACGCTGGCGTAGTTTCACTAGTGTTACTTTGCACCCTTACGCCTGGCGAAGTTTCGCTAGCGGCGTAACTACGCAAATTCACTAACGCGCGCAGTGTACTGAACGCTACCTTTTACGCTAGACTTCCTTCGCCACCTCAGACCAGGTGAAGCGCAATAGAGTAGATAGGGATTGCTTCAAAAAAAGTCAAAATTTTTTCTAAGTCCCAAAAAAACGCTGGCGTGTTTTCTACATTATGGGTGATAGGCTGAAAAAGATTGAAAATTTTTTTGGGGCTCCCCTCCTTCCCCCCTACATTTCCTGACTCATGGCAACTTACCTAGACAGTGGGCACATGTGTAGGGCAAAATACAATTTTTATTTGATGTTTTGAAGCTTTTCTAGCCATTTGTAGTGCTGATACGTATTCCTCCATTGAAATTTGAATTTGGCACCGTATGCAAATTAGCCTTCGCTATCGTAACTTCGCTTTACTTAGCGAATTAACGCTAGCGCAACTTCGCAACCTTACGCTACCCCTGAGCGCAACTTCGGATTTTAGTGAATTTGCCCCAATGAGTCTTGCCTGGAAGAATGGGCCAAAACCACTCCCAAAAAGGCTGCAAAGCTGGTATCTACTTTCCCCCAAGTATTTAAAGCTGATATTGCTGCAAAAGGTTAACCTACAGAGGTGTGGGGGAGGAATACTTATGCAAAAAAAAATATTTCCATGTTTTCTAGCACTAAACAAAACTTATTAACTCATTCTGAGTTTTAGTCGAAACATGATATTAATGCATCACAAGGAACAAAATATCATCAGTAGGATTTGTTGTTCAGAGTTTGGCCAAAAGGGCTGATTAGGGTTCATCACTTTTGCAAGAAAGGTTAATAAGTATGTTAGTTGCCATAATTTATTACCTAGGAACACCAATTCACACAATGTTGTCCCTACTCCCTATAGAGTTTTATTTGCAGAAATACAGGGTTATACAGGGTAATATAGAGGTTTGTTCCTCCAGCTGTTTCACTGAACGCTTCGATTTCGTGGCAGCTGCAGAATTTTAGTTACCGCTTACCATGCTTTTTCTTTCTTCATTATCAAATCATTACTATGATATGGAACAACGAGCATTTGCTGTTAGTGCCCTGCAGAAATCCTGCCGGCGGCAAGTGTAGAATGTCCTCTGATACTTAAAGATTCTTTCTAATTCCCATTTCCTAGTCCTTAGAGCGAAACTATGTTCTAGGTTTTGCCTTTAGTAGGGTTGACCTACAGTTTAAGGGCCACACAGCAATTTCAGTTAAATAGCTGGATTGTTGCAGAGTGAAATGATCAACTCATTCAAAGAATAATATTAGGAGTCCAACGCTAAAATGTCCTGGAATGTCATTGTATACATTATACTGAAAGTTTTGTGTAAGGGGATCTGCCCCTTGAAACCTGTGCAACGGTTGCATTTCCAGATTGCTAGGATGTGAATGGACATGAGCGATACATTATACTTTGGGAACTGTGGCAGAATGAATGCTTCGCTTATACCTGCCTGTTCTTTTTCCAGCCCTGGAGACTAAACTACTGCAAAACTGGGCCAGATCCAGTTTCCTTTACGATTCCACTTCAGTGGACAAGCTTCTTTCTTTGCTCTTGTATTGTGGAATGGAAGTTTCCGGCCCCTTGTTTTGCTATTCCTCCTCCTTCTTGGTTTCCTATAATTCCCCCCTATATTATAGGGATGGTATTCATACTGTTTGCCTGATGGATTTCCTATGTACAATCAGCTTTTATATATATATATATTTCTATCTTTCAATACAAGTATTCCAAGGGAAACTATTTGGCTACTAACCTAAATTCAAATAGACAGAGAGGGAATGTACTGTGCATCAAACTATATATATTAATCTTATTAGTATATCAGGGCCATGGATATTGAGATATATAATAAACCTTTATGTTTTTAGGTCCTGGTATCCAGGCAGCAGTAAAAACAGGGGAGGAAGTTGGTTTTGTGGTCGATGCCACAACCGCTGGTAAAGGGAAAGTCACGTGCAGCATCCTCGGCCCAGATGGATTGGAGACTGAAGCAGATGTGATTGAGAACGTGGACGGCACTTATGACATTTACTACACTACAGCTAAAACTGGACCCTACGTTATCCGTGTTCGTTTTGGTGGAGCTGACATCCCCAATAGCCCCTTCACTGTAATGGTAAGACTATTATTTTGTTCATATGACCTCCCTGTTGTGCCAAATACTGCCATTGGAGCACAGTTCCAAAGGAACAGTTTTGTACATGTAAGCACAAAGGGTCAACCATTATAAATCGAGTGGAACCAAGCAATTATAAGAGGTTTAAGGCATAGCAACACAATCTCACAGCATTACCCTAGGTATAGCAAACAGTGCACAGCATGGCATACAAACATAGGCTCAGAGCATTATCCTGGGCACGGCACAAAACACAGATTAAGAGGGTTATTCTGGACACCCCAAAAAAGCACAGCAACCCAGATGCAGTATAGTATTTTTCTTTAAAACCATATACTACAACAGGTGTAGAAATTGACTCTGGGCACAGCAACACAGTCTTAAAATGTTAATCTAAGCACAGCAACAGAGGCTTAGCATTGTCTTTCTCACAGCAACACAGGCTTAAACATTGTCCTGGGCACAGCAACACAGGGTTAGAACATTGTCTTTCTCACAGCAACACAGGGTTAGAACATTGTCCTGGGCATTCATTCATTTTTCAGCACATAGAAGCTACATCACAGCTACACTACAGCATATAAAATAAGTACATATGGAAAAAATAGCTTCTGGGCACAGCAACACAGGCTTAAAACATTGTCCTGGGCACAGAAACACTAGGGTGTACTTGGCACCTCATAGTTAAACAGGATAATGTTATCCCAGGCAGATCAGCTTATTTCCACTTACCCTATCTGGAAGGGGTTTTAGGGGGAAGAACATCCTAAGTTAACTGGTACCAGCTAACGTGCTACAGTAAGGACAAATTTTAATTGCATTACCAATTAAAGATGTCATTATTATACTTCTGTTACCCTAAAACAATCCCTGGAGTGCTGAATGTGATCTGAAAGTCTAACAGCCAAAGGCCGGCTGCCAGTGTCTTGTCTGAGAGGGTTGTTAGGAGTTGTGGTAGAACAAATAAAGGCCGCCGGATGCAAGTCAGTGCCCTGTACATTCATTTTTATGGTACCTTGGATAGGTTTAAAGAGTACAGCTTGGACAGTGGAATTCTTTAAAACAGGAGTGCAGGAGTAAAATGTAGGCATTGTGATAATAAATGGCTTTGTTATATATGAGGAATGTGCTTACTCTTCAAGCCCATTAAATCCTACACTGAAATTGCTTTTGAAGAATGGCCAGTTTATTCCCACCAATAAAACAGTACATCGCCACCTGCTGGCTGACAGTGGTAAAGCGTAAAGCAGGAGGCTTCTTTGGCTAGTAAATCACAAACACCCGTGACTGGGAACAATATTTTACCGGTATGTTCAGTTTCTGGTTTCTTACTCTCTGTCTCCAAAACAAATGTTTTTCCTTCTGCTGTTTGATAAGTAAATAAAATTTGCCGTTTTGTTCTTATGATCTGGGATGATAACATGTTTTGTGTCCTTGTGATCCCCTTGTTCCAAACACCAGGCTACAGATGAAGTCCCCGTTCAGGTGCAGCAGCAGTCCCTTAGTGCATGTCCTCCAGGCTACCAGTCCTTGGTATATTTTTATTTATCTCCACACGCCCACGTCCTCTCTATTTCCATGTTTCTTCCCTCACAGCCAATCATGTTGCTGCTTCTTGGAACTGCTTGAGCCAATCTTGGCCCTCACTGATCACTTATACCTTCTATTTGATCCATGAGTGTTTGACCTTTTAGGGCTCCAATCACATCTGAGCCTGACTCATTCTGCTTTGAGCATGGCTCTGTGCTCTGTTGTTTTCCCATTCCCGGAGGGATCTCTACATGATTTTTTCTTTATGCTTATTTTTGAACCTCCGGTCTACAAGTACTGGCCGTCCATTTCATTTCCAGCTGTCACCAATCATTTAAGGGAATGTAATAAAAGGTGCATAACATTTCCGGGTCCAGTAACCCATGGCAACCATTCAGCTGACTAGTAAATGCTGCCTTCTAATTGGTTGCAGTGGGTTGCTAGACACCCCATTATTACATTACCACCATTGCTACTAAACCTGTGGTCACCATGATGGGATCTCTTCACTCCTCCCACTCACCTTGTGGCACCAGATTAACTTTCTCTTTCAGATTTCCAGGAAGTCAAACTTAATATTCACATCTCCATGAAAATTGTATTTCCTTGCCTTAAATCCATACTAGATATGCAAACACACTGTGCTCAGTTGGGGTAGGGGTATTTTTTTTAAAGGGAAAATGTAATGCAATTAACATTAATAGATTAACAGAAGAATTCGGTGGTTGTCCAATGGCAAATATGCCCACTAACCCACTCTACATAATAGTTATATTTTGATGCAAAGTAATATGGAAGTTGTAAGCACAAAGGTTTATGACTTTATTACCCCCGAGAACTCTCCACTTGTTCTGGAGAAGAGGAAGCTGCCCCAGGCCTCCTTTCTGTCTCAGAGCATGATCTGTTTGCATTGTTACCAGCATGGAGGGAGATGCTTGGTTCACATAATTACTTTCCAGGACTAATAACATGTATATTATTAGGTATCGGAGACGGATTATGCTCCAGTTGGCTCAATGAATGGTCTGGATTTCCGGCCTTTCGATTTGGTTATTCCATTTGCCGTAAGAACGGGGGAGATAACAGGTAAGAGATTTCCATCGGTACATTTCCCTCACTCTTATGTTGGACACATCTATATGGTTAGAAGCTGGTTAGTAGCAGCAAAGTTAAGAGATATGAATGCAGAAGCAAACATGGCTGTTATGGTCTATCCACAAGCAGAGTTTAGCTACTAACCTACTAGAAAATCATGTAAACATTAAATAAACCCAATAGGCTGGTTTTGCTTCCAGTAAGGATTAAATATATCTTAGTTGGGATCAAGTACCTGTTATCTGGAAACCTGTTATCCAGAAAGCTCCGAATTATGAAGTGCCATATAACATTATTTGAGCCAGTAACAGTAATGATGAGTAAAGGATTGTTGTAAATATGAAGGTTAATGGATAGGTAGCTAAAAGCTTAGATAGTGGCCCCCCAAATATTGAGCTAGAGTGCCAGGAGATGGTTTGTAACTGATTTCTCACTTACTTTATGGATAAGATATACTTTTAACTTTATTCTTTATTTCACTGTGCACTTTTAAAAGTAGTACTTATTCACAGAAGATAAATTGGTATTGAAATTATGGAGCAACACTACATTTTAGTCACCTTTATGACTAGCAATTTTATATATGGATTTTATTGTAATTTATAATGAACTGGTCACTTTAATATGGTGATGTCACTCCTTAATTGGTTGGTTATCATTGGCTGTTTAAACTTGATGAATTGTGGGCTGTGGTTGCATTGAGAATGGTCCCCGAGTGGACCGAAACATCATGTTGGCAGTTTATATGCTCACACAAGTATTATTTGTTTTCTATAATTTTCTAATTTCTATTGGGCAAATTTGGAGATCCTGTCATACCAGCCAGCCACCTGGATGGCCCTTTTGGTGACTTTACCAAAGTAAAGGTTCTTTCCGTGAATCCCAACCATCTTTAATCTGCCATCCTCGCTTGTATTGGTGCAGTGCTGCAATACTAATCAATATTCCACCTGTAGTCTAGGCCAGAAGTGATATTTTGTATTTATGCCATATTTCTCTCATAGAGCTCACTGGAAATGTGTGGAGAAATGTTTGCCACTTCTAAAGTATCTGCAAAATAGAGTACAAATTGGAGGAACATGCACTGCAATTACAATTTGATCAGTAGGAAAAGGCACCGTAAAATATTCTGAATATTGTCATTCTCACATAAGTGTTATTTTATCAAAAGGGTGTATATTCCCAGCAACTTATCACCTTAAAAAAAGGACACAGCCGGGTACAATCACCAATTTGATATATTTTATTAATTTAATAAGAGAAAAGAAAAGTAAAACCCCATATGTCTTTGTATTCTAGAATCACTTAAGAGTTTACACTGCTGCCAATAATTAATTAAAAAGCTCTCAAGTGCCTGTGCTTATCTATATGAAGATCACCAAAGTGCTATGTGCTAAATTATATTATACGTTCAAATTAATTAGACTGCAATTCATTAAACATTCTAATACATCAATTTTAATTGATAATACGTGTTATTTTACTTACCTGCCATGTTTGGACCCAAAGCAATATTGTTTTTTTTTGTTCCTCAGGGGAAGTTCACATGCCTTCCGGGAAGACAGCCCCTGCAGATATTGTGGACAATAAAGATGGCACAGTGTCTGTTCGATATGTTCCCACAGAAACTGGACTGCACGAGTTAGCCATTAAATGTAATGGAGCTCACATTCCAGGTAAGGCATAGCAAAACTCTAATCTTAGGCTCAACAATACATCTGCATGCCTGTGAAATATATCGGAGCACGGCCAGGATTCAAGTCACCAGCTGTTGATAGCCCCTGGCAACAGACTAATTTAAAGAGCTATCTTGTCACATAATTATCCATTATCCACTACTAAATGTTTTAGTTTAATCATGAGGATATGGCCTGTCTCAGAGTTTCAACAATACTGATGTAATTTAAAAACCAGAGGTCTCCACAAGCAGCAGTGCATTAAATTAACCTTTCCCAACCAAAAAGCAACACACAACTGTAGTTTACGGTAGGAAAGATTGTAGAGAAAGCCACATGACAACCAGCAAATACAATACCTTATTCAAGCCCAAAAAGTGACCATGTAAATACTTGGGATGCACCGAATCCGGGATTCGCTTTGGGATTCTGCCCGGCCGAACTGAATCCTAATTTGCTTATTCAAATTAGGGGGAGGAGGAAAATTGTGTGACTTTTTGTCACAAAACAAGGAAGTAAAAAATGTTTTCCCCTTCCCACCCCTAATTTGCATATACATTAGAATTAGACTGAATCTTTCGTGAAGGATTCGGGGGTTCGGCTGAATACAAAATTGTGGATTAGGTGCATCCCTAGTAAATACCCATGTAAATTTCACATAAAAGAAAACATTTTGTTCTGCCATCAGTATCCTTTCAAGGGAGAATATATGGACTATAAAAGGGGTATTTATTCTTTTCAGCAAACATTAACATGAGTATAAATATAATTTCTTTATTTTCTGGTTATTATTTTTTTTATCTTCTCTAATATGGACATAACATTTGTGTTTAACCCCAGAAAGCCCACTGCAGTTCTTCGTGAATTATCCAAACACAGGAAGTGTCTCTGCATATGGACCAGGCCTAATATATGGGGTGGCCAATAAGCCAGCCACATTCACCATTATAACTGAAGATGCTGGAGAAGGTATTTTTTTTTTTTTTTTTTTAATGCAGGTGATAATTGTATCAATGCTCTTTTTTGCCTCTGAAGATGAATTATTCATTATATAAAAGGTGGTTGGCTTCCCCTTGCCTTATATGCAGAATATGGCCCAGTATAAGAGAAATGTAGGGGTGTAGTGTAGTAGAAAACATAGGAGGGTTTTTAATTAATGACATTTGAATTTCATGTTGTCTTCTTTTCAACTGTATCAGGGGGCCTGGATCTGGCAATAGAAGGGCCTTCCAAGGCAGAGATCAGCTGCATTGATAACAAAGATGGCACATGCACTGTGACATATCTGCCCACCCTTCCAGGAGATTATAACATCCTAGTGAAATATAATGACACGCACATCGCTGGAAGCCCATTCATTGCTAAAATCACAGGTAACTACTTAATCAGCCCCCCCCCCCCCATCATATCTAGTCAACCTATTCCTCACTAGCCAGTTCTAGGTATCCTGTTCCCCATATGCCATTTGTAGGTATCTTGCTTTTATATGCGGTTGGTATCCAATTCCCTTGTGCCCTAGTTTTAGGTATGCAGTTCTCCATATCCCAGTCCCAAGTATCCATGTCCTCATATCCTTGTTTTAGTTGTCCCTTATCGCATATCCCAGTTCTAGATATGCTATCCCTTCTGTTCCAGTTCTATGTTTTCCATTCCTATATTCAAGTTTCATGTATCCTAATTCCCATATCACAGCTGTGAGTATCCAATTCCCATTTGTAGGCGTCCCATTCCCTATATTCCAGTTTGAAGTATCTTGTTCCCAATTTCTCAGTCACAGGTACCCCATTCCACTTATCATTGTTCTAGGTTTCTCTTATCCAAGTTCTCAGTTTCCTGTTTCCAATATCCCAGTTCTAGATATCTTATCACTTCTGTTTCAGTTCTATAGTTTCCATTCCTTCATCCCAGTTTTAGGTTTGCTATTCCCCACATCCCAGTTCTATAGTTTCCATTCCTTCATCCCAGTTTTATGTTTGCTATTCCCCACATCCCAGTTATATGTAGCCCACTGCTACATTGAGTTTATTCTGCTAGAATCCTTTGAGGGGGGGGGCATAGACCCCCATTAGACCAATTTTATTTACGTCCTTATACCTATATGGAATATATGTTTTAAATAGTATGAATAGGTGACAATTCTTAAGCTCAAAGCTCATATTTTCACTTCTGCGGATTGTTATGTTGGTCATGACATGAAATCTTTTTTTTTTTTTCAGATGATAGCAGGCGGCGCTCACAAGTAAAACTCGGTTCCACAGCAGACTTTTTATTGGATATCACTGAGACTGATCTGAGCCTTCTGTCAGCTAGTATAAAAGCCCCATCCGGTCGTGATGAGCCCTGTCTTCTGAAAAGGCTTCCAAACAACCATATTGGTAAGAGCAAGCCTAAGTAACTAAAATTATATCAGGTTGACATTCCTTGCAGTGCTGTGTAACTGTTTCTCCAATACATTTTACCTCTATCTAATCCTGTATTTATTTAAATTACAAATATATCTGCTAATAGATAACACTTTTTCTTTGTGTCAGCCAATTTCCCTTTCTTGTTTTTTCCCAGGAATCTCCTTCATCCCACGCGAAGTTGGGGAGCACTTAGTCAGCATTAAGAAAAATGGCCGGCACATACCCAACAGTCCTATATCCATCATGGTTTACCAGTCAGAAATAGGGGATGCTAGCAAGGTGAAAGCCTTTGGGCCGGGTTTGATTGAAGGGCGAACGTATGAGATGTCAGATTTTATTGTGGACACCAGAGAGGCAGGTGAGTAGTACGATTTGTATTCTCTACCCCTTTGAGATTGTCCGTGCTAAGCCTGTTCACTGTCTCTTTTAGATTCTACTCTTATATAAGCTGTTTTGAAGTTCTGACAACCAAAAAGCAAGAAAATACATTTTAGACTAAAAATATCTTTAAAAAAAAAGGAGTAAAATCTGCAGGTTTCCCTGCAGCTGTGATATTATCTGTATTCACAAGAGACTGGTTTATCTGATATCTTCCCAATGGGATATTGTTGAGTACTGTCTGAGTAACACATGAGCAAAATGAGATTTTTGGCACTTACACAATCACAGCTGTTCTTGTACTGGAACTTTTTGTTTATTTATAATTCCATAATTATGCAGCTTTTGTTTCCTTGACATAAGAAAATTACCTTAGCATTGAGGTTTTTAGTTTTGGCTAATATACACCTCAAACTGCCAGGTTTTTTTATATACACTTTTTATATTGGCTGACTGAATTAAAAGGCTATCTGCTAGTTCCACAGTAAGCGATTACCACAGAGTTCTAGTCTAGCCCACTGACTCCCTGCCCTCCACCTATAACCAGCTATCAGATTGTTCTAATTCCATCCACTGCTTGTGTTACATAACTCTTGCTCATCACCTGTAGGTTTGCACTAGCATGTTCTACCTGATAAACTGGTTGAGTTACAGGCTCCCTCCCCATCTCCTGCTGCTATCTGACTTCTATTACAATCCACTGTTGCATATACAGACACCCTATTTGTCTAAGGTGCACACTCCTTGTGTTAAAGACAGAATGCATTTTCCACTGTAAGCAGCCATTAGAGTGTTTTAATTCCACCCACTGACTGAGTCACAGACTTCCTGCCCAACACCCATAGGCTTTCACTAGAATGTTCTAACATCTAACTTGATACCCTGGTTGGGTTGCAGACCAGCTTAATGTTCTTGTCCACCCCAGTAGTTGAGATAAAGGCTCCTTGCCTCTCTTGTTTTGAGATGTCAATTTAATCAGCACCTCCTTATCATATCTAAGGCACAGACATCACAGAGACCTCATAATTTCCCTTGCATTGGACAGGAACAGAAGACTAAATAAGCCCATTTACTCCAGATTCCAAGGGTAGAGAGAAGCCATATTCCATTGGTCCCCAACCTTTTTTACCCATGAGCCACATATAAATGTAAAAAAAAGTTTTAGAGAAACATATCATGCATAACGTTCCTAGGGGTGACAAATATGGGTTCTGATTGGATTTGATACCCCTATGTGAACTGGCAGCCTATAGGAGACTCTGTTTGACAGTACATCTGATTTTTAGGCAACTAAAGCTTATCTTCAAGCCAGGAATTCAAAAAGAAGCACCTGCCCTGAGGCCACTGAGAGCAACACCCAGGGTTCAGAGAGCAACATTTTGCTCATGAACCACTGGCTGGGGATCACTGCCATATTCTGTATGCACAATGTAACAGCAAAATCATAATGAATAGCTCTAAAATTTAGTATTCATGAAAAATACACCATACATTCTCCTTATAGAATTATATCTGACTACAGATAGACAAAAAGTTGAAGGTGACTAACTTCTGACTCTTCCTGTGTTACTCTGCAAGAAATGTAATTGACATACTGTGAGTTCTTATTGTTACTGCATCTGTTCCAGGCTATGGAGGGCTCTCACTGGCAGTGGAAGGACCCAGTAAAGTAGACATCCAAACAGAGGACCTAGAGGACGGCACATGCCAGGTCTCCTATTGTCCAACAGAACCAGGAGTTTACATTGTATCCATCAAGTTTGCAGATGAACACATTCCAGGTATAAAGTACCAAATATATTACTAGTAAAATTCCAATGCGTTAATATTAATTGGTCGTTTTGGTTGCATTTGGCCTTTATTTATTGAGCGAGGAATAAAAACTATTTAACCTTTTGGCTTTGCACTTTAAAATTTTAAATTTTTTTCAGTTGTTGGTGATCAGCAGATGTGACACTAAGCACATTAAAGGAAATTGCCACCTTTGTTCTGGTTGCCCAACCTCCTTGGTGTGTGTTCACAGTAATAGCAGTATTCAAGGTCCTTCATCATCTCCATTTTATTTTGTAGGAAGCCCATTCACAGCCAAAGTGATTGGGGAGGGAAGAGTGAAGGAGAGCATCACACGCAGGAGGAAAGCACCATCTGTGGCCTCAGTGGGTGGACTTTGCGAGCTCAACCTGAAAATACCAGGTATTCTGGGAGCCATGTCATTTTTGCAAGGGGGTGCAAAGATTTTCTTTTAGTTTTAGTCAACAATATTGGGTCCATCTGGTAAGTTCCAAGGGGCAGAACTACTGCAGGTGCACACTTTGTGACTACACATGGGCAATGTTGAAATAAAGATTTTGTCAGGAAACTTAATTAAACCTTTATGTATGTTGGCATAATTGTGGGTAAAACTAAGAAAATTAGAGACGTGTTCGTTTGTATAAATAGCTTGCTGGGCCTAAGTGTTTGTGGGTGACCATGTGAAAGGGCATCCAAACAAAAGCACTAATGGAACATATATTCCAACACTCCTGATTCATGAAGCCTTTCCAACTTTCCAGCAAGCACCACTCCAGTTCAGCTACCCAGCTAAATATGAAGATACATGAGATGTGATGAAGTTTAGGTAAAATGACCCAGTGATTATATTGTGTTTAGATAGATAAACCATATGATAGCTTTGTCACTTGCTGCTTCAGGCAAACAACTTTTTAACTCTTGAGTTAATGGATTATTTAGTTTTATGTCTGTCTTCCGCCCCCTGTAGCAACATGGTTTCAAATGGCGTTTTCCCGGGAGATGCTCTTACATGCCACAAACTCAGTCCCCTGTGGCCAACAGAAGCCAAACAATCACACACCCGTCCCATATCTGTCATCTCCGGGCAGGGACAGCCTTCTCAGAGCGGGAGCCGTTTGCTCAGAGGGTGCCGTAATGTGATTGGTTTGGGCAGATTTGCCTTTAGAAGGAGAAACATTTGCATGGATTACTTGCTGTGCAGCAAAATACTTCTGTTTCTTTGAATGTTGTGTAGCTTCAGCTCCTCACAAATATTCTCACAGAAGCACAGATGGAACACTGTATGTTTTTAAAATACATATGATTTGTGTGTGATATATTTCCTTTGTGTCCTTATTTGAGTTCCATGGAAAGCATGTGCATGCGGAGCAGGGATTTCCAGTCTGTGCTCTTTTTTGGACTTAAAAATCCTGTATCCCCAACATTTAAAGTTTCTCAAGGGGCCATGGGACTTTTAAAATTATGGTTTTACATGTGGAACACGCAGTCAAGGTTGTGCCAGAAATATTAATACATATCCATTGAACTTGGCTTTGCTCATAAAGGGCCATTCTACCTTCAGCTTTTCCATCAGAATCTTTCTTAGTACTGGAGAATATATTATCCAGCACGGACTTTTGATGTCCATAAGAAAAACCCAGGGAGTTTTCCTTGGTATGAAATATGCCTTTTGAAAGCAAATGGAAAATAAATAAAAGATTTTGATATTTCAATAAGGAGGGAGGAAACAATGATGGTGTACTGGCCCTTTAATGTACAGAGCTGCTAAATTGTTAATAATAATAAGTTAATTATTTATTATGTTCTTCCCCCAGAAATTGACAGGCAAGATTTGTCTGCAGAGGTTATCAGCCCATCAGGAAGGAAACAAGAAGCAGAGATTGTTGACCTTGGACAGAACACATCGTGTGTGCGTTTTGTACCACAAGAGACAGGGATCCACACTGTGAGTGTAAGATACAGAGGGGAGCATGTGCCAGGGAGCCCATTCCAATTCACAGTGGGACCCCTGGGAGAAGGTGGAGCTGAGAAAGTGAAGGCTGGAGGCCCTGGATTGGAAAGAGGGGAGGCCGGAGTACCGGGTAAGTGATCGTAAGTCTTAGGCTGGCCATACACCTAATGATCCGTGTCCAATTTCGCTATCCAAGTGCTGGACTGAACATATCTTTTGGCCCCACTATGTAACTTCTAGGCTTACCCCCTTTACAAGAATCATTTCAAATTAATAAATAGCATTAATTAATAACACTGACGGTTATTCTGTTACTCTCCAGCTGAATTCAGCATATGGACCCGGGAAGCTGGTGCCGGCGGCCTATCCATTGCTGTGGAAGGCCCAAGTAAAGCAGAACTTTCATTTGAAGACCGGAAAGATGGCTCCTCTGGAGTGTCCTATGTAGTACAAGAGCCTGGTAGGTCTGCTTATGGGAAGACCTACTGTGAGCAGGGAGAAGTATATTTGCAGTTGGTCATTATGTTTTTGCTTTTTCTGTTCCCCCCCCCCCCCATGTGCTCTATTTCTAAGACTTTTTTCCTTTCTACTTCCTGCAGGTGACTACGAAGTGATCATCAAGTTCAATGATGAACATATTCCCCAGAGCCCGTTCCTTGTTCCCATCGTTGCCACGTCGGACGATGCCCGCCGGCTCACTGTCACCAGCCTTCAGGTGAGGCACAAGGAAACTTCGCTATACTTCACCACATTGACCCATTAACTCCTTGCACTCCACAGATCACAGTAGCTACTTCTCTGTTTGAAATGGTCTTATAGTGCTGGCAGGAAAGGGCAATGAATTAATTATGTTGCACTACACTTCCCCGCATCCTAACAACTACCCAGCTGTTCAGGGATTTTCTGCAGGTTGTAGTGTAACAAGGGCTACATCACTTCCATTTGATTTGGTGTAAATGCCTAAAAGTTTAACACAATTTTTCCTAGTGGCATAAGGCATATGAGAGTGCATAGGTGGAGATGCTCATTTAAGAAATGAAAATATAATATACGGTTGCCCTGCACTGATCTGTTTGCTTCAGAAAGACTACTATAGTTTATATAAGCAAGCTGCTTTGTAGCCATGGGGGCAGCCATTCAAGCACAGGATACACAGTAGATAACAGATAAGTACTACTATAGTTTATATAAACAAGCTGCTGTGTAGCCATGGGGGCAGGTATTGAATCACAGGATACACAGTAGATAACAAATAAGTACTACTATAGTTAATATAAACAAGCTGCTGTGTAGCCACGGGGGGCAGCCATTCAAGCACAGGATACACAGTAGATATTAGATAAGCACTACTATAGTTTATATAAGCACGCTGCTGTGTAGCCATGGGGCAGCCATTCAAGCACAGGATACACAGTAGATATTAGATAAGCACTACTATAGTTTATATAAATAAGCTGCTGTGTAGCCATGGGGCAGCCATTCAAGCACAGGATACACAGTAGATATTAGATAAGCACTACTATAGTTTATATAAACAAGCGGCTGTGTAGCCATGGGGCAGCCATACAAGCACAGGATACACAGTAGATAACAGATAAGCACTACTATTTTATATAAACAAGCTGCTGTGTAGCCATGGGGGCAGCCATTCAAGCACAGGATACACAGTAGATAACAGATAAGTACTACTATAGTTTATATAAACAAGCTGCTGTGTAGCCATGGGGGCAGCCATTCAAGCACAGGATACACAGTAGATAACAGATAAGTACTACTATAGTTTATATAAATAAGCTGCTGTGTAGCCATGGGGCAGCCATTCAAGCACAGGATACACAGTAGATATTAGATAAGCACTACTATAGTTTATATAAACAAGCGGCTGTGTAGCCATGGGGCAGCCATTCAAGCACAGGATACACAGTAGATAACGTAAGTACTACTATAGTTTATATAAACAAGCTGCTGTGTAGCCATGGGGGCAGCCATTCAAGCACAGGATACACAGTAGGTAACAGATAAGTACTACTATAGTTTATATAAACAAGCTGCTGTGTAGCCATGGGGGCAGCCATTCAAGCACAGGATACACAGTAGATAACAGATAAGTACTACTATAGTTTCTATAAACAAGCTGCTGTTGTAGCAATGGCAGAAATTGAAAAAAGTCTATATGGCACAGGTTAAATTGTGGATAACAGATAACACCATTATGTTCTACAGAATTTATCTGCTGTGTAACCTGAGCCTTTTCTCATTTGAATGTCTGCCCCTATTGCTACACAGCAGCCGTTTTATATAAACAATAGTAATGTTTCTGAAACAAACAGCCGTTTTACCAGTGCAGGGCAACACTGCATTATATTTGAATAACTTTAAAACTCTTTTATTTTTTGATGTTACTGTTCCAGACAGAATGGAGCCCATTTATTAAGGCTGCCCTGCAGGGGCCCTGTACATGGATAGTACAATACATAATATAGCCATTGCCTGTAGCAGCCTCCTCTGTAGTGCAAGGAGATCGCTGAGCATTCCGACAATTGTAGTTCCAAATGTGTCCGTCACAGATACTGAGAATGAGCCAGTAACAGGAGAGGCTGAATATGACTGTGATCCAATGTCACGGACACAATAGAGAGGAAGAAGTTTGCCATAAATATGCAAAGATGTTAATTGGTCAATGTGGCACTGGGATGGTTTTCTTGTGTTTCATTTAAAAGCTTTTGACAGGAATTCTCTCCAGATGGTGCAGCTAAAAGCTAAAGAGGGTGACAAACAAACTACACAATGATCTGACCCCCCATCACACCAGTGGGTGTCTCCCCCCCCCCCCATTCTGTAGTTGTTCTGTTCCGACAGAATTCAGTCTCCCTCTTTGGCATTTAGCTGTGAGCACGGTAATGTGATACACTCCAGTCTTTGTCTTTCCTTTAGCTGCTGCACTGCCCCACCAGGAGTATTGGATTCCCCTAACAGAACCAAGTTCATCTGTAAAGTAACAATTAGTATGTTGTCGACCAATCAGTTTAATAATCTGGCCACCGGCTGGAAGAAGTTCGGCATTGCTGACCTCAGCATTCCGACAGTTAGGGGCAGATTTATCAAGGGTCGAAGTAAAAATTCAAAGTAAAAAAAATTCAAATTACGAGCTATTTTTGTGTACTTCGACTATCGAATAGGCCAAAATTCTATCACAATTTGGAAAAAATTCAACTATTCGAATATACTGTCTCTTCAACTTCAACCATTCAACATCTAAAACCTTCCGAATTGCTGTTTTAGCTTATGGGGGACCTCCTGGAACCCATTTGGAGTCAAAAAAAACCTTAGATTTTTTTTAAAATAAATTTCGGTTGGTCTTTTCTTCTTTGAATTTCGAAGTTATGGGAGTTAAAAAAAAAACAAAACACCCATTACTTCGAAATTCAACCCTTGATAAATTTGCCCCTAAAGCTGGCCATAGACGCACAGATTTGATTGTACGAATCCTCGATTCGTACGATTTTCGCATCGTGTGGAGTGTCCCGACATTTATCTTGCCATGCCGATTGGTCTTTCAGTCGATCAGACAGGTTAGAAAATTTCTCTGCGTGTATTGCCGATCGTACGATTTTCAGTGGGAGACTGTCACCAGCTTGGTCGGACATAAACTTTCGTACAATTGCTGTAGGGTGAGAACATCAGCTGTTTGGTCTGAATGGTTAGTGGCAGGTCGGGAGATACGACATACGATCGTTTTGCGTCAATGGCCGGCTTTAGTGAATTTCCTCCTTGAACTCATTTACCTTTCATGAAAATGGGGGAATCCGTTTTACAATACACAAAAGCCATGAATGTGTTGTCAATTATATCCTTATAAACGGTGAGTAGTGATGTAATATTTGTCACATGACTCACTAAAACTTGTGTATTATAATAAATAAAGTACCCCTTGTTGAAAAGTATGAGGATATTAGAAGTTACCTCGGCCTACAGCCTCGTGCTTTTATATGCTTATGGAACTCCTCAGTGACTTATAAAATCCTTATATTTTACAATAGGGGCTACTTTATTCAATAAATTTTACTGGAAAACGGTCATAACTTCAGGGGGGTTCAGGGGATATGAATTCACTCAAATATCAGGGTGGAATGGACAGCTAGAGCCAGGTGAGGCCAATGCTAAGCAACTTTTCGATTGGTCTTTTTTTTTTAGTTTTTTAATTATTTGATGCCTTCTTCTGATTCCTTCCAGCTTTCAAAAGGGGTCACTGACCCATCTACAAAAACAAATGCTCTGTAAGGCTTCAAATGTATTGTTATTGCTACTTTTGATTACTCGTCTTTCTATTCAGGCTTCTATTTATATTCCAGTCTCTTATTCAAATCAATCTGTGGTTGCTAGGGGAATTTGGACCCTAGCAACTAGATTGCAGAAATTGTAAACTGGAGAGCCAGTGAATAAAAAGCTAAATCACTCAAAAACCACAAATAATTAAAAAAAAGAAAATCAATTGCAATATGTCTCAGAATATCACGCGCTATGTCATACTAAGTTAGTTTAAAGGTGAACAACCCCTTTAAGTGGTAAATTGATACTGGTTGGTAGGGATGGGCGAATTTGACCTGTTACGTTTCGCCAAAAATTCACCACTGGCGAATTGTCTCCGACCCTGATTAAAGTCGGAGACTTGACGCATGGCAAAAAAAAATTGTCGTGCATTTTTTTTTTTTTTTTGACGCACACAGTCTATGGGCGTCAATTCTGCACCGAAACAAGGGGAAAAAATTCGCCCATCCCTACTGGTTGGTAGAACAAGGAATTCCATGTCCTTAATATGGACACAAGGTTGCAGGCTGAGTTTTTTTAATACAGATTTTGTAACTCCAAGGTGGCCTCTTACTTTAAAGGAGAACTAAAGCCTAACTAAAGAAGTAGGTAGAAATGTTGTACATGATGTTTTGTGCTTCTGTACCAGCCCAAGGCAACCACAGCCCTTTAGCAATAAAGATCTGTGTTTTCAAAGATGCCCCAGTAGCTCCCCATCTTCTTTCCTGCTGATTCACTGCACATGCTCTGTGCTGCTGTCACTTACTGAGCTTAGGGAGCCACTCACAATATACAGTACACATAGAATAGAAATGTCACACTATATAAGGCTGATTAGTAATTAATACACATAATTACTACATGGCAGCACAGAAACCAGTGCAATTAGCATCAGAATTGAATAATCAGCAAACCTGTAGCATCAGCTTATATTACAGCCAGGGAAGCTCATTTTCTGCTGGATAATTAGTGACGAGCCCTAAGCTTAGCTTCTCAACAGCCAATCAGAGCCCACTGAGCATGTGAGTGTCACAGACACTTTCCAAGATGGTGACCCCCTGTGACAAGTTTGAAGTCCTGGATCATTGCTGCTATTGACAAGCTCAAACTTTAGCCTCGTGCAATAAGTTCACTATATAAAATAGGACATTTTTAGCCATATTAATTTTTAGGGTTTAGTTCTCCTTTAAAGGGGGTGCAGTATTTTTTTATAATCCATAACTGCAACTCCCTACATTCTAGTTGGCATAGTGGAGCATTTCAGGGAGTTGTGGTTCTGAAGGTTTTCATGGCCAGATTACTGGCTCTATAACTATAAATGGAGTTGTTCACTTTTAAATTAACTGTTAGTATGATGTAGAAAGTGATATTCTGAGACAATATGCAATTGGTTTTCATTTTTTATTATTTGTGTTTTTTTACTTATTTAGATTTTTATTCAGCAGTTCTCCAGTTTGCAATTCCAGTAATCTGGTGGCTAGGGACCAAATTCCCCTAGCAACCATGCATTGATTTGAATAAGAGACTTGAAAATAAATAGGAGAAACAAAAAAAAGTCTTTATTTCTGGGGAACAATCTTAAAACAACGGAACTGAAAAAAATGCTTGGAAGGTGAACCACCGGTTAGTATGATGTAGAGAGGGATATTCTGAGAAAATTTGCAAGTGGTTTTCATTTTTTATTATTTAAGGTTTTTGACTTATTTAGCTTTTTATTCAGCAGCTCTCAAATTTCAGCAATCTGGTTGCTAGGGTCCAAATTCCCCTAGCAACCATGCATTGATTTGAACAAGAGACTGGAATATGAATAGGAGAGGCCTGAATAGAAAGATGAGTAATACAAAGTAGAAATAACAATATATTTGCAGCCTTACAGAGCATTTTTTTTTTCATGGGGTCAGTGACCCCCATTTGAAAGCTGGAAAGAGTCAGAAGAAGAAGGCAAATAATTCAAAAACTATAAAAAAGAAAAACAATAGAATTAGCCATTCTATAACACACTAAAAGTTAACTTAAAGGTGAATCACCTCTTTAATGGTTCTGCAGACCTGATTATTTTAGACAGTTATAAGGGCAGGATGAGTGCAATAGATCTGTAACCCTGTATCTTGTACTGAGTTCCCACTCCCTGTGTGAGTCCCTTTGTCTCCCCTCTGGCCCCAATCACGTGCAGCTGCTGTGAGTGTTTATATATAATGTCATATATATAATGTGATATCAGCCTTCTCTTCCTCCTGTGGGGTTGAACAAGGCAACTGGCGTCTGTAGCAGCCAAGCTGAGTGCAATAGTTCACTTTGTGACATTATTACAATACAAAGCTGTGATAAATGGATCTCCACACAGTAGAAATAGCCCAGATTCTAGTCCTGTCAACAATATGTTTTCCCTTAAAGGGGACACTCACCTTAGAATTAGAGCAGGAAGAAAGAGTTCACTCTCCATTAAGAGGAGAGCCATTAAACAGTTGCAATTAATCATTTATTATTTGCATTTTTTTAAGTCATTTTTTACAACTTTACTTGCCAAACTGCTGCTTAGTTGCTAAACTGACCAATCATTTGCTGGAATATCATAATGAAGGCCAAACAGAGAAGGAAGAAAACAGAGCAGTAAAGTCACAATCTTAAAAGAGATCCCCTCTCTGCTTGCTGGTTGTCAGGTCCACTGGCTCTGGCAACCAGGTGACCCTTCCAGCCTTGATTTGATGAAAGTCAGGATAAAAAAAGGAAAATAGTGCAGAAGTATATTGGACCCCATTTCTGGAAACCAGTTATCCAGAAAGCTCTGAATTAGCAGAAGGACGTCTCCTATAGGCTGCATTTTAATCAAATAACCTGTAGTTACCTGGACTAGAGTCCTGCGCGGAACCAATTTCTAAGACCCGAACCCGCAACCTGCAGCTCACGACCCGAACTGCAACCTGCATATTTACCCACTTTGATCTGCTACTCAACCTGGATTCACAACTTCCTTATTCGCAACCCGCCGACCCCCATCAAACAGGAAGTAATGTTGCTGCATCATCAAAAGTGGGCGGGGACAGAAACAAGTTTTGTAAAAGTAAAAAAATTTAGATGAGACCCCCAACCTGTGACCCACATCTATACCTGCACCTGAAAATCCTCCCCTCATTCCACAGGGTGCCTGCAGGACTCTATCCTGGACTTACACAGTACCCGGTACTTGATATGGACTACCCTGCATTAATCCATATTGGTGGCAAAACAATCCTATGGGATTTATTTATTGTTTGAATGATCCATAACAGCCTTAAGTCATAGTGATCATCATCATCATCATCATCATTTATTTATATAGCGCTGTCAAGATACGCAGTGCTTTACTGCAGTTATAGCAAACAGGGAATAAATGGTGGATAGCAGACAAGGATTACAGAGTACAATAGGCTTTACAAACTAAAAGGTTAGGGTACAATTGAGACATTAGGATTGTATAAACAATTTGTCATTTTGATACAGCAATGATTAATTAAGGTACATCGAATAGGCCTCTTTAAACAGATGGGTCTTTAAGGAGCGCTTGAAAGTTTGGAAGGAAGGGGAAAGTCTGACAGCTTGTGGCAGAGAGTCCAAATGAGTGAAACCCCCAGGTCGCAAGCATTCCAGATAACAGATTCCATACCTGGGGGCAGTTGCAAAGTTAAAGGACACTTCTGTAGAATTGGGAGGTATGAAATAAATTGGCCTTGCTTCTTCAATATAAAGCTACCAAGGCTACAAAGCTAACAATGTCTTCAGCTGGGACCAGTCTGCCCCAATGGCCAGCAGGTGGCGATGTTGTTTAACACTCATTATATTAATCGTTTTAAAACTGCTAATATCACTGCTTAGAAGAGCTCTCTGATCAAATGTTCATTCATTTGTTTTGAGGGTTTCCATATCCTTTGATTCCTTTTGCAGTGCCCCTCATCCAACATTAATTCCACCCTGCTGGGCTTTCAGACCTCTGTCTCGGCCTAGGGTTGCCACCTCACCCCATTAAAACCGAACACATATGGAATTCACTACCTGCGTGGCTAATTAGCAATTCATTTAGATGCAGGATGCATGGCTGCACATAAATCGGTTCAGTCTGCATCATGCATTTAAATGAATTGCTAATTAGCCCTGCAGGTAGTGGATTCTATATGTGTTTGGTTTAAAGGGGTGAGGTGCAGAGTATGAAGTGCTCCAGATCTAATTGTTAAAATATAACATACACGTTATATATGAGATTTCAACCCAGAATGAGCCCTAGTTTCCATCTTTCTCTTGTTTATTTGTATTTATAGAGGAAGATATTGGCCTATAGATATATTACTAAATAGACGGACAGAGGCCGATGATATGGGAATTGAAACTGTCCTAGGAAAATGTAGTTTTACCCCATTTTCTGGGGAGAACAGAGGAGGCTTTTGACTTGAGATTGTGCCCAACCTGCAGCTTTTTTGCTGTTGTTGGTTTACAAATCTCAGTGTTCACTTCTGCTTGCTGGGAGTTGTAGTCCATCATCTAGAGGTCCATAGGTTGGGCATAATACTATGATGTAGGGTTTTATCCCTTTAGTTTTGATCATAGTCTTTTTACATTGATGGGATGCTTCAGTCTCCTCTTAGATTAAAGGAGAAGGAAAGCTATGGAGGCAGTTTATTGCCAATAGATTAGCCACAATTGTGCAAGCTATAACACTATATTTATTCTGCAGAATGCTTTACCATATCTGAATAAACAGCTCTAGAAGCTCTATTTGTTTAGGATAGCAGCTGCCATTTTAACTTGGTGTGACATCACTTCCTGCCTGAGTCTCTCCCTGTTCACTCTTAGCTCTGGGAGGGAGAGAGGAGCAAACTGAGCATGCTCAAGCCCTAGTCCTGGAGGTTTAAGATGAAAACAGTTAGTCTGATACAGAAGCCCATGAGTACACAATAGAAGGAAAGAAATGTGCTGTTTCTTTTGACAGAGGACTCAGCAGCATTAATTTTAGGGGTTACAGGTGTATTTATATAGACCTTTCTGATAAAGCTTACTTAATTTTAGTGTTTTCTCCTTTAAGCAGCAGTGTAAGTAAGAAAGATCCAATGTCTATAACAGAGACTGAGCACCTTCTCTTTATCACATGCAACTGGCCTGCCAAAACCCACTGGAACTTGCTTGTTTGTCGCCTTTTCCCGATGTATTCAATTTTATTTTCAGGAATCTGGATTAAAAGTTAACCAACCAGCATCCTTTGCCATACGGCTTAATGGTGCTAGGGGCAAGATTGATGCCAAGATGCACAGTCCATCAGGCGCAGTGGAGGAATGTTATGTGACTGAACTGGAACCAGGTAAAGCATTCCCTCTTATGTATTTGTATTTATATGTAAGGGTGGGAGCTGCCATAAGCTTTTCCTGAGAATGTTTCTTACGCTCTTAAGATGATCCTTATTGCTGCTGTGCCAACAGATAAGTACGCTGTACGCTTTATGCCCCGGGAGAATGGCATCCACATGATAGACGTCAAGTTTAACGGGAGCCACGTTCCTGGGAGTCCATTTAAGGTCCGTGTAGGGGAGGCTGGACAGGAAGGAGATCCAGGGCTTGTTACTGCCTATGGAGATGGACTAGAGACTGGTACCACAGGTAAGTAATGACTGCACCCTGCCCATGGGCATGACTTAGCCCCAGTATGAAAGGGGCCAGTGCACCTACGGTGTTTGCAGTCATGTCCATGGACCTTTAGTTATGCCAGTGCCCGTTGGGCCAGCTGCAAAGACGGCAGCTCACTTCAACCTGAAGAGATATCTGGCTTCACCATTCAGGAAGATATAGTGAGTGCAGTAGATCTGCTGTACTTGTAGCATTATACAGCAGCCTTATAGGGGAGCTATTGCCAAAATGAAAATGTAATATAAGCTTTATCATTCTGAAATAAGAATCTTTTTAATACAATTAATTAAATATTCTCCATTGTTTCTGAAATAATCAAGTTTATCTTCACTATCCCTCTCTCAGCATCTGTTTCTCTTCATTCTCTCTTCATGCAGCAGTTGGGTGTCAGATATTCACTGACAGTTAGATCCAGTATATGTTATGGGGGACTCCTTTTGCCTAGACTAGAGCATGTATTATTATTGTGTCTCTCTACATGCAGAATTTGTGCAAAAGGCAGTTATTTTGTTAGATTTTGTTTGTACTAGAATCAGTTATTTGATTGAGCTCTAATACAGAAATGGTACAGAATATTTAATGAATTGTATTTAGAGTTTCTTATTTCAGTATGCTGAAGCTTATATTAAATTTTCATTTTTGTGATAGTTCCCCTTTAAATCTAAATCTTGCTTTTAAATATGTTTTTAAAAGCTATGTGTCTTTAAACAAGCAAACGTAACCACCAGGCACAAGAGGTGCCATTAGCTGTTATCATTCAGCCTGGGGTATCAGCGCAGAACATACAGCAGTGGGGGTAGTTGCACTGACAGTTTGATGTTCTGCAAACTATTCCAGCTGCCAGAGATGTCACAGTGTCTGTCTGTGTCACCTGATAAGGAGCAGAAGCATTTGGCTCCCCTGGAACCCCCCTTTGTTTTAGAAAAGATACATTTATTTAGGGTTATTGTCGCTCTAAATATACCGCCTTCATACGGAAACTGCCTGCTGTCTGGCCGCCGCTGATTCATCCATTTCCTGTATGGCCTCGTCACTAGCAACTGTCAGATTAGTCCTGCGGACAATGCAGAACATGCAGCACATCTTATGAAGTTAAGCAGGCAGTAACATTCAGGCACATTACACACACTATGGAAGCCAATTTTTGTTATAGGTTTTGTTATCTCACAACGGTTAATCCATAGCATCATACTGTCGTCTCCTGATATCCCATCCCACAATCACTACATGCCCCTAGTAACTTCTTTAGGGGGGGTCATCTCACAACTGGTGCCAGCCTGGGGCCAAGTGTTTCATTTGTGGGCCTCCAAAAAGCATTGGGAGTAGGTGACACACTGACAATGTACATGGGGTATTGTCCCCTCTTAGTCCTAGATGGGGAAAGATACTTTTAGAGAGAGCTCTCACACACCCATTATATGCTAATAACATAGAGAAGCTTGGTGCCCAGTAGGGATGCACTGAATCCACTATTTTGGATTCGGCCGAACCCCCGAATCCTTCGTGAACGATTTGGCCGAATACCGAACCGAATCCGAACCCTAATTTGCATATGCAAATTAGTGGTTGAAAGGGGAAAATATTTTTTACTTCCTTGTTTTGTGAGAAAAAGTCACGCGATTTCCCTCCTGCCCCTAATTTGCATATGCAAATTCGGATTCAGTTTGGCCGGGCAGAAGGATTCGGCCGAATCCAAATCCTGCTGAAAAAGGCCCATTGCAAAAGCACATTGGCACACAAGACTGCTGTTGCAGGATACAACCTTGCAAAAATTTTTAATGCGGAAGTGCAGCGTTTCGAGACGCCCCTTTGTCAAGCATCGTGGATCAGAGTGCAAAGGTACATTTAAAGATGAAACAGTTAAAGTGATTAACATAAAGTACAAAGAGGTGCTTTACTGAAAAGGTAAAAAAAAAAAAGGAAAAAATCCATCAATCCGAAATTGAGCAAAAAAAATAAATAAATCCAATAAAACCGATTCCCAAATACGGCCAAGCTCCTCCATTATTCTTATGTAGGAGAGGTAGAAACATTGGGCAATTGTTAAATCTAGAAAACCGCAATTAAAGGGCCAGTGTCCAGTACATGCGACCGGCAGTCTTGTGTGCCAGTGTGCTTCTTTCCTACTAGATGGGGAAAGAGCCATTCATACTCTGTGAGTCTCTCACTGCTGTGTGTGTGTGTGAGTTATGCCAATATTTACCTGTACTCTGGCCAAAGCTAAGTCTGCACCTCCTCCCTGTGTACCAATTTAAACTAAACTGGCAGCCACCTTCTATAGAATGTTCTAAGGGAACACTACCTGTAATTGCATGTTACAGAAGTTTGGTTGTCTAGCCCCATCTAGTGTTGAGATACAATTATTACAAGATTATATAACTGCTGTTCTTATGCTCTTTAACTTCTAGTAACCAAGCTGTTCCACTTGTCATTTCTCTAATGTTTTAAACATATATCTACATTTCCTTTATCCATACGTCTTTTTCTGGGCAGGTAAACTATCAGAATTTATCATCAATACAAGTAAAGCAGGACCAGGAGCCCTGTCTGTGACAATCGAGGGGCCATCCAAGGTAACGATGGAGTGCAAGGAATGCCCGGAAGGATACAAAGTTCTCTACACTCCAATGGCTCCAGGGATTTACATGATTGGAGTGAAATATGGCGGGCCCAACCACATTGTCGGCAGTCCTTTCAAGGCCAAGGTCACGGGTTGGTTTCTGCTGTGCTCACTACATACAGTGTTTTTAAAGGGAAACTTTAAAAAAGCTAAAATTTTGAGCTATTTAATTTATATCTGGACCCCTTTCCGCCATGCACAAGCGTTAGAGAGCCTGCTACCTCTGTTGTTCCTTTGACCGGAAAGGAAAGATCCGCCATTTATTAATCACATTTTACACAAAGTTTTGTGTATATGCAACTTGAAAGTGGGCAGAGCTCTACGCACGCGTAGCCAATCAGTGCATTCGGTTTTTCATAGGGCTCTAGAGTTTCATTGTAACATGGGTAGAAGTTACCTTACTTTATAACCCTAAGTTACATAACTGGCATATATATATATATATATAAAATTAGGGATGCACGGAATCCACTATTTTGGATTCAGCTGAACCCCAGAATCCTTTGTAAAAGATTCAGCCGAATACTGTATCGGGTGGGAAGGGGAAAACATTTTTTACTTCTTTGTTTTGTGTCAAAAAGTCACGTCATTTCTCCCAGACCCTAATTTGCATATCCCAAACCGAATCCCAAACCGAATCCTGGATTCAATGCATCGCCTATATATATATATATATTCCTACTCCCATTATGTTACATTATCTGACATTTGTTATTAGGTGATATACCTGCCCTACAGCTGGATGAGGGTGCAACCCAATATCTTGCTGCCAAACACAATACAGTGGAAGAAGGTAACTCTTGCAGGTGTATTTATTAATGTAATTACGTTCATAAAGCTTACGTTATAATCTCTCCTAACAGCAGCAGTGGTTGCATAGACTAAACACTCTAATTCCAGGCAAAATATTTCACTTTCTCACCTCCATGTTCTGTCTCATTCCATCAGGATTACTGTCAAATATTCCCATGATGCAAAGTGGCTAACTTTTTTACCTTATGAACCGACTCTTAAACAATCCTCTCCCTATGTGTTCAGCCAGTGGAATACTCTCTTACCCAGTGTGCATTTCTTTGCTAGGTCAGCGCCTTGTGGGTATCGGTGGCACTAGTGAAACGTCCTCTATCATCGTTCAGTCCATAACCCGAGCTTCCACGGAGACCACGTACAGCGCTTTGCCCAGATTTGCATCAGACGCCACCAAAGTGACATCCAAAGGGGCCGGCCTATCCAAGGCTTTCTTGGGACAGAAGAGCACTTTTACTGTAGACTGCAGCAAAGCAGGTGAGGATGTTACTTGTTCTGTTGGAGGAATTAGGAAACCAACCGACTTCCACTTATCAACTATAACATCTGATAAAATAGCGAAGTGTTCTAACTAGTCCGTGGGTTTCATTCAGTTCAGCTGAAACACTGCAGGTTTTGCAAATGCCCTGAAAAGATATATTGACGTACCAATGTTGACACACACACAAAAACTATTTTAATTTACAGTACAATCCTCGTTTTACATTTTTTAAGGGGACCAGGAAAAAAATGATGTAAAATCCGGGGAAAGTGTAAAATCAAAAAAAAAACGTGTTAAAGTAACTTTTTCTTCAAGTACTGAAAGGATATAAGCACAGGAGTGAGTTTTACTTTGAGATACAATATTTAGTGAGTTAATAACAAGGGTTAAACATTGCAGTGTTAAAGGGATACTGTCATATAAATCAGTTAATAGTGCTGCTCCAGCAGAATTCTGCACTGAAATCCATTTCTCAAAAGAGCAAACAGATTTTTTTATATCCAATTTTGAAATCTGACATGGGGCTAGACATTTTGTCAATTTCCCAGCTGCCCCTGGTCATGTGACTTGTGCCTGCACTTTAGGAGAGAAATGTATTCTGGCAGGCTGCTGTTTTTCCTTCTCAATGTAACTGAATGTGTCTCAGTGAGACATGGGATTTTACTATTGAGTGTTGTTCTTAGATCTACCAGGCAGCTGTTATCTTGTGTTAGGGAGCTGCTATCTGGTTACCTTCCCATTGTTCTTTTGTTTGGCTGCGGGGGGGGGGGGAATGGGGGGGTGATATCACTCCAACTTGCAGTAAAGAGTGATTGAAGTTTATCAGAGTACAAGTCACATGACTTGGGGCAGCTGGGAAATTGACAAAATGTCTAGCCCCATGTCAGATTTCAAAATTGAATTTAAAAAAAATCTGTTTGCTCTTTTGAGAAATTGATTTCAGTGCAGAATTCTGCTGGAGCAGCACTATTAACTGATTCATTTTGAAAAAATGTTTTTTCCCATGACAGTATCCCTTTAATGTTACACTATGGGGGGCATGTGCTTCTCTGTCAGTCACATACACAACCTAAAGCAATAAGTGATTGGTGCAGGACTGTATAAGGGACACACTCATTGCAATTGGCCATTTACAGGCACAACCATAGCAATATTGAAAATTGCCTATTGGTCAAGACCACAGCAGGGCCCTTTACACTCATGGGTTTGCTGGCTCAGTTGTTTCTAATAACAACTGTCTCAGAATATCCCTCTCTACATCATACTAACCGGTGGTTCACCTTCCAAACATTATATTTCAGTTCCTTTGTTTTAAGATTGTTCCCCAGAAATAAAGACTTTTTTTAAATTACTTTCCATTATTTATTTTTTACTGTTTTTCCACAATCTAAGTGTAAAGTTGAATGTCCCTGTCTCTGGTGTTTGAGTCTGACAGCTCAGTAATTCAGGCGCAGACTCAGAACTGTTACATTTTACATCAAGTATTTACATAACATGTTACATTTTACATCAGCTGCCTTTAATGAAACCCAGAGATTCTGCTCAGCAGGGACAAAGATAAGAAATGGATCAACTAAATGTATCCATTTAGAACAGTTTACAGGGTCGGCGACCCCCCTACCAGAGCTGCTTTAGAAGGTGAAAAATGACACTTTACACTTCAGTATTAGAAAAACAGTGACACATAGAAAATAGAAAGTAATTGGAGAAAATCTTTATTTCTGGGGATCTGTCTGAAAACAACTAGTTGCTTGAAGGTGAACTACCCCTTTAAAAGGGCAATTCACCTTTAAGTTCACTTTTTGGGGCAAATTCACTAAGATTCAAAGTTGCGCCAGGCGTATTTTCGCCAGCGCTCCGCAAATTCACTAAAATCTGAAGTTGCGCACAGGGGTAGCGTAAGTTTTCGAAGTTGCGCTAGCGTTAATTCGCCAAGCGAAGTTTCGCTAGCGATGGTTCATTTGCATACGGCGCCAAATTCAAATTTCAATGGAGGAACACGTATTAGCACTACAAATGCCTAGAAAACCTTCAAATCAGCAAATAAAAATGTTATTTTGCCCTACACATGTGCCCACTGTCTAGGTAAGTTGCCATGAGTCAGGAAATGTAGCGGGGAAGGAGGGGAGCCCCAAAAATATTTTCGATATTTTTCAGCCATCATGTAGTAAACACGCCAGCGTTTTTTGGGACTTTTTTTGAAACAATCCCTATCTACTCTATTGCGCTTCGCCAGGTCTGAGGTGGCGAAGGAAGTCTAGCGTAAAAGGTAGCGTTCAGTACACTGCGAAAGTTAGTGAATTTGCGTAGTTACGTCGCTAGCGAAAATTCGTCTGGCGTAAAGGTGCGAAGTAACACTAGCGAAACTACACCAGCGTTCGTTAGTGAATTTGCGCAGTAACGAAAAATGCCAAACGCTAGCAAATTATGGCTAGCGTTCGGCGCTTAGTGAATATGCGCCTTAGTATGTTATAGAATGGCCAATTCTAAGCAACTTTTCAATTGGTCTTCATTTTTTATTCTAGTTTTTGCATTATTTGTCTATTTTCTTCTGACTCTATCCAGCTTTTAGGGTCACTGACCCACCTTAAAACAAATGCTCTGTAAGGCTACAAATGTATTGTTATTGCTACTTTTTATTCCTCATCTTTCTATTCAGGCCTCTCCTATTCATATTCCAATCTCTTATTCAAATCAGTGCATGGTTGCTAGGGGAATTTGAACCCTAGCAACCAGATTGGTGAAAATGCAAACTGGAGAGCCGCTGAATAAAAAGCTAAATACGTTAAAAACCACAAATAATAATAAATGAAAACCAATTGCAAATTGTCTCAGAATATTGCTCTCTACAGCATACTAACAGTTAATTTAAAGGTGAACAACCCGTTTAAGTGGATGAACTTAAAATTGAAATGTATTTCTTAATATGAAACTTCTGTTGCTTTTTTGAAGGTTCCAACATTCTGCTGGTGGGGGTCCATGGCCCCACCCTGCCCTGCGAGGAGGTCTCTATCAAACACATGGGGAACAAACACTACACTGTCAATTACCATGTGAAGGAGAGAGGGGATTATTTGCTGGTGGTGAAATGGGGTGAAGAGCACATTCCCGGGAGCCCATTCCACATCACTGTCCCATAATTCTTGCACCCCATTAAAAAAGGATTAAAAAATGCATAAAAATGAATTGATTATATGGAGCTAAGAATGTCGGGGAGTGGAAATCATTCCGTAAAATTTTATATTTTACTTTTTTTTTTATACTAGAGAAATGACAAATTTTATGTGCATTTTAGAAGATCAGGCAATAAGTTAAGTATCCGCCCTTTCATTTCCATCCTTCACTGCTTCTGGGTTTATTTATGTGTTTAATATTATTAACCCCTGTCGCGCCGAGGCCCCGTGACCACAGAACAGCGGCCAATGGCGTTCCCAATGTTTAAAGGATATTAAGATATGAATGAAAATAAACTGGAACTACTGATCCCTCCTTCTTTCTTATCTCTTACCATGAACCAATAAAATCTCTCACTGTGGGTTAACCCCAACTGCCCCCCCCGGGGACTGGTCACATGTGACTTTTGTGTACTGACGGTACCCTAATTATAAAGAGGGGTTACCTGCCGTGTAGTTTGCATGCAAGTAAGTATGAAAGGGTGCCTTATTGCATGTAAGAATGGTATTTCTGTTTATATATTTAGTGGTGGGAGCTGCCATACTACTACTAATGCCCACACTCTTCCCCTCTGTGCTTAATCTCTGCTTCCCATTAGGAGACACTTTTCTCAGTTCCACAGCTTGTGCGACACTGCTCGGGTGTATTTTGTATATTGATCTCTGCTCCGTGTCTATATTTCAGATGTGTGAATTGGGGTTGAGGTTTTTACTGGAACCAGCACTTTCATAGTAAAGTTTTACAAGGAACCAATGCGAGTGTGATATGAATCCATACATGACCTACAAGGAAATAGATGGCAAAGGCCTCGTGTTTGGGAACCTCTGCCATAGAGACATAGCCAACATAAAGTAGACTGTATATGGACATTTGGACAGTCAGCTACGGTTTCCTCTATATTGCTAAATCACTACCACAGACCCTGGAATATATTCTGTTTATAAGTTCACCTTCTATACTGTATGAGGGCATTCCTTCCCAATTGGTGCCTTCATAGGCCTCTCCATAGACCCCTATATAGCCTTATCCATAGGCCTCTCTATAGGCCCTCCATGCCCTTTCCATAGGCGCCTCCATGGCCTTCTCCATCGGTCCCTCCATGGCCTTCTCCATAGGCCCCTCCATGGCCTTCTCTATAGGCCTCTCCATAGGTCCCTCCATCACCTTTTCCATTGGTCCCTCCATCGCTTTCCCCATAGGCCTTTCTATGGCCTTCTCCATTGGCCCCTCAATGGCCTTCTCCATAGGCCCCTCCATGGCCTTCTCTATAGGCCTCTCCATAGGTCCCTCCATCACCTTTTCCATTGGTCCCTCCATCGCTTTCCCCATAGGCCTTTCCATGGCCTTCTCCATTGGCCCCTCAATGGCCTTCTCCATTGGTACCTCCATGGCCTTTTCTATAGGCCTCTCCACAGGACCCTCCATCACCTTTTCCATAGGTCCCTCCATGGCCTTCTCCATAGGCCCCTCCATGGCCTTTCCATAGGCCCTCTGCATGGCCTTCTCCATAGGCCCCCTCCATGGTCTCTCCATAGGCCCCTTCCTGGCCTCTCCATAAGTCCCCTCCATGGCCTTTTCCATAGGTCCCCTCCATGGCCTTTTCCATAGGCCCCTTCCTGGCCTCTCCATAGGTCCCCTCCATGGCCTTTTCCATGGGTCCCCTCCATGGCCTTTTCCCATAGGCTCTCTCCATGGCCTTTTCCCATAGGCCCTCTCCATGGCCTTTTCCCATAGGCTCCTCCATGGCCTCTCCATAGGGCCCCTCCATGGTCTCTCCATAACCTCCGTGGGCTTTTATGGCTGTGTAGGTATTCAAGAGGCCTGTGGAGCAGATAGAATACGTATCTCCACCTCTCACTTCTAGAACTCTGAGGAATACCAGACACTGGGGGCAGATGGACCTTCTTTAACTCTTGTGTGAAGCTGTTGATTGGTTGAGAAAAACAATATGGCAGCTCCAGAGAAGGTATATTCAGTGCTCAGAATCCTCATAACAAATGGAATTAAAGGCACCTTATTATCTGGTATGAGCTGGGATAAGTTTTATATTCACCTTTGTATGATGACTTATCTGAATCAATGACATTTCTACTAAAATACAACTCCCAGCATCCTCTAACAACCAGGGGCTTCTCATGTCTTCCTTGGGGGGCTGCTAAGCTGCACGATGTTTTATCTATAATCAAGCTGAACATACTGCTCTAGTGACCCCTGAATATAAAGATATTATAGAGACCGTAACCATGTGGCAGGGCTTGGGGTTAATGCCCCGCGGGGGGGGTCACTTTCTCACCCGATGATAAAATCTCAATCTTAATGACTAAATTATTTCCAAGTCCTTTGTACAGAATCACTTTCTATTCACCCGGAGAAGCTCCGCCCACTTACCCTCTATGGTATTTAGTACATAACACTATATTTGGAAACATTCGCTGATGACTTTGTGATGCTTCCTATTGTGCTTTGTGCCTCACTGTGAAATTCTACTTGTAACAAATAAACTGGAATAAATGCTGCAGTCTGCAACACAAGCCCCGCCTCCTTCTCTTGTCTGTCTCGGGCTGTAGGTCATGTGACTTTCGTGAATGTCAGAGAATACAGGATATAAATACTGTAAATGATATCAGATTAAATCATTTTGTTTTGGGGGGTTACTGAGCAATAGATTCCAGATTTGATCATTATTTTTATCCCTGAGGGGTTGTTATGTGACCATATAAAGGCACAAGGCTGCAGGCTGAGTTATACAGGGAACTCTGAGTATCACTCATGTATTATATGGGATAATGTACCCCCTACTGTAAATGATAAGGATATTAGAAGTCACTGAGGGGTTGTTATGTGACCATATAAAGGCACAAGGCTGCAGGCTGAGTTATACAGGGAACTCTGAGTATCACTCATGTATTATAAGGGATAATGTACCCCCTACTGTAAATGATAAGGATATTAGAAGTCACTGAGGGGTTGTTCTGTGACCATATAAAGGCACAAGGCTGCAGGCTGAGTTATACAGGGAACTCTGAGTATCACTCATGTATTATAAGGGATAATGTACCCCCTACTGTAAATGATAAGGATATTAGAAGTCACTGAGGGGTTGTTCTGTGACCATATAAAGACACAAGGCTGCAGGCTGAGTTATACAGGGAACTCTGAGTATCACTCATGTATTATAAGGGATAATGTACCCCCTACTGTAAATGATAAGGATATTAGTAGTCACTGAGGGGTTGTTCTGTGACCATATAAAGGCACAAGGCTGCAGGCTGAGTTATACAGGGAACTCTGAGTATCACTCATGTATTATAAGGGATAATGTACCCCCTACTGTAAATGATAAGGATATTAGTAGTCACTGAGGGGTTGTTCTGTGACCATATAAAGGCACAAGGCTGCAGGCTGAGTTATACAGGGAACTCTGAGTATCACTCATGTATTATAAGGGATCATGTACCCCCTACTGTAAATGATAAGGATATAAGAAGTCACTGAGGGGTTGTTCTTTGACCATATAAAGACACAAGGCTGCAGGCTGAGTTATACAGGGAACTCTGAGTAGCACTCATGTATTATAAGGGGTAATGTACCCCCTACTGTAAATGATAAGGATATTAGAAGTCACTGAGGGGTTGTTCTTTGACCATATAAAGGCACAAGGCTGCAGGCTGAGTTATACAGGGAACTCTGAGTATCACTCATGTATTATAAGGGATAATGTACCCCCTACTGTAAATGATAAGGATATTAGAAGTCACTGAGGGGTTGTTCTTTGACCATATAAAGACACAAGGCTGCAGGCTGAGTTATACAGGGAACTCTGAGTATCACTCATGTATTATAAGGGATAATGTACCCCCTACTGTAAATGATAAGGATATTAGAAGTCACTGAGGGGTTGTTCTGTGACCATATAAAGGCACAAGGCTGCAGGCTGAGTTATACAGGGAACTCTGAGTATCACTCATGTATTATAAGGGATAATGTACCCCCTACTGTAAATGATAAGGATATTAGAAGTCCCTGAGGGGTTGTTCTGTGACTATATAAAGGCACAAGGCTGCAGGCTGAGTTATACAGGGAACCCTGAGTATCACTCATGTATTATAAGGGATAATGTACCCCCTACTGTAAATGATAAGGATATTAGAAGTCACTGAGGGGTTGTTCTGTGACCATATAAAGACACAAGGCTGCAGGCTGAGTTATACAGGGAACTCTGAGTATCACTCATGTATTATAAGGGATAATGTACCCCCTACTGTAAATGATAAGGATATTAGAAGTATTTAGTGATTTTATACCCCAGGGATAAAGCTCTACTATAAAATCCCTCCTTTGGGGTTGCAGTACAATATATAGAGGTATTGGAGCAGTGTGACAGCCCAGTGTGATTTCAGCTTCATGTCGAGTCCTTTTCCCTCCCTCCTCCTCCTCCTGTTTCTCTCCAGTATCAGTCTCCCAGGAGACCCACAGTAAACTCCACTCTGAGCTGCAGGACCTGCTTATCCCATTGCACAAGTCACTTGCTGCCTCTCTTGGATCCCATCCACCTCCCCAGCAAATTAAGGGATTTATTACATAACTTGTGCTGAAGATGAAGGACCTGCTCACTACCAGGAACCAGAACTGCTGGAAGGAGCTGATTGAGAAGGAAACGGCCTCCAGGATGTACTGGAAGCTGAGATACAAACAGGAGAATCCACAGAACCTCCAGGAGAAGAGCAGGAAGAGGAAAGAAGGGTCTCTGCCCAATATTAGGACCACCCTGCTGCCCCCTATTCATGTCCCCAAGAAACCAGAAGTGAAGCAACCGAAGGAGCTGACCTGTGGCCTCCCAGAAGAAGAGGAGTTGGGGGAGATGAGAGTTGCCTCTCCGCACACCTCCAGTTTACTCTATGATGGCTTCTCCAAGGAGGGCAAAGGCAGGTCCCTGTATCTGAGGAAGAGGAAGGAGATTATCCCAGAGGAGAAATATCCTTATCCAGTTCTCTCCTCCTGGGAGTATGGCTGGAGATTAGGTATGTACAGAAACCCTAAACTCTTATATTCTGCATGTCTTTCACCTGACACCTCAACTGCTCTGTCGTTGCTAGGGGTCAATTATATTGGCAACCAGAAAGCAGATATAGTGCAGATTGTACTGTTTTAAGGCGTGTTTAAAGGGTAAGACAGAAAAGACATTTGCGCCCATGTTAACAACCCCTAACCTTTTTCTTGCAGATGATATGGTGAAAGAAGCTAAGGCTCCGATCCATGGAAGGTGCAAAATAGTGAGAGATACATTTTATAGCAGGAACGGAGTCGTTTCCTACCCCCAATGCACTGACCGGATGCTCTAAATATGGGCCTTGCTTTCCAAACTCGTGTTGTATGTGGCCTTTAATCCACTGCTAGAGGAGCCCCAGGAATGATACTGCGTGGAGCTCACGTGTGCAATGACCTCTATAAACCCAATGGACTTCAGCTGCTTGTTTACCTGTTTGTCTTGTCAATAAATTAACTCTGATTTTACATGTTTTTGTGACACCTTCTGCCTTCACCCTGAGGTTGTAGAATTACACATCCCAATGCAGTTCAGATTCAGTAACCAAACCTAGGCTTTCCTACGTCTGTGCCAACTTTTCCTGGTCTGTCATTGTCAATGGGTCTCAATTGCCCAAATTTTCCAATCTTATGGGTTGTTCCTGCTGAATTGTGCTTAGTACAGAGGAATACCTATGCTGCCATAGTTTTATGGGATCTCTCTGTACAGACTATGAGCAAACTTAGGGGCTGTTCCTGCTGAATTGTGCTTAGTACAGGGAATACCTATGCTGCCATAGTTTTATGGGATCTCTCTGTACAGACTATGAGCAAACTTAGGGGCTGTTCCTGCTGAATTGTGCTTAGTACAGGGAATACCTATTCTGGTTTTTTTATATGGAACTTCTCACCCATTGTAATTCTTGATAGACGATTGTAATGCAATAGGGGGGCTATGGGAGGTGATAAGGAGCTTGTGTCCATCCCAGAATAATTGCCTCTCTATACGATGTTCTGGCTCTGAATGAGCAAATGATAATTCCATTTTCTGTGAAGGACCCACATTCCCTGTTACAGTTATTTTATGTCAGTCTTTGCAGAGAATGAAAGAGTAACGGTAATTAGTGAGTTGGTGACACATTGTACTGCACATTGTTACTGTAACTGTCTCCAAGGCAACAGGACAATGGGTTTGTGCCTCATTCCCAGAATGAACGGCAGAAACAGGAGCCACAATGAGACGTGTCGGTGCCACGACAACCAAATTGGCCTGAAGGAGTCGGCATTGTCTGATGGGACCTGAGTAACTGCATTCATTTATATCAGAATAAACGGAAATTTCACTTTCCAAACTGGTTGGGCTTCACCAGAACTGGGCAGGAACCCCCCCATGTACTAACAGGTTGTGGGAAGGAGTTTAGTGATGGTCACAAGGTTCCTTTATGGTCAGTTTTTGTGCTTGTCTGGGGGAAGGTATTTCCTGATACTCCCGTGAATCTCAAAACTTCCTTCCTGCTTAAAAAAGCCAAACTGCATTTATTAGCGGCGGCACATTTACATACCTCCCAACTGTCCCGTTTTTCGCAGGACAGTCCCGATTTTGACAGCTCAACCCACAGTCCCGGATGTTGCTGAAATGTCCAGACTTTCTCTTTAATCTCCTGCACTGAACAGCCAGAAAAATATACGTTTCTAAAACTTAATTGGGTTTTGGCAGAGATCTCAGAATACACGACAGGTGCACTTTGATACATTTGTAACAATTACACAAGATACGCAAAAAAAAACCAATTGTAACCAGCCCCGGATTTGTGGAAAAGCCTCAGAGGCACAGGCCTAGGGCGGCAGAATTTTAGGGGAGCAGCATACCCCCCAACCACACCTGCATTGGTTAAGAAACATTCACAGGAGATACAATCGTTTTTAACATTTCCTGTGCACCAATGGGGATGGGGGGCAATGAAAGGCAATGGGCCTAGGGGTGCCTGCTATGTCAATTTGGCCCTGATTGTAACTATTTAAGATAAGCAAAGAAACAATTTAAGATAGCAGGTCTCTTGGGAGAACTGAGACTTGCAGCATAAAGGGCAAATCACTTTCATTAGCAAAACTGTAATAACACCTAAAACCTGTCCCTAAAACTCCCAGACTTTCTATAACCTGCCAAATTTTGTAAACGGGACACTGTAATTAGGGGTGTGAAAAATGGTTGCACTGCAGATCTTTTTGTCCCTCTTTCAAAATGTTGGGAGTATTTACAGGGCGTTCATTGTTCTCGGCAGTCCCTGTCTCAGAGAAGCTTGCAATCTTAAGTCCCTATTAATGATGGGCGAATTTCTTTGTCTACCTTTGATTTGCGGCGAAATACCGCATTTCGCCATCTGTTTTTTTTTTTTCATGAAATTCCCAGCAGAATAATTGTCAGCGACAAAAAAAAAAAAAAATTGCAGAGAAAAACGCCAATAAAAAAACGCCTATTGACATTGGGACCAAGAAAAATATTTGCTGCCTAAAAAATGATCATACATTGACTTCAATGTGTTTCGCACATTTTTTGACTTCGTGAGTTTTTGCATATTTTCTCAAATTTTTTGGTGAAACAGGACAGATTGGCTCATCACTAGTCCCTATTACACACACTAGGGTCGGTTTTACAGGAGCCAATCAGACTGGCAGGGTGTCTGTGCCCAGTGGAGGTCACAAACTCAGAAGTAGGGGGCAGTAGTGAGACATCTGTGTGTTGCTGCTCCTTATAAATACAGTGATGCCAAAGGTGCGAACATTGTATTTATGGGATAAGTGCAGGTCATTCTGGAGCAAACACTTTTCAGTCTGCACCCTTGTTTTTTGTACTTTGCAACCTGCCTTGTAGTGATGTGCAGGCCGGCCCCATACTCGCGGGATCCGGGCGGGTTTGGGCTGACCTTGCACCCCATTTGCGTGTGGCGGACAGGTCCAGGTTGAGCTCTTCTTTTTGCTCTCCCCGCTATCCACCCTGCACTGACGGCTTTCGACTTCCACCTTCCTTTTTTATAGATGCACGCCTGCTCACCCCGCCCCCTTTTGTGACATCATTGGCAGGCGCAGGTCTATAAATGGAACCCGGAAGTCTGGCGCAGGCGGGTTAGGGTCGGGACTGCTCACAAAATAAATGTAAATATATATATAATCATTGTTTCTGTACCATAATATAACCCAGCATTGTGTAACCATGAAAAAAGAAACCAAAAGCTTTTCTAATTTTTGTATACAGGTATGGGATCTGTTATCCGTAAACCTGTTATCCAGAAAGCTCAGAATTACAGAGTGACTGTCTCCAATAGACTCCATTTAATCCAAATAATCCAAATTTGTAAAAATGATTTCCTTTTTCTGTGTAATAATAAAACAGTAGCTTGTACTTGATCCCAACTAAGATATAATTAATCCTTATTGGAAGCAAAACCAGCCTATTGCGTTTATTTAATGTTTACATGTAGGGATGGGCGAATTTGACGGGTTTAGTTTTGCCAAATATTCGCCACCGGCGAAATGTCGCGGACGGCCATTAAAGTCAATGGGTGTCAAAAAAATTTTGTCGCGCGGTGAAATTGTTTAGACGCACGTCTTTTTTTTTTTTACGCACGCCGCCATACAAGTCTATGGGCGTCATTTTTCCGCCAAAATGAGGCGAAAAAATTCGCCCATCCCTATTTACATGATTTCTTACATGATTGAAAATTAGAATTTTTAAATTCAAATTTTGAGTTTATTTTAGTGTAAGCCGACTAGGGAATAGTCAAAATTCGATTAAAATTTTAAAAAAATTCTAAATTTGAATTTTGAAATTGATCATGTACTGTCCCTTTAAGAATTCATATTCACCTAATTGCCATCTAAAACCTGCCGAATTGGTGTTTTGGCCTATGGGGGACCTCCTACAATCAATTTGGAGTCATTTGGTGGACTTTTGAAAAAAATAAACATTTTTAAAATAAAAACATACAATTTTCAAAAAAAAATGTTTTTTTGGGTTAAAAACCTTGAATCAAATTTGATTCGAATTTGCAGCCCGATCCTATTCATTTTTTTTTTTAAATAAATTTAAATTGGTCATTTTTTTTCCAATTTTGAGTTTACAGGAGTTGATGGGAGTTTTTAGAAACTCCCATGAACTCGAAATTCAACCCTTGATAAATCTGCCCCTAAATGTATGAAGATCCAAATTATGGAAAGATCCATTATCTGGAAAACCCCAGGTCCTGAGCATTCTGGATAAGAGGCCCCATCCCTGTATTTTTATTTTCTGCCCAATAGGAATGCCCTGCATGTATGTCGAATATGGTACATTATACTTGTTTAACTGAGATAACTAATGGCCTCGCTCTTCTTGGCCGGCCAATAGAACTAGATCCCAGAGTCCAATCACAGCAGATTCTTCCATTTATTCCAGGGCCCCCCAAAAAAAGTTGGGGAGGTGATTTATCAACATTTAAATTTGAAATGTTGATGAAATTTAAAATCTCTTAAACAAAAACTCACAAATTCAAATGATATTTTCTAACACTTGAATGTTTGTATTTATTAAGCCCAAAGATGAAATGTAAAACTTCAGCCTCTCAAAGCTTGTGGGAGTCAGTGGGATTTGCAAAATTCAAGCTTTTAGTTTTTTAGTTCATTTTTGAGCTTATAAACTCACACATTTTGGTTTTCTCCGTGATTGTTTAAAAGTCAAGTTTTTCAATTCAGATTTCTTATAAATTGATTGGAAGTAGTAAAAAACCTCTAAAAACCTCACAAGGAAGAGTGACAGGAAGGAAGTCTCACCGATCAATACCGGCCACAATAGCAGGAAAAGAAACTACAACTCTCAGGAACGTTTCAAACATGATCATTTATGTAACACCAAAATACATAATTCTGATTATTATTGGCTCATTTGAAATCTTTTTAAGATGATAATATTTTTCCTTTAACACCCAGAATAAGCTCTGGCCTCAGCTCAGCCTGGAGTTCTGGTCAAATTTGGGTCAATATGTATTTGTTTGCTTTCAAATTCTTCAATCTATGACCGGTCCAACCATATTTCCCATATCTGTCTGAATTTGTGAGCTAAGAGGGGGTGACCAGAGGCTGAATCTTTAAGGGGCTGGACAAGGATTGTTCTATGGGAGCAAATAAATGGCCAACTTTGCCCAAATGAGTCTAATTGACAGTTTATCCCTTCCTGCCCCCTCTATATATTCTTCAGACTGGTGAATCTATCAAAGAGCAGAGAAGACTTCACATTACAATGGGGGACGCCATTAGGTTCTGATGACAAAACATTCCCGTAGCAACATAACCCTGAGCCCCGGGGCCCTTTCCCACGTGCCCATACCCATAATTATCAGATATAAAGATAAGAAGTAACAACTGCTCCTTGTTGGCTCCGGCAATAGCGAATGTGCAACACGAGATCTTATTTCCTCTCCAAAAATATCTTTCTCCTGGAAGTGAGACGCTTTGATTCCGTCAGCTGCACCTCGACAGGGAAGTGATCACTCACCTCTAGAGCCTGAGACGTAAGGAAAAGCCATTAGTGAAGGGAAAGTGTCGTCTATGTAGCGCTTGAGTTCTATTGGCTGGTTCTTTTGGGAAATGGGTGGGAAACGATACGTTTTAGCCTTAAAATGCTCTGGGGAGTCTGACAGTCCCAAATGTTGGTCCACTAAATGGGGAGAGACATATTATAAAGTGGGTGGAGCAGTAAACAAATGTGGGAGTGGTTTGTGTAGATCTGCTGTTCCCTGGATGGACATGGGGGATGGATCACATTGTGTTACCTGGGATATCTTTGGGCAGTTAGTGTTAGGACCCCCGCTGTTGCTGTACTTAGGGTCATACTGGGGTGTACAAGGGTCGAACTGGGCCAGCGGGACACCGGAGAAAAACCCGCTAGCCCAGACCCGATAGCTGCCGATGCTCCAAGCCGCTGATTTTCTTCCCCCGACTCGTGTGCTTAAGGTTGCCACCTGGCCAGTGTTTTACCGGCCTGGCTGGTAAAAATAATGGTTGATCCCAATGTTATTAATAGGGAATAAAGATAAATATATAGGAAGGTCAGTGATCCCAATGTTATTAATAGGGAATAAAGATAAATATATAGGAAGGTCAGTGATCCCAATGTTATTAATAGGGAATAAAGATAAATATATAGGAAGGTCAGTGATCCCAATGTTATTAATAGGGAATAAAGATAAATATATAGGAAGGTCAGTGATCCCAATGTTATTAATAGGGAATAAAGATAAATATATAGGAAGGCCAGTGATCCCAATGTTATTAATAGGGAATAAAGATAAATATATAGGAAGGCCAGTGATCCCAATGTTATTAATAGGGAATAAAGATAAATATATAGGAAGGTCAGTGATATGATCCCAATGTTATTAATAGGCAATAAAGATAAATATATAGGAAGGTCAGTGATCCCAATGTTATTAATAGGGAATAAAGATAAATATATAGGAAGGTCAGTGATCCCAATGTTATTAATAGGGAATAAAGATAAATATATAGGAAGGTCAGTGATCCCAATGTTATTAATAGGGAATAAAGATAAATATATAGGAAGGCCTGTGATCCCAATGTTATTAATTGGGAATAAAGATAAATATATAGGAAGGCCAGAGATCCCAATGTTATTAATAGGGAATAAAGATAAATATATAGGAAGGCCAGTGATCCCAATGTTATTAATAGGGAATAAAGATAAATATATAGGAAGGCCAGTGATCCCAATGTTATTAATAGGGAATAAAGATAAATATATAGGAAGGCCAGTGATCCCAATGTTATTAATAGGGAATAAAGATAAATATATAGGAAGGCCAGTGATCCCAATGTTATTAATAGGGAATAAAGATAAATATATAGGAAGGTCAGTGATATGATCCCAATGTTATTAATAGGCAATAAAGATAAATATATAGGAAGGTCAGTGATCCCAATGTTATTAATAGGGAATAAAGATAAATATATAGGAAGGTCAGTGATCCCAATGTTATTAATAGGGAATAAAGATAAATATATAGGAAGGCCAGTGATATGATCCCAATGTTATTAATAGGAAATAAAGATAAATATATAGGAAGGCCTGTGATCCCAATGTTATTAATTGGGAATAAAGATAAATATATAGGAAGGCCAGAGATCCCAATGTTATTAATATCGAATAAAGATAAATATATAGGAAGTGACCCCAATGTTATTAATAGGGAATAAAGATAAATATATAGGAAGGCCAGTGATCCCAATGTTATTAATAGGGAATAAAGATAAATATATAGGAAGGTCAGTGATCCCAATGTTATTAATAGGCAATAAAGATAAATATATAGGAAGGTCAGTGACTCCAATGTTATTAATAGGGAATAAAGATAAATATATAGGAAGGTCAGTGATCCCAATGTTATTAATAGGGAATAAAGATAAATATATAGGAAGGCCAGTGATATGATCCCAATGTTATTAATAGGAAATAAAGATAAATATATAGGAAGGCCTGTGATCCCAATGTTATTAATTGGGAATAAAGATAAATATATAGGAAGGCCAGAGATCCCAATGTTATTAATAGGGAATAAAGATAAATATATAGGAAGGCCAGTGATCCCAATGTTATTAATAGGGAATAAAGATAAATATATAGGAAGGTCAGTGATATGATCCCAATGTTATTAATAGGCAATAAAGATAAATATATAGGAAGGTCAGTGATCCCAATGTTATTAATAGGGAATAAAGATAAATATATAGGAAGGTCAGTGATCCCAATGTTATTAATAGGAAATAAAGATAAATATATAGGAAGGCCTGTGATCCCAATGTTATTAATTGGGAATAAAGATAAATATATAGGAAGGCCAGAGATCCCAATGTTATTAATATCGAATAAAGATAAATATATAGGAAGTGACCCCAATGTTATTAATAGGGAATAAAGATAAATATATAGGAAGGTCAGTGATATGATCCCAATGTTATTAATAGGGAATAAAGATAAATATATAGGAAGGTCAGTGATCCCAATGTTATTAATAGGGAATAAAGATAAATATATAGGAAGGCCAGTGATCCCAATGTTATTAATAGGGAATAAAGATAAATATATAGGAAGGCCAGTATTTTTTTCCGGAAAAGGTGGCAACCCTATGTGTGGTCAGGGGAGGGGGTGGGGCGGGTGGCAGCGCCCCTCAAGTGGAGTGTGAGGGGGGAGTGGTGGCTGGGTGCGGGGGCCCCTGGGGCAGTAGCCCAGGTTTGCCCTCCACCCACCAGTCCAACCCTGCTCCTACCCCAAGGACCCCCACCATTCACCCACCGCCAGTCCCTCCCCCCAAGCACACACCGTCCTTACACTTAAAGAGATACTGACACCAGAAATAACCTTTTTCTATATCCATCATAACATTATCTTTGAATGCTATTTATAATTTTGCCATAAAACTATTTGCCTGATGTTTTTACATTACCTTTCTTCCCCCATGTTCCTGTATGAGGGGGCTGCCATATTTGTGCAGCAGTCCGTTAGCATCAGAAACTCTAACTGACGGACTGAGATGGGACAGTCAGGTTGGAAAAACTGTCAGGTTTAGGAACTTTACGTAATAATTACTTACAAAAGCAGAACTATCCGCAAAAAAAGATCAACATGAGCTATAGGTAACTTTTGATGTAGATTAATATTTTGAAATGAAAATTTCTATTGTCAGTATCACTTTAAGATTTGGGCAGATATAAGCTGACGACACATTATTGCCCAATGTATGGGGCTTTCCCCTATTGATATCTGGACGAAAGTTGGTCAGATAACGATCGGCTGGGCTTAAAAATCCCATCGGATCAAAGATGGCATCTGTTTCTTGATGCGGCCCTAGGGCCCACGATGGGATCAGCTCAATATCGCCCGGGGGAGATCCGGTCATTTGGCAACCTCGTCAAACAAGCTGATCTCCTTATGTATGACCTGCTTTAAGGTGCCCATACACTGAGAGATCCGCTCGTTTGGCAATGTCGCCAAACGAGCGGATCTCCCTATGATATGCTCATCTTGAGGTGGGCAATATCGGGCTGATCCGATCGTGGGCCCTAGGGCCCAACGATCGGATCCTAACGATGCCTAATGGTGGCCATACACGGGCAGATAAAGCTGCCGATATTGGTCGTTTGGACCGATTTGACAGCTTATCTGCCCCTGTATGGGGGCTTCCGACGGGTCTTCCCGATCGATATCTGGCCACGATATCGATCGGGAAGGTTGGATTTTTACCCGACCGACCCGTCGGAGCCGCTTGGCGCATCGTAATTCGATCGTTCGGCCATACGGCCGAACGTTCGAATTATCCCCGATATAGCCATGCAGTTAGTGGCATATCGGGGAAAGATTCGCTTGTTTGGCGATGTCGCCAAACAAGCGGATCTTGGAGTCTATGGCCACCTTAACGGGCGGTCGGATCGCGGGACCGCATCAACGAATAGATGCGGCCGCGATCCAACGGGATTTTTTGTCCCATCCGATCGAGATCTGGCCGACTTTCGGCCAGATCTCGATCAGTGAAGCCCGTCGGGGGGCCCCATACACGGGCCAATAAGCTGCCGACACGGTCTGTCGGCAACTGTTTCGGCCCGTGTATGGCCACCTTTACTTTTGCTATGATCGGGGAAGGGAGGGCAGATTCGGGTCTGGGGCCCACAAGCACTGGGGTTTTTACTTGTGTCCCACCAACCCAGTCTGACCGTGGCTTTACTACTTGGGAATGAAATGAATAATGTACCTGCTCTTCTGTCAGTCCGTACGCAGCCATAAAGTCAAACACAGAGGCCGAGGCCGGTACAATGGAGCTGATGAGCTTGTCACCAACAACGACAATCCTGATAGGAACAGATAAGAACTTTAGTCTAATGACACAATATTGTAGTGCTCCTACTCATCTGGGTCAGACATATTTCTCTGCAGGGCACTCCCCAAGGCTTCACTGATTTGGGGGGTTTCATTCCTGAAGGGACTCGGTACCTGTCGTAGGCGCAGTTGGTGCTGGACTTCACCGTCGTATCTTCATTGTCCCCAATCAGCCAAACGAACTCCGTGTGATTCCGGAGCCGGATGTTCTTCCAGGATTTCTTGGGCACGTAGGAGCAGCCGGCGTTTAGGTCTCCCATGAAAATAAAATTCTGCGGAAAAGGGAACAAATTTGATTTGATGGAAGAGCCAAGGATGTGATTTATTGACTATTTCCCATTGTATTTAACTTTATTAGAGGATTCTGATTGGGTTCAGACCAACCTCCGTGTCCCATTTCTCTTTGACATCAAGGTAAACGTCATAAAGTTCATCGATTTCCCGGACGGCGGCCTCGGGGGTGGTGTGCTGGGGAATGATCACAAACTCCTTCACATCTGGGAGGGAAATGAAAAGGAAGAAATGATGATGATGATGATGATGATGATGTATGGGCTGCTGTCCAGGTCAGGCTTTGAATAACAATCAAGAACCACGGGGCCCAATGAGTGAACTGCCCCACACTGGGAGCCCACACAAACCTTCATAGTATTTGGGATCATATTGAGGGAGGCCCATGTTGCAAAGGGCTCCTTGTTGGACAGACAGATAAACAATATAGGGACATGCCAACAAAACTCACTACATAAGGACCTTACCAGTACTGGGCGCTTGAAACCAAACCACATAGGGCTCCCGAGAGAAAGCGTCTTCATCTCCCGGCTGCAAGTCCATATATTGATATGTTTCCTTCACTGACACCAAGTTCTTCCTAAAATGGGAATCGAATGGATAAACAGATGTGGGGTCAGAAGAATGTCTGAAATAACTTGTGTGAACCTAGTCTGTCCCCCAACCAACAGTATGTTAACTTGGGATGTAGGGGGCAATTAGCCATCAGATAACTCCAATTTGTAAGAACAAGGTGCACATGTCTCTAATGCATCCTCAACTGTGTGGGACGGCATTATATCTTGAATAACAATCGAATACACACATTTCATAAATATCCTTATCATTTACAGTAGGGGGTCCTGCAGCTCAGAGTGGAGTTTACTGTGGGTCTCCTGGGAGACTGATACTGGAGTGAAACAGGAGGAGGAGGAGGGAGGGAAAAGGACTCGACATGAAGCTGAAATCACACTGGGCTGTCAAACTGCTCCAATACCTCTATATATTGCACTGCAAGCCCAAAGGAGGGATTTTATAGTAGAGCTTTATCCCTGGGGTATAAAATCACTAAATACTTCTAATATCCTTATCATTTACAGTAGGGGGTACATTATCCCTTATAATACATGAGTGATACTCAGAGTTCCCTGTATAACTCAGCCTGCAGCCTTGTGCCTTTATATGGTCATAGAACAACCCCTCAGTGACTTCTAATATCCTTATCATTTACAGTAGGGGGTACAGTATCCCTTATAATACATGAGTGATACTCAGAGTTCCCTGTATAACTCAGCCTGTAGCCTTGTGTCTTTATATGGTCACAGAACAACCCCTCAGTGACTTCTAATATCCTTATCATTTACAGTAGGGGGTACAGTATCCCTTATAATACATGAGTGATACTCAGAGTTCCCTGTATAACTCAGCCTGCAGCCTTGTGCCTTTATATGGTCACAGAACAACCCCTCAGTGACTTCTAATATCCTTATCATTTACAGTAGGGGGTACATTATCCCTTATAATACATGAGTGATACTCAGAGTTCCCTGTATAACTCAGCCTGCAGCCTTGTGCCTTTATATGGTCACAGAACAACCCCTCAGTGACTTCTAATATCCTTATCATTTACAGTAGGGGGTACATTATCCCTTATAATACATGAGTGATACTCAGAGTTCCCTGTATAACTCAGCCTGCAGCCTTGTGCCTTTATATGGTCACAGAACAACCCCTCAGTGACTTCTAATATCCTTATCATTTACAGTAGGGGGTACATTATCCCTTATAATACATGAGTGATACTCAGAGTTCCCTGTATAACTCAGCCTGCAGCCTTGTGCCTTTATATGGTCACAGAACAACCCCTCAGTGACTTCTAATATCCTTATCATTTACAGTAGGGGGTACATTATCCCTTATAATACATGAGTGATACTCAGAGTTCCCTGTATAACTCAGCCTGCAGCCTTGTGCCTTTATATGGTCACAGAACAACCCCTCAGTGACTTCTAATATCCTTATCATTTACAGTAGGGGGTACATTATCCCTTATAATACATGAGTGATACTCAGAGTTCCCTGTATAACTCAGCCTGCAGCCTTGTGCCTTTATATGGTCACAGAACAACCCCTCAGTGACTTCTAATATCCTTATCATTTACAGATGGGGGTACATTATCCCTTATAATACATGAGTGATACTCAGGGGCCTCTGCTACGTGTCGATGCCTTGCACTTGGCCACTTACCTATAAATGAAACCATATTGTTCTTTGTAGCTCTTGCGCCCGAGTCTTTGGCTGATGGTTAAATCAAATTGATTTCGTGTTTCTGGTTGGCTAAAATAAAAGAGACACAAAGTGCAGTCGGTCAGATGGGGGGCTACATCAGGAAGGCTGAAGTCATTTATATGAACAGGACAAAAAGTGAAATCTGATACATGAAGAAATGATAAAGGCAGGTACAGATGCAAGAAGGGATGTGATGGCTTTTAGCCAATCAGAACACACTGACAGACAATGCAGTGAGCTTATTGGACTTATTAGAATTACCTATTGAGTTGTGTCATTAGAGATCGGATTACGGTGTCGCTGCTGTCCTTGATTTCCATCAGAAGTGTGATGTCACAGCGGGAAATGATCTATGGGAGAAGCGAGATACAGGGATATATATAGTGAATAAAGTAGCCCCTCTTGTAAATGATAAGGATATTACAAGTTACCGAGGAGTTTCATGACCATATAAAAGTACGAGGCCGAAGGCTGAGTGTTTTTAAACATTTTAATATTCCCATATTTTGCAACTGGGGGTACTTTATTTATTATAATACACAAGTTTCAGTGAGTCATGTGACAGAAATTACATCAGAACTCACCGTTTATAAATGATGACATCAGAACTCACCGTTTATAAGGATATCACTTACAAGATATTCATGGCTCTTGTGTATTATATAGTAAATAAACTACGCCCTGTTGTAAAATATAAGGATATTATAAGTTACCGAGGAGTTTCATGACCATATAAAAGTACGAGGCCGAAGGCTGAGTGTTTTTATACAGGTCATTGAACTCCGAGGTAACTTCTAATATCCTCATATTTTACAACAGGGGGTACTTTATTTATTATAATACACAAGTTTCAGTGAGGCATGTGACCGAAATGACATCAGAACTCACCGTTTATAACTGATGACATCAGAACTCACCGTTTATAAGGATATAATTTACAAGATATTCATGACTTTTGTGTATTATATAAATATAATAGAGAAGAGCCATGAATATCCAGTAAAGTATATCCTTATAAACAGTGCTTAGTGATGTCATTGGTTATAATTGGAGCTCAGTGATAATTGGACTCACTGAAACTTCTGAGTTCCATGACTTGTATAAAAACACTCAGCCTTCGGCCTCCTGCTTATACGATTTATATGATCGAAGCAAAGTTTTTTCCAAAACAAAATTTCGAATTTTCAAAGTCCACCAATTGACTCCAAATAGGTTCTAGGAGGGCCCCCATAGGATAGAACAGCAATTTGGCAGGTTTTAGATGGCAAATGGTTAAAGTCGAAGTTTTAAAGAGACAGTATATGATACATTTTGATATTCAAATTCGAATCGAATGTGAACTATTCCCCAGTTGATGTGCACTAAAATTAGCTTGAATTTCTAATTTTTTAAATCCTAATTTTCACTTCGACCTTTAATAAATCTGCTCCTTAGAGATAGGTATTAAAATTACCTTTCCTTCTCCTTTAATATCCATATAGTACACAAGAGCCATGAATATCCTGTAAATTGTATCCTTATAAATGGTGCTTAGTGGCAAAACTACAGAGGAATCAGACACTGCGGCTGCAGGGCGGCCCAAAAGGTATAGGGGCCCCACGAGGACCTAATTTTTATACAATTTTAATAAATATTGGTAAAACAAGTCAACTTCTAGACATTTTGGGGGGCTGAAAAATAATTTGCTGTGGGACCTGGTTACGCCTCTGATGTCATCAGTTATAATCGGAGCATAGTGATGTCATTTCTGTCACATGACTCACTGACACTTGTGTATTATAATAAATAAAGTACCCCCTGTTGCAAAGTATGAGGATATTAGAAGTCACCTCGGAGTTCCATGACCAGTATAAAAGCACTTGCGTTTTTATATGTCATGAAACTCCTCGGTGACTTATAATATCCTTATAATTTACAAGAGGGGGTACTTTATTCAATATATATTTGACAATAGGGGGTACATTACATAAAGGGGCAGATTTATCAAGCGTCAAAAGTAATGGGATTTTTTTTGAACGCCCATAACTTCGAAATTCGAATAAAAAAATTAGGCTAAAACAGCAATTCGGCAGGTTTTAGACGGCGAATAGTCAAAGTCGCATTTGTTGCATTTCCACTAATGGAAATAGTGGACCAATAACCACCCCCACCCACCCCAGATATGTGACTTCTGTCTCTGTAAAATTGTCTGTGCCAAGAACCCCCAGATGTCATTATACTGGCTAAATATAACACTAATGTCTGAAACTGCTCCAGATGTTCCTGAGACCAAAAAAGACTCGACAGCCTCTGATTTCTTATATTCACTGTGACCTACTAACTCTACTGCACCTCCCTCCTCCCATATGTATAAATACAAATATACAGAGAAGGAATGTTCTGGGCACACAATAAGCTATACCCTCATACTGTACTGTCTAAGGGAATCAATATGGCACCTCCTCCTCCCATATGTATAAATACAAATATACAGAGAAGGAATTTCTGGCCACACAATAAGCTATACCCTCATACTGTACTGTCTAAGTTCCATATAATAATTATAATGATATATATATATATATATATATATATATATATATATATATATATATATACATATATATATCTATATATATCTATATATATATATTTTTTTTTCTTTCTTTCTTTTAGTAGGTGACTTACCATTCTCACTACATTCATGATGGCAGGTTTGTCCCGTTTGGTCTCCCCAAAGGACTGGACATTGAAGGAGCAGATTCTGAGCCCCAGAGCGTCAGGGACACAGATCGCACACAAGAGAAGGAGACGCCACATGATTGTGAGCTCTTGCGGACTCAGTGATGCCTTCCCTGCGCCTCTCCTTCTCCTTAATGCAGAGTGACAGCTCCCAGCTCTTTTTATATCCCCCCAGTGAGAATAAAAACAGGAATTACTGGTTCCCCCCGATTTCACTTCTCTTTGGAAACAATTATTATGACTGTGTGACAAGTGACAAGTGGTTGGTATGTGGCTTCCAATCTCTCTGCTGTGATAACACAAACATCCTACCAACCCAAATATCTGATGAATGGTTAAAGGGGAACTCCACCCAAACACTGATTTTTGCCTAATGAAAGAAAACCTTTCTCTTCTCTGCACTGCTGCCTCTGACTCCTGATACAACTTCCCAATATCCATTCATTCCTCATTCTCACTGGGTTTATAGTTCTGTGTAACTATCATTGTGTCTGTCCCTTTCTCTTCTCTGCATTAAATACATTAAAAGCAGGACACTTGCTGCTTTTAAGTTGAAGTTGTATCAGGAGTCAGAGGCAGCAGTGCAGAGAAGAGAAAGGGACAGACACAATGACAGTTACACAGAACTATAAACCCAGTGAGAATGAGGAATGAATGGATATTGGGAAGTTGTATCAGGAGTCAGAGGCAGCAGTGCAGAGAAGAGAAAGGGACAGACACAATGACAGTTACACAGAACTATAAACCCAGTGAGAATGAGGAATGAATGGATATTGGGAAGTTATATCAGGAGTCAGAAGCAGCAGTGCAGAAAAGAGAAAGGGACAGACACAATGACAGTTACACAGAACTATAAACCCAGTGAGAATGAGGAATGAATGGATATTGGGAAGTTGTATCAGGAGTCAGAAGCAGCAGTGCAGAGAAAGGGACAGACACAATGACAGTTACACAGAACTATAAACCCAGTGAGAATGAGGAATGAATGGATATTGGGAAGTTGTATCAGGAGTCAGAGGCAGCAGTGCAGAGAAGAGAAAGGGACAGACACAATGACAGTTACACAGAACTATAAACCCAGTGAGAATGAGGAATGAATGGATATTGGGAAGTTGTATCAGGAGTCAGAAGCAGCAGTGCAGAGAAAGGGACAGACACAATGACAGTTACACAGAACTATAAACCCAGTGAGAATGAGGAATGAATGGATATTGGGAAGTTGTATCAGGAGTCAGAGGCAGCAGTGCAGAGAAGAGAAAGGGACAGACACAATGACAGTTACACAGAACTATAAACCCAGTGAGAATGAGGAATGAATGGATATTGGGAAGTTGTATCAGGAGTCAGAAGCAGCAGTGCAGAGAAAGGGACAGACACAATGACAGTTACACAGAACTATAAACCCAGTGAGAATGAGGAATGAATGGATATTGGGAAGTTGTATCAGGAGTCAGAAGCAGCAGTGCAGAGAAAGGGACAGACACAATGACAGTTACACAGAACTATAAACCCAGTGAGAATGAGGAATGAATGGGTATTGGGAAGTTATTTACAATGGTAATAACTGTTTATTTGGGGTTTACATCCCCTTTGGCAGGCAGGTCAGGTGACATTCCTAAAGCACATTTCCTGCCCTTCCACATGTTCCTACAATAAGTGACTGACAAGGATCAGGAAGAACCGGAAAAACACCCATTTCCATGCAGGTTGTGTCAGTGCTCGGGGCAGTTATCAGCTGAATGTCAGTGAGAAGTCACATTGGGACAATCAACCTCACCTTCCTGCACTTTTGGGAGACATCAGACTGGTTCCTTGTCCTTAGCTTTTGCTTATTATGGGCTGATCTAGTTCTTCTAAGGAACAGCCCTCAACTATATCTACCCCTCCTTGTTACATTTTGTCTGTGATTTACTTGAAAATGTTTTGATGAAAATGTTCCTGCTGTTAAGGGGCAGAGAAAGAAAGAGGCTGCTCTGATGTTCTTCTGCTTAGGGAAGATTTGAGAAAGGTTCTAATTTTAGAACATCAGCCTCTTTCTTTCTCCTGACAACTTCCTTGACTACTTGGTGGTCAGACTGGTGGGAAACTGACCAGCAGGTGGCGCTGTTGTAACACAATTCATTCATATTAACAGTACATGTATCCCTTAATATCTTGGGAAAAAAGAAAATAAAAAATGAATGTAAATTGTGAAAGTTCTTAGAATAGCACCCTCATCAATTTTTTATTCACTTATTTTATAGGTTTACTTATACTTTTAAAATTCAAATTCGATTTTCGATTTATCATGCTCTGGCCCTTTAAGAATTCGACTGACTATTCGCCACCTAAAAACTGATGAATTGATGTATACGTCAGTGGGAGAGGTCCAGTGACCAATTTGGAGATGTTTTTAGCCTTCCTGACATTGGATCTTTTTTTCAGAGAGTTTTTAGGTCAGAAAAATTTGGAAGTTTGATTTTTTTTTTAATAAATAACCCCCCAATCTAATTTTCCAGTAAAATTGAATTCATGTTTGTTAAAAAAGACTCACGTGAATTCGAAATTCAAACCTTGATAAATTTCAATGCCTCTTGAAATTAGTCTATTGAGACCCAGTAGTTACCACCTACCGTGACTCTTTAAAAGTCAATTATTACAGACGAAAAACATTTGTGTCAGCATTTTTGAAAGAATTTTTGGGACAAATCTACAGTCTAAAAAGGAGGAGGTCTGTAGGACCCCCGGAAAGAATTACTTATAAGCAGGGCAGCCATCAGAGGGGGACAGGGGGGAGAGTTGTAGGGGGCCCCGAGGGTAAGGGGGGCCCCGGTCACGCCACACTTACTTGATTAGCCGGGCCCCCCATCAGTGGCGTAACTAGATATTACTGGGCCCCACAGCAAATTATTTTTCAGGCCCCCAAAATGTTTAGAGGTTGATTTGTTTCTCCAATATTTATTGAAATTGTATATGAATTAGGGCCTCATGGGGCCCCTATACCTCCTGGGCCCCCCTGCCGCAGGGTCTGCTTCCTCTATAGTTACGCCCCTGCCCCCCATCTTTCTGAGAGCTGCTGACTTCGGGAAGGCATGGACGTTTAAGGGGCCCTGGCCACCAATTTTCTTATAATATGGGGGGGGTCCTGGCCACCAATTTTTTTTTCTCATGTGGGGTCCTAGCCACCAATATTTTTTAATGGGGGGGCCCTGGCCACAAATGTTTTTTTATGGGGGGCCCTGACCACCAATATTTTGTTATTTTTTATTAACATGTGGGAACCATAGCCACCAATATTTTTTTTGTTTTTTTACTGTGGGGTGGGGAGGGCGGACCTGTAGGTGGGGCTTGCGGTGGGCGCAGCAAAGGGGGCCCAGGAAATTTTGTCGTATGGGGCCCTGCGATTTCTGATGGCGGTCCTGCTTATAAGTGCACTAATAAATTCCAGAAAATACCTTTCATTAATTCTTTTCACACTAATTCTGAAGCTTGTAAAAATATTATTTTAAAATATTAGGGAAATATTAAGGGAACCTTAAAAACCATCCCATTATGGGCATCTTTTCCAATGTCCTCCCTTATTTTCATACTGGAAAGGCAGGAGCATTGGTAAACTAATTAAATCTAAGACCCAGCAGCTAATGGGTGTGAATTCCCCTCTCTCAGAACAGTTTAAGGGCTCTTACACATGAGCGTTTTTACCTGCGCTCCCCTGCGTTCGGTTTTTCGGTGTTCAGCCGCAGGGGAGCGCAGGAATAGACGCATTTCATTATTTCAAATGGGGCTGTACTCACACAGGCGCGTATAGGCAGGCGCGTATAGGCACCGAATGCAGGAAAAATGCAGCATGTTGCGTCTCAACCTGCGTTTGGCGCCTACACGCGCCTGTGTGAGTACAGCCCCATTTGAAATAATGAAATGCGTCTATTCCTGCGCTCCCCTGCGGCTGAACGCCGAAAAACGGAACGCAGAGGAGCGCAGGTAAAAACGCTCATGTGTAAGAGCCCTAATGATTGGCTGTCCAACTGGCGACCCCTTTGTGTGGCCCCCACATCCCCCTGCATTGCTAAAACCCCAGATTCAGATTATAATCCCCCTGTATTGTTCACATTTTAGACATTTACTATAAGTGCCCACATTGTTCACCTGTTTACATCTCATATAGACAGTAGCAGGGGCACCAGCATTGTGTCACTGTACAAAGTGCAGTATATACTGTTGTGTTCTCAGAGTGGTCCTGAGAGGTTACTTTAATGGTCCTGTTAGGTTTTCCGATCTCCTTCCCTTTGAAGTGTATCCTCTCATAGTGTGTGAGTAGCCCGGCCCAGCACGAGTCACACAGCAGAAATGGGACAGAGAGGCAGATACGGAGCCCCCAAGTCCCAATGATAAGGATTTCATCTCCTCTAGTGCGGAAAGTGCGCGCCCTCTAGTGGCCCCGCTTGGCACTGCCGGTTGCTCTTTGCTCTTCCTCTATAGACTGAGCGGCAGTTCCAGGTCGGAGTCAGAGTCCCGTATTGTTTTCCCGGGGTCTCCCGCTAATTCCAGCCGGTGCGGAGCCGCAGGTGAATTATATATATATATATGTACTGGGGGGTGGGGGTCAGTCATTGTGAGGATCAGGGACAGGAGTGTCAGTGTCAGTGTTTCCTTCTTATAGGAACAACCTCCTCTCTGTCCCTCACTCCCTGTCTGTGTATTTCACTCTGACACTCACCTGTCTCATTGATCATGTGGCCCATCTACAGATATGTGTATTTGTATCCCCTGTGTGTCTGTATCACATGTGTGTCTGTATCACCTGTGTGTCTGTATCATCTGTGTGTCCGTTTCACCTGTGTCTGTATCACCTGTGTCTGTATCACCTGTGTCTGTATCACCTGTGTCTGTATCACCTGTGAGTGACAAGTGAGTAAAACTGTTCTGTGTCTGTATCTCACTGTTCTGTAGGAATCTGGTTCTATTGTATTTAACCCTTTCATTGTTTTAATGCTGTAATACAGAGGGAACCGAGCTGAAGGCCTGGGGGCAGCAGGGGCTACAGAGACACCAGGGCTGATAGAATTCTCTGCCTCGGCTGATACAGAATATACTCCCTGGAGACTATAGTAGTTAGACAATCTCACTGGATATACAGAGAAGGAATGTTCTGGGCAAACACAGCACTGACCTTAGGGATATGGCAAGGGTTAACATTAATCTAGTTTGGGAGGCACAGGGTGCAGAGTTGTGAGAATGAGCAAAGGTAGAGTTTATAGCAGAGCAGAGGTTATTCGATTCATAGAAATAATGAATAATAATAAATATTCATTGGCTGGTGAGGCATGCTGGGAGTTGCAGTTCATGGTAGTCCTCAGTCGTGGCTGGTACAGGGAATGAGGGGGTCCCTGACTGTCATTTATCTCCCTATTAGCAACTGTCACTCAGGTGCTGCTAGACGGAAACTGCAGAGCTGCAGCAGAACAGGCGACTTTGCACATTTCCACCTGGGCTGGGATTGGCCAAGGGACAAAGTGCTGACAAATCAGCTGCACCCGTGTCCCTTTTCTGCTGCCTGGGGCCAAACTTGGCTCTGCTTTGTACTTGGGGAGTTGGAAGGGCTCATTTACTAATTAAGGGCAAATTTGGCCAAGTAATGAATAGCAACTACTCAGCATCTGGCTTTGATCTGTGCACCGCAGGTAGAGTCATGAAAGCAAAACTCATCAGTTGCTATAGGTTACTGGGGCAGTTACCCATTGTGTCCTCATAGTCACAGAGACAAAGATCTTTCACTGAAACCTGTAAATTTGCCTTTGTCTGGTGTGGCACAGCCACGTGGCATCTCATTCATCCCCACAGCTGCCACTTTATATCAGACCCCTGCAGCAGGATTAACTCCCATCAATGGTGCTACAACTGCCTCTTTATAGCAAACCCCTGCAGCAGGATTAACCCCTATCTCTAGTGCAAAAGATGCTACGTTATATCAGTCTCCTGCCCAAACCCCTCTAGCAGGATTAACCCCTATCACTAGGTACAGCTGCCACTTTATATCAGACCCCTGCAGCAGGATTAACCCCTATCACTAGTACCACAACTGCCACTTTATATCAAACCCCTGCAGCAGGGGTAACCCCTATCACTAGTACCACAGCAGGCACTTTAAATCAGACCCCTGCAGCAGGATTAACAGGCCCGGATTTGTGGCGAGGCCACATAGGCCCGGATTTGTGGTGAGGCCACATAGGCCCGGGTCTAGGGCGGCAAAAAATTAGGGGTGGCATTCCGCCCAGCCGCATTATGGGGACCTGTGCGTCCCCATTCAATAGCGCAGTTTGCCGCGTTTACGGCAGATGCGCGTGGGGAGTGTGGGCCTAGGGCGCCTGCCCAAGAAATCCAGGCTTGAGGATTAACCCCTGTCACTAGTGCCACAGCTGCCACTTTATTTCAGACTAAACAAAGGAAGAAAACAAAGAACGACCCATAGTGTTGCACCAACCCACTTGTAATCTGAGGTCCCAAAAGATATAAATAAGACTTAACTTTTATTAATTAAACCACATAAAATTGATATGAAACAAAAGAGTATATAATAAAATATTAAAAACGAGGTTAGGTACATGAGCTGAATCGACACTGAGTCAGCAGCTCAGGAACGGTAACTGTAGACTGAGAAAGTCTAGTGAATTAGTGTTATCAATCACACTTATTATCTTCCTATATTCTCACATACAGCAGGGTACTGGTTAACCACTGTATAAGCGGCCCTGGTGGACCGGATGAAAGTATGGGTCACTATATGTCCTATATAGATAATTAGGCCAGAATGTGGCAACACACGCTTATATCCTAAGCTATTTATGTGTTAATATATGACCACATATGTTTAGCCATATAACGGCGCAAGTGGGGTTAATGCGGACAATTATTGGAGACCTCAAAATTAAGTGCCTTCTTGGGTCCCGCTCCCCTCTCCTTTAAGTTAAAGTAAGAGCGCCGTATATATAAGCAGCCGACTGATGCGACACTGTTGCCAGTGCCGAAAGGAGGATCAATCAGACGGTGCTGTTCACGCTGCCCCTGTTCCTCCCACACCTCCCCTTCTTGGCGTTGAACAGGGGAACTTGAAACAGTGTATCCGACTAGCGACAGTGTATCCGGCTAGCGGAATACATTGGGCTAGATTCTAAAGGACGCGGTTCCCCAACCTCCCTTCCACCCTTCCGCCCTTTCACCAGTACCCATTCATTCCCGTTAAACCTAACGATTTTTAAAATAAATTAAGAAGCGCCTGACGCGCGTTTCGCTCGCCAACCTGCGAGCTTTATCAAATTGCCTTTGATAAAGCTCGCAGGTTGGCGAGCGAAACGCGCGTCAGGCGCTTCTTAATTTATTTTAAAAATCGTTAGGTTTAACGGGAATGAATGGGTACTGGTGAAAGGGCGGAAGGGTGGAAGGGAGGTTGGGGAACCGCGTCCTTTAGAATCTAGCCCAATGTATTCCGCTAGCCGGATACACTGTCGCTAGTCGGATACACTGTTTCAAGTTCCCCTGTTCAACGCCAAGAAGGGGAGGTGTGGGAGGAACAGGGGCAGCGTGAACAGCACCGTCTGATTGATCCTCCTTTCGGCACTGGCAACAGTGTCGCATCAGTCGGCTGCTTATATATACGGCGCTCTTACTTTAACTTAAAGGAGAGGGGAGCGGGACCCAAGAAGGCACTTAATTTTGAGGTCTCCAATAATTGTCCGCATTAACCCCACTTGCGCCGTTATATGGCTAAACATATGTGGTCATATATTAACACATAAATAGCTTAGGATATAAGCGTGTGTTGCCACATTCTGGCCTAATTATCTATATAGGACATATAGTGACCCATACTTTCATCCGGTCCACCAGGGCCGCTTATACAGTGGTTAACCAGTACCCTGCTGTATGTGAGAATATAGGAAGATAATAAGTGTGATTGATAACACTAATTCACTAGACTTTCTCAGTCTACAGTTACCGTTCCTGAGCTGCTGACTCAGTGTCGATTCAGCTCATGTACCTAACCTCGTTTTTAATATTTTATTATATACTCTTTTGTTTCATATCAATTTTATGTGGTTTAATTAATAAAAGTTAAGTCTTATTTATATCTTTTGGGACCTCAGATTACAAGTGGGTTGGTGCAACACTATGGGTCGTTCTTTGTTTTCTTCCTTTGTTTAGTTATATACATCTTATGACCCTGCACACCACTGTATGTTACTAATCTCAACCAACGGAAGGTGCTACCTACTTTTCTTTTCACACTTTATTTCAGACCCCTGCAGCAGAATTAACCCCTATCATTAGTGCCACAACTGCCACTTTATATCAGACCCATGCAACCAGATTAAGTACCATCAGTGGTGCTACAGTTGCTCTTTTCTATCAAACCCCTGCATCAGGATTAACCTTCATTTCAAGTGTTGCTTTCTGGAGGACCCCGGACAGCCGCTGCTTCTACTTTCTAGGATGAAGTCCCATCACCAGTACCAAAGCTGCTGTTTTGTGCCAGACCCCTGCAGCATGGTTAATGTCCATCACTAGTGCCCCAGCGGCTGCTTCTATTGGATCCCTGCTGCAAACACATCAGTGGTACTGCTGCTCCTAGTTCCAGACCCCTGCAGCAGGATTAACTCTCTTCTCTTCATAGATACCAGCGAGGAGGATGGATATAGATGTACTAAACATGTTCCTGGTGGCAGGAGGGACCCTCCTTGTCCCTTTATTGGCTTTCATGACCTCCTTCCTCTTGTGGCCAGCAGCGCTCATCAAGATTTATTACTGGTAAGGGACCCTTTAAATTTATATTTGAGGATTTTATTGGTCTGTAAGGGCTCTTACTCACGAGCGTTTCTTCATGCGCTCCCCTGCGCTCCGTTTGGCTGCGTTCAGCCGCAGGGGAGCGCAGGTCTAGACGCTGTTAATATCTTTCTATGTGCCTGTACTCACACAGGCGCATGTAAGCGCTGAACCATTGAAAAACGCAGAAAAATGCAGCATGCTGCATTTTTCCTGCGTTCAGCGCTTACATGCGCCTGTGTCAGTACAGGCACATAGAAAGATATTAACAGCGTCTAGACCTGCGCTCCCCTGCGGCTGAACGCAGCCAAACGGAGCGCAGGGGAGCGCATGAAGAAACGCTCGTGAGTAAGAGCCCTTAATGGGGCTAATAAAAAGGTCACTTGATAATTAGGCATTTCTGCCTCCCTAGCAACGTTCATTAAACATATTGCTCAGATATTAACCTTTTACTGGAATTTCATTAATTCATTCATGGGTTAAAGTGAGGCATTTCTGTCTAGGGCACAGAGGAGATCCCGTATTCTTGTGTTCCTCAGAGTCATTGACTATGTTCTAGATTTTGCAAATAAATCACATAACACACACTGAACGCCTGAATACACCTTGCATGTTTCAGTGGATTTACAGGGTTAACAGGGTCATCACACGCAAAGTGATTTACTGCCTCGTTTATAAACTACTCATATTACATGGACGCAAGGGAACCCTGAAATTTGAGTTTGATGTAGAGAGTGATATTTTGAGACAATTTGCAATTGGTCTTCATTTTCTATTATTTGTGTTTTTTGAGTTATTTAGCTTTTTATTCAGCAGCTCTTCAGTTTGTAATTTCAGCAGTCTGGTTGCTAGGGTCTAAATGACCATAGCAACCATGCATTGATTTGAATAAGAGACTGGAATATGAATAGGAGAGGCCTGAATAGAAAGGTGAGTAATAAAAAGTAGCAATAACAGTAAATGTGTAGCCTTACAGAGCATTTGTTTTTAGATGGGGTCAGTGACCCCCATTTGAAAGCTGGAAAGTGTCAGAATAAGAAGGAAAATAATAAGAAACAATTAAAAATAAATAATGAAGACCAATTGAAAAGTTGCTTAGAATTAGCCATTCTTTATTATACTGAAAATGAACCTAAAGGTAAACCTTTAACATTAGCCTGGATCTGTGTTCCCTTGTTGCATGAATCGCTGCAGCTGAATTGCACCAAGTGAATGAGCACTCATGCTGTGATTGAGGCCACCAGGTAAGTAGCACAATTGTGAATAATTCTGCATTCCCTATTACAGGTACTGGCGCCGGGCCCTGGGGATGCAGGTTAAATATTCCAGCTATGGGAACTATAAATTCTGCTACACGGCCCGCGGGAAGCCGGGAAACAAGCCGTCGGTGCTGATGCTTCACGGATTCTCTGCACATAAGGACATGTGGCTGGGGATGGTTAAGGTCGCTCCTTATTTCTTTGCCTTTATTCACAGCATCACTTGCTCCTCAATGTTCAAGTCATTGGCGACTGCTGATTTACCATTGAAATGAGCTGCAGCCCAGGGGGAAGGAAGCTGAAACTGGCCTGTAGATTTCGGGGGTTTTGGGTCAGTTTGGGCGCCAGACAGCAGTGCAGTAAATGTCAAGAAAGGGTAACTGATCCTGTGAGTTTATATTTAGAATTTCTGCCAAAAAGCTAAACCGGGCTGCTGTTCTGATGCTAGTGAGAAAGTCAAGTGTGTCACATGAGTACCCGAAAGTACATGACTGACTGTGGCCCATAGTGGGTCCTTACACCACGCCCCATTTATTGAAGTGACCCTAAATGCAGATGGAGCCAGATCCTGGGCCCAGTAGTGCCTGGTATTGCAGAGATTTTATAATAATATTATTCCCAGTTAATTTCTTGCTAGAGACCCTTCTCTTTCTTACAGTTCCTTCCCAAGAACCTTCACCTGGTGTGTGTGGATATGCCAGGCCACGAGGGCACCTCACGTTCGGCTTTAGATGACTACTCCATCTGCGGGCAAGTTAAGAGGATACACCAGGTACCTTTGTGTGTGGGTGCTGGGTCACTAGGGTGCAAGCTCTCTGTAACAGATAGCAGCTCCCTAACACAAGATAACAGCTGCCTGGTAGATCTAAGAACAACTCTCAATAGTAAAATCCAGGTCCCACTGAGACACATTCAGTTATATTGAGTAGGAGAAACAACAGCCTGCCAGAAAGCAGTTCCATCCTAAAGTGCTGGCTCTTTCTGAAATCACATGACCAGGCAAAATGACCTGAGATGCACCTACACACCAATATTACAACTAAATACACTTGCTGGTTCAGGAATGGAATTATTTGCAGTGTAAACAGTGTCATCTGCAAGAGCCACCAGTGCTGAAATATTCAGTTTTGACCCATTTAACCATTTCCTCTATAGACTCAGCACCAGGCGTGATACTTAGTACCACTATTCCCCCGGCTAGGGGTACATCTTGCCCCAGACTTGCTGTCTCTCGAGTGCTGAACCAAAGCAGTTTTATTCCCTTTAATCTGATGAACAGCTGAGTTGTAATAATCCGACAGTTGGAATTCCGGAGCTCAGGCTTGTGTTTAACACCCAATGTAATGAGATTCCCATCACAATCCAGCTTCACACTCCTCATCCTCCTCTGAGCAAAGAATTAAAGGGAAACCAGAAGAGATTAAATTTTGCAGTTATGGCCCTGGTGTTCTGATTGACACAGAGGGATCCCTGATCAGCAGGGATTTAAATCTCCCCCCCCCCCCACTGTCCCACCGTCCCACGCTGCATAAAATGATTAAATCCCATCTGCTTTATCTTTGGGCTTTATCAGAAGACAATCAAAAAGCCTTTGCCATACCGTGATTGTTGTGGCTTTATGGGCAACCCAGCCTGGGATTATTAGCTGAGCTTACATTCTACATGGAATTTTACAGCATGATTTAACTGTCATTTATATTCTGTTTCATAAACCATTACTGTATCATCATCATGGTGCAACAGATTGTATATTTGTATTTATACATATGGGAGGAGGAGGTGCCATATTGATTCCCTTAGACAGTACAGTATGAGGGTATAGCTTATTGTGTGCCCAGAACATTCCTTCTCTGTATAGTTGTATTTATACATATGGGAGGAGGAGGTGCCATATTGATTCCCTTAGACAGTACAGTATGAGGGTATAGCTTATTGTGTGCCCAGAACATTCCTTCTCTGTATATTTGTATTTATACATATGGGAGAAGGAGGTGCCATATTGATTCCCTTAGACAGTACAGTATGAGGGTATAGCTTATTGTGTGCCCAGAACATTCCTTCTCTTCATATTTGTATTTATACATATGGGAGAAGGAGGTGCCACATTGATTCCCTTAGACAGTACAGTATGAGGGTATAGCTTATTGTGTGCCCAGAACATTCCTTCTCTGTATATTTGTATTTATACATATGGGAGGAGGAGGTGCCATATTGATTCCCTTAGACAGTACAGTATGAGGGTATAGCTTATTGTGTGCCCAGAACATTCCTTCTCCGTATATTTGTATTTATACATGTAGCGCTATAGACTGACTTGTGCTAGGACAGTTTAGCTACTTTCCTTGGTGGGCTGAGACCACCGATGAGCTCTCTTTCTCAGGGGTAAGCCCTCGCAGCGGGGTGGAGGCAAGGGTGTAGTGTAACTGTAACCTGGTGCGATAGCACAATGATGGGCGCCAGTAGTTCTTTAACAGTTGAACCAAGAACAGTATTTATTGAACAATAGCACAGAGATCATTTAGCACGTTGATCCACAATGGAGTATAGAACATACACAGCAGCATAAAGGAAGCATATACTCACAGCACGTATAGGCTGAATCCCCACAGGCTAGAGAATATACAGCAGAGAGTAAGTTGACAGCATGTGATGGGTATTGCCCGGTTTTCAGGATATCTTCCAGTGACAGACTAGGGGAACTCCTGACATCCCTCTCAACACTTGGTTCCTTACTCTGGGTCAGTAATACCCTGGGATCTCAATCCCTCTAATCTCCTCGGCGGAGCCTTGAGCTGCTCAACTAATTAACCTCTCTATCACTCCTAGAGTGATCTATAAAACGAGTATAGCTGTCTAATTACTAGGGCCAAGGCGGCTAGGGTCAGCACTACCCATTCCCTTCCAGCCTGCTTGGTTGGGCTAAAGCAATGGACCCAGAGCACATGGTTCCTAAACCTTTTATACTCTGGCACAGTGCCATCTGGTGTACACTGTGTGAACTGCAGGGGTTACATAAGCACAAGGTCCCCATAAGGACCCACTGAGGTATCCATATTACTAGGGATGTGCCTGTCTGTAATGGGTAAGGGTGTCTAAGATTTTCACATCCCTACATACGTATGGGAGGAGGAGGTGCCATATTGATTCCCTTAGACAGTACAGTATGAGGGTATAGCTTATTGTGTGCCCAGAACATTCCTTCTCTGTATATTTGTATTTATACATATGGGAGGAGGAGGTGCCATATTGATTCCCTTAGACAGTACAGTATGAGGGTATAGCTTATTGTGTGTCCAGAACATTCCTTCTCTGTATATTTGTATTTATACATATGGGAGGAGGGAGGTGCCATATTGATTCCCTTAGACAGTACAGTATGAGGGTATAGCTTATTGTGTGCCCAGAACATTCCTTCTCTGTACATTTGTATTTATACATAAGGGAGGAGGTGCCATATTGATTCCCTTAGACAGTACAGTATGAGGGTATAGCTTATTGTGTGCCCAGAACATTCCTACTCTGTATATTTGTATTTATACATATGGGAGGAGGAGGTGCCATATTGATTCCCTTAGACAGTACAGTATGAGGGTATAGCTTATTGTGTGCCCAGAACATTCCTTCTCTGTATATTTGTATTTATACATATGGGAGGAGGAGGTGCCATATTGATTCCCTTAGACAGTACAGTATGAGGGTATAGCTTATTGTGTGCCCAGAACATTCCTACTCTGTATATTTGTATTTATACATATGGGAGGAGGAGGTGCCATATTGATTCCCTTAGACAGTACAGTATGAGGGTATAGCTTATTGTGTGCCCAGAACATTCCTACTCTGTATATTTGTATTTATACATATGGGAGGAGGAGGTGCCATATTGATTCCCTTAGACAGTACAGTATGAGGGTATAGCTTATTGTGTGCCCAGAACATTCCTACTCTGTATATTTGTATTTATACATATGGGAGGAGGAGGTGCCATATTGATTCCCTTAGACAGTACAGTATGAGGGTATAGCTTATTGTGTGCCCAGAACATTCCTACTCTGTATATTTGTATTTATACATATGGGAGGAGGAGGTGCCATATTGATTCCCTTAGACAGTACAGTATGAGCGTATAGCTTATTGTGTGCCCAGAACATTCCTTGTCTGTATGTATCAAGATTTTCAAGACTTCTCATCTATATTGTTGTCAGCCCTCTAATCTTTCTTCTCTGGTGTCAGTGCCCTTTTGTTAAATCCCTTATTGCGTTATTGTGCTGTGCATTACCCTATATGCTGTTACTCCCCCTACTGCAATGCTGCCGCATCTATAAACGTATCGTTTTGCATTCATCCAATTTATGTATTTGTTGTACAGTTTGTGGAAAGCATCGGACTGAACAAGAAGCCTTTCCATTTGGTCGGTACCTCGATGGGTGGAAATGTCGCTGGTGTTTATGCTGCTCAGCACCCGACTCATATCAGCAGCCTGACCCTTATCTGTCCTGCAGGTAAATCTTCCTTGTGCCAAGCTGCTCTCATCGTGTAATGGAAGAGTCTCAATGGGAATCTTGGGGCCCGGAATGGACATGAAGGCTGGGTATCTAATCTATATGGACTGTCCCATACAGCAACACCCACAGCTTGTTACTATATAAGGAGATGGGATTGTGTGAAATAAGCCAGGGATATATTATATGGCCAAAAGTATGGGGACCCTGCCAGCCCAATGTCTCATTCCCGACTCAACAGGGTTAATATGACATTGCCTCCCCTTACTTTGCTGCTATAACTGCCCTGGTGCTTCTGGGAAGGTCCCACTAGATGTTGTTGCTGGGAGTTGTTGCTGGGAGTTGCTTCCATTCAGACACGAGCATTAGTGAGGTGGGGCACTGATGTTGGGGATCAGGCTCACAGTTGGGGTTCCAGTTCATCCCACAGGGGTTCAGTTGGGTTGTTCTCCTTTCGCTGCTATAACTGCCCCGGTGCTTCTGGGAAAGTCCTACTAGAATCGATGGTGGAACATTGTTTCTGGGAGTTGCTTCCATTCAGACACGAGCATTAGTGAGGTTGGGCACTGATGCTGAAGATCAGGCTCACAGTCAGGGTTCCAGTTCAGTTGGGTTGAGGTCAGGGTTCTGTACAGTCAGGTTCTTCCCATCTCAGCAAAACCATTCTGTATGGACCAGGCTCTGTGTATGGGACATTATTGTGCTGAAACAGGGGAGGACCTTCCCCAAACTATTCCGCAAAGTAGGAAGCAGGAATGTGCTGCCTTTACCCTACTCCCGCTGACCCTTGGCATTGCACATGGAGTTTTTAGATCTCTTTGCCTCTGATCCATCATAAAATCCCTAAGATATGTTCTTGTGCTGACATTGAAGTAGTAAGGTGCTGGGAGTTGTTGGCCAGACCTTGTGCTGAGCAGCATTTGACACTTTGAATAGGAGTTTAACTCACTGCACATGTCTCTTTCCTGGGCCACAATAATTAGGCTTGATGTATCCAATTGAGAGTAAGTTCTTAAAACAGCTGAAAGTCCTGGAAAAATCTGGCGACGACCAGAGGATCCCGCTCATCCCATCCACAGCCGGAGAAATGGAGGACATGCTGAGACTCTGCTCTTTTGTTCGCTTTAAGATCCCCCAGCAGGTAACTTGGAGCAGTTTAGCTTCTCTCTCCCATTTTCTGTTAGTGTCTGTAAAGGTGGCCATAGACGTTACAATTACTATCTTTCCTGGAAAATTATCCAACTATGAGAAACAAAGTACGGCCAACCGCAACAAATTCCTGACGGTATATTCTGTGTATTACAACTGGGACCCCCATATGTGTCTTATGGCAGAACCGCTGTGGCATCATACCCAATACAAGTGATACGGGGGACATTAGAAATCCTGGGTATGGGGGGGGGGGCTACTCTGCCTTCGGATTTTATTTTCCCTTTACATTTTAGTAAATATAATGATTTCTCTCATATATGAAAGTGTTAATCTGCCTGTGGGTTCTGCTCAGTTGAAACCTTCTGTATCACATTCACTAGCCCTCCTTTTGTCCCACAATCCCCTTTCACAGAGCCAGCAGAGGGCACTGCCTTTTGCCCAAAGGGATTTGTATTTATTGATCATTTTGGGTCATGATCTGATGTCATTTGTGGGCTCTTCGGTTAGGGTAGTTGAAAAAGATCTGCAGCAGAAATACAACCTCCCCTCCTGTATGGACCTGACTGTGCATGAACTAAAGCCTAACTAAAGAAGTAACTAGAAATGTTGTACATGATGTTTTGTGCTTCTGTACCAGCCCAAGGCAACCACAGCCCTTTAGCAGTAAAGATCTGTGTCTCCAAAGATGCCCCAGTAGCTCCCCATCTTCTTTTCTGCTGATTCACTGCCCATGCTCTGTGCTGCTGTCACTTACTGAGCTTAGGGAGCCACTCACAATATACAGTACACATAGAATAGAAATGTCACAATATAAGACTGATTAGTAATTAATACACATAATTACTACATGGCAGCACAGAAACCAGTGCAATTAGCATCAGAATTGAATAATCAGCAAACCTGTAGCATCAGCTTATATTACAGGGGAAGCTCATTTTCTGCTGGATAATTAGTGACGACCCCTAAGCTTAGCTTCTCAACAGCCAATCAGAGCCCACTGAGCATGTGAGTGTCACAGACACTTTCCAAGATGGTGACCCCCTGTGACAAGTTTGAAGTCCTGGATCATTGCTGCTATTGACAAGCTCAAACTTTAGCCTCGCGCAATAAGTTCACTATATAAAATAGGAAATTTTTTTAGGGTTTAGTTCTCCTTTAAGAGTCGTATGAAAACATCAATATCATTTATGCCACAAATATTCATCTCAAGCTGTATATATTGTATGTGAGTTTCTTTCTCCTTTAAAGCCAAATGCTGACTGCTGGTATTTATTGCTTCTTACTTCCAGGTCCTGCAGGGTCTCATTGATGAGCGCATTCCCCATAATGAGTTTTACAGAAAACGTAAGTGAAGATGAATCACAAGTACATATGTGTTACTACAAATCCCAGAATGCCCTGCCAGTCCGTCCTGCTCTGCCATCACATTGATGCCACCCTTACTTTCACATTTCATTTCATTTCAAACCTGTGACCAGTGGGTCACCCATGATTTAGGGTGCATTGTGGGTCATCCACACCCTTCCTTTGTGGGTCCCATTATAGAGGATAGTTACGCCTGAGACATGTATTTTCCAGCAGTGGTCGTGTTTGCTGAAGCCTGGCTTTCCTCACTCTCACAGCTAAATCCAGCCAGCAGTGCTGTAAATGTAAATGAGCCTTTCAGATAAAGGGCAATTGTTCCTATGAGCCTGTTGCTGGGAGACTGAGTGCATGTAACATAGTAACATAGTAACATAGTAAATAAGGTTGAAAAAAGACACACGTCCATCAAGTTCAACCTTTTTTTTTATTATTATATCTGCCTAACTGCCAGTTGATCCAGAGGAAGGCAAAAAACCCATCTGAAGCCTCTCCAATTTGCCTTAGAGGGGGAATTTCCTTCCTGACTTCAAAATGCAATGGGACCAGTCCCTGGATCAACTTGTACTATGAGCTATCTCCCATATCCCTGTATTCCCTCACTTGCTAAACACCATCCAACCCCTTCTTATACCTATCTAATGTATCAGCCTGTACCACTGATTCACTTCCCAGCTCTCCCTGTAACACCCCTTTCCCTCCTCTAATCTCATTGGCTCCCTCCTGTCTGCTGGGAGGAGCTACTGGTGAATAAAGCATCCGACACTTCCTTATACCTATCTAATGTATCAGCCTGTACCACTGATTCACTTCCCAGCTCTCCCTGTAACACCCCTTTCCCTCCTCTAATCTCATTGGCTCCCTCCTGTCTGCTGGGAGGAGCTACTGGTGAATAAAGCATCCGACCCTTCCTTGTACCTATCTAATGTATCAGCCTGTACAACTGATTCAGGGAGACAATTCCACATCGTCACAGCTCTCACTGTAACAAACCCCTTCCCAATATTTAGCTGGAACCTCTTTTCTTCTAATCAGAATGTGTGACCTTGTGTCAGCTGGAAAGACCTACTGGTAAATAAAGCATTAGAGAGATTATTATATGATCCCCTTATATATTTATACATAGTTATCATATCTCCCCTTAAGCGCCTCTTCTCCAGAGTGAACATCCCCAATTTGGCCAGTCTTTCCTCATAGCTAAGATTTTCCCTTTACCAGCTTAGTTGCCCTTCTCTGTCCCCTCTCTAATACAATAATGTCCTGTTTGAGTGATGGAGACCAAAACTGTACGGCATATTCTAGATGGGGCCTTACCAGTGCTCTATACAGTGGGACCCCCTCCTCCCGTGACTCTCTGCCCCATTTAATACAACTCAAGACCTTATTTGCCCTTGATGCTGCTGACTGGCATTACTTGCTACAGACAAGTTTATTATCTACAAGGACTCCAAGCTCCGTCTCCATTATGGATTTGCCTAGTGCAGTCCCATTAAGGGTATAAGTGGATATTTTTACATCCCAGGTGCAGGACTTTACATTTTTCAACATTGAATCTCATTTGCCACTTAGCTGCCCAGATTGCCAGTTTATCAAGATCGTATCAAGAATCCCTGCCATAAAGCAAGGCAAGGGTGCTGTGCTTTTGCTAGAAAGGAAGTAGGAACATTCACATGGACCCTGCACTCCCCCATGCAAACAGAAACCAGATTTATTTGTGAGCAACAAAGCAAAACTGGACTCCACTTGCCGCATATTGTACATTGATTTGAGCCAGAACTGGAGACAACCCTTCCCATTAAACCTGTTCCCCAAAAGAGCCGACCGCCCGGCTGGAAGTGACCTGCTTTATTATTGCAGAGAGATAATGAAGAGCAATTTGATTACACAGAGTAATGTATAAGAGCATTAGGCAGAGATTAACCATAAAGAAAAGGGGATCGCTGCGAGGCATTTGTGATGGAATATTGAATACGTGTCATTATCCCTGTCAGCGACATCATAAACCCATTGGCAGGAAGGCCAGAGTCTCGCAGGGTTTATTTATAACTATTTTATTTAATCAATAGGGGCGTTAAACACAATGGGGGGACTGGGGCGGGGGCACTGTGCTTCCTGGTTTCAGCTGCCAGAGGAAGGAGAGAATTGTGGGAAATGTAGTCGATCTCCATCTAGATGTACTTAGCCTCGGGACATGGCTAGGAGAGTTTCATTCCCATTGTTTTTACTTTTCTATAGTATTTTTGGCTCTTGTTGATGAGAAGTCGAGGCACAGTTTGCACGAAAACATGAACAAAATTATGGCTCCCACCCAGATAATTTGGGGTAAACAAGACCAGGTAAGAGTCTCCATCAGACTTGTGCATGCGGGGGGATTTACTGGGGCTAAAATCACTGGATTATTATGACTTTGTGGAAAGCAGAGTTGAGATACAGCGCCACCATCTGGAGGAATGAGGCTTTATACCCGAGGGGTGAGTCTGGGTATTGAGTATGGGCAGATCTTAGCGAGGAGTCTTGGACTGGGGCATCTCACTACTTCTTACTAATAGGGGCAAATTTACTAACGGGAGAATTTTTGCCAGCGACCGATTCGCCACACTCAATCAGCCGAGTGCTGGCGACTTTTCGCTATTGTTACTGCGGCAGTGCAAGCATTTCATTGCAAATTTTCGCCAGCATTCATTTCTGCCTATCGAAACTTCGCAACACTCTTGCGCTTAGGTTAATTTGTATAGGGCGGTTACTTAAAAGCCGTATGGACGTCTTTACTAGTTATGTTGGTGCAACTGCTTGAAGTGGCCACTTTTTAATACCAACGAGCCATAATAAAGACAGAAGAGATCCTTTAATGTCCTAGACATGAGCCCACCCTTATATAAATGTGCGCTGCCCCTCAATTTAGTTAAAAAACCTTGGTTACGTATATGGTCCCTGCCACTTTAGCAAAATGGTACCCGTCATCATCATCATGTGGCTTCAGAAACTGCGGCCAAACTGGCTCCTTTTTACATAATTGTTGGGAGTGCCCAAAAGCTGTGAGATTTTGGATATGTGTTTATACCCTAATCACTAATGTCACAGGCTTCTCATTGAGAAAAAAACCCGGCAGAAGCTTTACTCAATAAACGTACGACTGGAGGAAACAAATACGCAAGGATATTGATCGCGTATATTTTGTCAGCTGCGAAACAAATAATTGCCAAGGCATGGAAAACGCCGACCCTAAATATTTAATCAGTGAAAACTAAACTGGACACTTTCCTTATTTTGGAGAATCTTAACAGCTGTCGCACAGGGAAGCAAAAGCGATTCTATAAAATTTGGAAAGCCTGGATGGTTAACAGGAGCATATAAAATACTTAATTCATGTAGCTTTACTGGTTATCTTACCTGGACAATACAGGTCCATTTATCCAATCTCTGCCATGAAACTAACCTCATAGCTAGCAGGGCAAAAATCTTTAGCATCCCTATAGTTATTGTTATATACAATCCATTTTTTTTAGTTTTCTCTAAGTTTCCTTTCTTTCCTTCTTTCTTTTTTTCTTTTTCATTTTCTTTTTCTCTTTCTTGTTCTCCCTTTTTCTTAAAAATGTATGAACGGTCATTGGATTTGACCAAAAGGTCTTCTTACATTATGGATCACAGGAATAAGAGGCCAATGCGAGAACTGTTTAATGGCCAAGCGGGCTGGGAAATGTCCAGCTTCCGCCTATTCCTGTATAAGCAATGTTCATTTCTTTTCCTTTTCATGAAAATAAAAGATTAAAAAAAAACAAAAAACTTTGTCTACACGTAAGCCTTTAATAGTTTGGATTTTCGAAGGCAATCCCGCTTTAAAAAAGAAAAAAAAGACAAAAAGATGCCAGCGTTTTTGACAACTTTAATGCATTTCCGGCATTCAGGATAGGATGTCACTGACATAAGATTGAGGAAGATGCAGCTTCATTTTATCAGTTCGCCTGGTATTGTGAGAGGTGGCGAAAGAGGTAACGTTCTGTAAAATTCGCACTTTACTGAATTTGCGGAGTATCAACCGTTCGTCAGAGCAGTGGAGCCTTAACTCACGAGGGGCCATTTATCACACACAGGGCAGGGGGGCAATAGACATAAAATGGGAAAAGCTGCTTTGTTTTTTATACATTGGGCTGCAGGCACATGCAGATGTTTGGAGTGCAAGAACTACATGAATACAGAGCAGCCTAAATTCAGTTGCACCTTATTCATGTGGGGCGGGCTGGGGGAGAAGTGTCCCTACTCTGCACCTTCATGTCATTGGGAAGATCTGGTGGGTGCAGGATACAAAAAGAACTGTCCTTAGCACCTGTGGTTTGGCCCGGGCTGCATTGCACATACCAGTGTTGTGTTCTGCACCTCCCAAGTGATACCCATGGAATTCTGCTTTAGGGCTCTAACACACGGGCATTTTTTCCTGCGCTCCCCTGTGTTGTGATTTCTTCCGTTCAGCCTCAGGGGAGTGAAGGAGTAAATACACTCAATTATTGTCAAGGGGGCTGTACTCACACAGACGAATGTATGCGCTGAACGCAGGTGAAATGCAACATGCTGCATCCCATCTACATTTGGCGCTTACATGCGTCTGTGTGAGTACAGCCCCCTCCACAATAATTGAGTGCGTCTACTCCTGCGCTCCCCTGCGGCTGAATGGAAGAAAGTGCAACTCAGGGGAGCGCAGGAAAAACTGCCCGTGTGTAAGAGCCCTAAATGAGACCCCACAGCTGAAACAATTAAAGTGACAGTATCTTTTGTCGGTTGCAGGTTCTGGATGTATCTGGCGCTGAAGTTTTGGCTGGTTCTGTCCGCGGGTGCCAAGTAGAGATTCTGGAGAACTGCGGGCACTCAGTAGTGATGGAGAGACCCAGGAAAAGCGCCAAACTCATGACGGACTTCTTGTCTTCCCTTCAGAGCACAGACAATCATAAGAAACACCATTAATATTTCTGTTCTGGGAGCACCAAGTCCCTCTCTCCCATTGAGTCTCTCAGGGATCCGGCAGAACCACTAGGAATTGAATGTAGTTCTGTGCCAAGGCCCAACAATGATTCTCTTCTGTGCTGCAAACAGGGTGACCAATGGCATGAGCCTCTAAAGAAGCCCGTGGCTACTGGAACTGGAAGCCAACAATCGTGTTGTATCAAATTCTTGTTCAGTGTCAGACTTAGACCATGAAATCACTGATTATGGCCCATAAATCCAATCCCTTTATAGTCTGGCACATCTATAGGCTCTCAGCCTGCTGCGTGTAGTTCAACAAGTACCGGCACCAATTATGGGTTAAGATACTGTTCAGCTGTACAGGGAATGTTGGCGCTATATTACTATTAATATATATAACTTCAGGTAAATGGGCCCCCAGCATCTGCATCATATTGATTTGTCCAATAACAGCAATGGTAATTTAACCACTGTAATCAGAGAGTGTTAGTAATTGGGGTAATGGTATGAAAGAGACATTTGGCAATGTCACATGTCACAAGAACAGCCAATCCCTGCAGTGAAATTCAGCTCCAAAAACCAAATCCAACAGGAGATCTCCCCCAGTCACCCACAGACTAACTGACCCCATGGCTGGAGGAATAATGGGTTTGGTGGGTTAATGTGAGGAATGAACCACTGACTAATGAATCCTAACGAGTAATGATAATGAAAGTTTTTTTGTATAGAGATCAGAGTTTAAGCCGTGCACAAAATACCGGGATAATGATCTTTATCTGGGTGAGACTTGACCTTCTGCTCCACGATGCAGAGCCGCATGCAGAGCATTTCTACTTCTGATAATAAATTATAATAACAACATCTGCTCTTTCTATTTATCTGGCGAATGAGTGGGGGGCAACTCCTGTCCTGGGTCTCTTGTGCATTGGATATGGGGCAGATTTGCACTGAGGCAATCAGTTTAATTAGAGGAGCAGATGATCTGACTTGGGGAAGGTTAGTAGAATTATTCTCATTAGGCAGAAGGCAACTTACAATAGATATATCATAGTTTGTATGAACATCAATATTCACATTTGTTCTACTTTTTGAACCACATGATGCCTGTTCCGGAGATCTGACGCGCTGAGAGGAAGTGAATGCGAGGAGACGGATGCAGCGAATATAAGGTAAGTAATAGAAATGTTGGACCTTGTCATTTCATGCATCCAACACAACGCGACTGGTGAAGACGCAACACGCAGCGTTCGCATCTGACAGTCAGGTGCACGGAGCGACAAGGTCCAACATTTCTATTACTTACCTTATATTCGCCACATCCGTCTCAAGAAGACGCATCGTGTGGTTCAGCCCTTAATGAAAGGAGATTTCACCATCAGCATAAGAAGGGGTTCTTTATTGTAAGGGCAGTCAAGTTATGGTATTCCCTACTAAGAGAGAGGGAATGAGTGATTCATTGGTGGAGAGGACAGGAGATTTCATCATCAGCATAGGAAGGGGTTCTTTACTGTAAGGACAGTCAGGTTATGGGATTCCCTACCAAGAGAGGGGGAATGAGTGATTCATTGGTGGTGGGGAAAGGAGATTTCACCATCAGAAGGGGAACTAGATATTGATCTGGGGAGCAATCTAATTGGCATGTTGGGGTGAGCATGGGTTGCACTTAGAGCTGACACTTGTAAAATGAGCCTGATGGATTTATATGTTTTCAACCCAAATGACTATTATGCTACATTAATACAGTTATACCATGTGACCCATTCTGTGCTGGCAGTAACTACATTTGGGGTGAGCTCTATACAATATCATTGTGGTCTATGGAGTAAAGGGAGAGAGTGAGTGAGTCGGCACCTGTGGAACCAATAACCTTTATCCCATTTGGGAGTTACAGAGCCCCGGGGCCAGGGTTATATCTTATCTCTCCTCCCGGCATGTGATCAAAGGTTGAAATGTGTTTCATTGATAGAGAGATTGTTATCTCCCCGGGGCCACACTCACCCCATCAGCTGCATTAAATATCTGTAAAATATCCAGCTCTTTCTGTCTGTGCAGTGAGATATCCCCTGTCACTGGAAGACATGCAGTATATATGGAATTACACCCGTGCAGTAAAGCACCCAGTAAAAACTCAAGGGTGGCCCCACCACTGACTTCCCATCCCCCCTGTATGCCCCCCACTATGTGTTAGAGGGCAGGTAAGGTCACATTGCACATGTGGGATCCATAGGGAGCTCCTAGAATGGACACTAACCAATCAGCAGTTACCTTTTACTGCTATAAATGGGTGCTTCACCTTTAAGTTAATTTTTAGCCAATTCTAACATCTTTTCAATTGGTCTTCATTATTTATTTTTTTTATACTTTTTTAATTATTTGCCTTCTTCTTCTTCTGACTCTTTCCAGCTTTCAAATGGGGGGTCACTGACCCCATTTAAAAAACAAATGCCCTGGAAGGCTACAAATGTATTGTTATTGTTACTTTTTATTCCTCGTCTTTCTATTCAGGCTTCTCATTCATATACCAGTCTCTTATTCAAATAAGTACATGGTTGCTAGGGTAATTTTAACCCTAGCAACGACAATGCTATCAATGCAAACTGGAGGGCTGCTGAATAAAAAGCTAAATCATTCGAAAACCACAAATATTAAAAAATGAAAACCAATTACAAAATATCTCAGAATTTCACTCACTACATCATACTAACAGTTAACTCCCCTTTAATGAAAGTAGCCCTAGTTACTACATAACCCCCAGAGGGCACCCCTTTCTGTGGCAGCTGCACCCCTCGGTGCCCCTCCCAGCCTCTCTGGGCATTGTGGGAATATGAGTCTAATATACTAATGGTAATATGCTAATAATATACTGAGGTTTTACACTGTAATCTCTACAGATTAATTCATTCTGCTGCAGATTCACATTCCCAGCAGCTGCTCTGAGTCACTCATTGCTCTCCCAGGACTCCCATTTGGCTCAAGCTTTGCCCCTTCAACTCCCAGCACTGCTCAGAGATGGGGTGTGGACCCTCCGTAGAAGCAGGTAAGAGATCCCATGATTCCCTAATCCACTCATTGGCTGGGCAAGGGGCCACAACCCCTAATTAGTCCTCCATTCTCTATAATTGGCCCTAAACTTTCCTATTTATGGCTCATTAAAGGGGACAGCAGCGTATTAGCTCCTGGGTTTTGTGTACTAAGATAAGGAGAGATAAAGTCTGTATTTCATCAAGAGTTAAGGGGATACAGGCAAGGGAATCCCAAATTTCTGTTGTTTTTATGCCCCATAGATTGTGGCCCTGTCCTTCCTACATTACCAAGGGCCCAATCTGCTCTCGAACGCCTGGTTACCCTAAAATCCTGACTGCTAAGCCTGAGACCTGCAAACACTGCAAGTGCTGTTAGATAGGGATGTCTGAAAACACTGTATTGGGATTTAGCAGAATCCTGAATTGTTCATGTACATATGTAAAGGGTTAAAAAAAACCCCACAATTTCCTTGTTCATGTAAATAAAAATCACATGATTTAAGCATTCAGATTTGCTTCTGTTAGACACCTGCATTTGGAATCCCAAATTGATCCTGTACTGGTGCATCCCCAGTATTAATTGCTTCGCTCTATGTTAAGCTAAAGGCTCATTACATGGTGAACTTTCCCTTTAAATGGCATGTACAGGGATCTGAGATGAACTCGTATGCAGACGGCCTGAGAGTTGGTGTAGAAGGCTGGGAGTTGCAGTTCATACACACTTCATGAATATAATAGCATCATGCTAATTCCTTCTATCACAGAATCCTGTTATTTACTAAACTTAACCCCTTCATATGCAAATTGCACCCCCTTGCCCTGGGCTCAGCGACTCATTCCCAAAGCATCAGGCATCCCTGTATCTTAAACAGGTGGTTCATTTTTAGTATGTTATAGAATGGCCAACTCTTTTCAATTGGTCTTCATTATTTATGTTTTATAGTTTTTGAATGAGCTTCTGATTCTTTCCAACTTTCAAATGGGGTGGGGGGTCACTGACCCCATCTAAAAAAACAAATGCTCTGTAAGACTACAAATGTATTGTTATTGCTACTTTTTATTACTCATCTTTCTATTCAGGCCTCTCCTATTCATATTCCAGTCTCTTATTCAAATCAATGCATGGTTGCTAGGGGAATTTGGACCCTAGCAACATGATGGCGGGAATTGCAAACTGCTGAATAAAAGCTAAATAAGTCAAAAACCACAAATAATAAAAAATTAAAAACAATTGCAAATTGTCTCAGAATATCACTCTCTACAGCACACTAACAGTTAATTTAAAGGTGAACAACCCCTGCAATCCCAGTATTTTTATAACTGTGAACAAGGTGCTTCAGTTATTCCTGGGCAAATCTACACACAGGGGTGTAACTATAGAGGAAGCAGACCCTGCGGATGCAGGGGGGCCCAGGAGTTAAAGGGGCCCCATGAGGCCCTGATAAATGAGTCATTTTAATAAATATTAGTGAAACAGGACAACTTCTGGAGAGTTTGGGGGCCCCTCAAATTATTTTGCTGTGGGGCCCAGTAACATCTAGTTATGCCATTGTCTGAACCTATCAATATTCTGTTAAAGAGACACTACACATGTATATATATATAATCCTCTTCCATTTTTTTTATATCATTGTATTGGCGGGGGCTGCCGTACTACTTTTCTTCTCTTTCTTTGTATATTTGCTTTTATCTACCTTTAATACACAAAAGCCATGAATATCTTGTAAATTATATCCTTATAAATGGTGACTAGTGATGTCATCAGTTCTAAACGGTGAGTTCTGATGTCACATGACTCACTGAAACTTGTGTATTATAATAAATAAAGTACCCCCAGTTGCCTTCGGCCTCTTACTTTTATATGGTCATGAAACTCCTCTGTAACTTATAATATCCTTATAATTTACAAGAGGGGCTACTTTATTCACTATATAAATGGTGACTAGTAGTGATGTGCGGGTCGAGAATTTCTCGACCCGCACTCGACCCTAACCCGCCCGCCCGCTCCCTACCCGCATCCAACCCGGGCCCGCTGCTCCCCTTTATTTATAGACCCACGCCCGACCTGACCCGCCACGCACTGACATCACAAAAGGGGCGGGCAGGGCAGGCGGAAGTCTATAAATTCCGGCGCCGGAACCCGGCAGTACTAGGTCGCGGGCGGGGAGAGCAGGAGAAGAGCTCGACCAGCCCGCGACCCGCGCATTTTGTCCAGGGGTCGGCCCGCACATTACTAGTGACTAATAATAAACAGGGACTCGTGATGTCATCAGTTATAAACATTGAGTAGTGATCTAATTTTTTCATATGACTCACTGAAACTTTTGTATTATAATAAAGTACCCCTTGTTGGAAAATATTAGAATATTACCTCGGAGTTCCAGGCCTCGTGCTTTCATATGGTTATGAAACTCCTCAGTGACTTATAATATCCTTATATTTTACAAGAGGGGGTACTTTATTCACTATATGCTGTACCCCTAGCAGGCATATGAATTTCTTGTTTTTTTTTTTTTTTCTTGTCATGAGCTGAATAAATATGAGTCTGTTCTGGCAGGATAATGATTGATTTCATGGGAGGAGGAGGATGATTGATTAGCATGTTAGCCCCACCCCCACTGATCATTTATTACTGTTTTTTTTCCAGCTCCAGTGGAACGCAGAGATTGGTAAATATACTGGAAATGACTATTTCTCTAACCCGCTGTGCTTCTATTTATATATTTGCACCTGCCCTGACATCATGGAAGGGGCGGAGCATACTGGCAAGCGTGTATAGAAAAGGAGCGTGTCCGGTGGTAGTGAGGCACTAGGAGAAGAGCAATGCGAAACACTGGTCCCGTGGGTTTAGGGTCGGCCCACACATCACTAGTGACCGTCTAGATGTTCCACTAGAGAGGGGGTGCTTGGCTCTCTCACTGGTTAAAATGCCCTTGGGTGCCTCAAATACCCCTACTACCCCTCCCCGGCTTTTATGATACTTAGTACATGCGGCACAAGACAAATGGAAATAAAACTTAAATGAATAATGCTAATGACAATTATAATAAGACCATTCTGGCTTTCATCAGACTTTAGATTTTCACTACCTGTTGAAATCCATAATTTTTCTGTATTTGGTTTTTAAAGGACAAATAAAGCCTAACTAAAGAAGTAGGTCTCCAAAGATGCCCCAGTAGCTCCCCATCTTCTTTTCTGCTGATTCACTGCACATGCTCTGTGCTCCTGTCACTTACTGATCTTAGGGACCTACTCACAATATACAGTACACATAGAATAGAAATGTCACAATATAAGACTGATTAGTAATTAATACACATAATTACTACATGGCAGCACAGAAACCAGTGCAATTAGCATCAGAATTGAATAATCAGCAAACCTGTAGCATCAGCTTATATTACAGCCAGGGAAGCTCATTTTCTGCTGGATAATTAGTGACGAGCCCTAAGCTTAGCTTCTCAACAGCCAATCAGAGCCCACTGAGCATGTGAGTGTCACAGACACTTTCCAAGATGGTGACCCCCTGTGACAAGTTTGAAGTCCTGGATCATTGCTGCTATTGACAAGCTCAAACTTTAGCCTCGTGCAATAAGTTCACTATATGAAATATGCCATTCTTGCCAAATTATTTTTTAGGGTTTAGTTCTCCTTTAAGAAATGAGAAAAAAATGTATTTTCCTAGATGTAAAAAAATTCCATTTAATATTTGCCCCTATATTTTCTGCACTGCTTGTGCCGGTTCTTTGCAGTCACTCAGGGCAGGTGAGATTATACTGTTCATATTCAGAGTACAAATAAACCAGTATATAGTATTATCTGAGTGTTACAAAGTGACCAATAGCATCTGTGCCCCCTCAGCAAAATCCCCTTATTGGCTGAATCATACTAAGGGTCACTATGGGGCAATTACTAATAATATGTCTTTGTTTTTGTCTTTAGCACAGACAGTGAAGACCGGTAAGTCCCCGTTCTGTATTCTGTATCCATATCATTCACACACTGGGGGTATTATGGGAACACGTGTAGAATATTCTGTGGGTAACAACACTGCCTCCTAGTGGTTACAAAAAAACAAAACACATTCAAATTCACTTTAATGGGAATGATCAGAGGTTCCAGAAAGGGTTGTTCACCTTTAAGTTAACTGTTAGTATGATATAGAGAGTGATATTCTGAGACAATTTGCAATTGGTTTTCATTTTTTATTATTTGGAGTTTTTGACTTACTTAGCTTTTTATTCAGCAGCTCTCCAGTTTGTAATTTCAGCCATCTGGTTGCTAGGGTTCAAATTACTCTAGCAACTATCCAAGAGACTGTTGAATATGAACAGGAGAGGCCTGAATAAAAATATGAGTAATAGAAAGTAGCAATAGCAATAAATATGTAGCCTTACAGAGCATTTGTTTTTAGATGGGGTCAGTGACCCCCCATTAGAAAGCTGGAAAGTGTCAGAAGAAGAAGGAAAATAACTTAAAAACTATAAAAAAAAGAACTAAAAAAACAAGACCAACTGAAAAGTTGCTTAGAATAAGATATTCTATAACATGATTAAAGGTAACTTAAAGGTGAATCACCCCTTTAAAGGGAAAGTTTCAGCTTGAATTGTCTTTGCCCAGTTTGAAAGATATAAATACATTCCTATATTTCCCTGGGCCAGACTTGCAGCTCTGTCATTTTAAGATTTTGTTTTTAAAAATGTGCTTTTTTCAGAGAAGCACTTTTATGACTTTGTATTTTCATTTTCATTTCATTTAATTTTTGTATTTATTTTCTCTATTGCTTCTAACAGCCTTTGCACTTTCTATCCCCTTCCATTGCTGACTCTCAGTTGAGTTAAAGCCTGGTATTAGCAATCTACCACCCCCCCCAAAAAAAAATTGGTTATGGCAATACAATAAAATATAATTTGTTCTTGAATCCCAACACAGACCTCCAACTCAAACCACCTACGTGTCCTGTGGATCGGGAATTGATGAGACCCCAGAGAAGGGAAAGTCGTGAGTATTTAAATTAACTGTTAGTATGATGTAGAGAGTAATATTCTGAGATAATTTGCAATTGGTTTTCATTCTTTATTATTTGTGGTGTTTGACTTATTTAGCTTTTTATTCAGCAGCTCTCCAGTATGCAAGTCCAGTCATCTGGTTGCTAGGATGCAAATTAACCTGGCAACCATGCACTGATCTGAATAAGAGACTGAAATTTGAATAGGAGAGGCCTGAATAGAAAGATGAGGAATAAAAAAGTAGCAATAACAATACATTTGTAGCCTTACAGAGTATTTATTTTTTAGATGGGGTCAGTGACCCCCATTTGAAAGCTGGAAAGAGTCAGAAGCAGAAGGTTAACAATTCAAAAACTATAAGAAAGAAAAAAATGAAGACCAATTGAAAAGTTGCTTACAATTAGCCATTGTATAAGCCCCGAATACCCAAAATTCCCCGAAATCCGAAAAATTTGTGATCTTTAGTGTTATAATAGGCTTAAAAAAAATCAAAAATTTTTCGGAATTTATTAAACCCCGAGGGCTAAAAAGTCAGAATATAAAAACACGGCATCTCAAACCTGTCGAGGTTGCATAAAAGTCAGTGGGAACAGTCCCATTGATTTTTGGTTGTGTTGGGGGTTTTGGGCAATTTCATGATGTTTTCGGAGCTTTTGGGTGAAAAAAATCGTGAAAATCTGAGCTTTTCCGGCAAAGGTATTTTTTTGGGAGAAAATGTAATAATAAATAAGCGTTAAAAACCCGACCGGGTTAGATCGGAGTTTGTAGCAGCCGATATTGAAATAAATTCGGACCTTGATAAATAACCCCCTAAAAGTTAACTTAAAGATGAAGCTCTCCTTTAACCCTTTGAATGTCAGTTTTCCGCAAGCAGGACTGTGAGATGCCACAGAAATCCTGCGCTGATTTGAAATGCCCTTTGTTTCTTTACTCTCACTGACCACGTTTTGCTTTATAACTTATTAAAAATCCAATTTTTGTTTTTTTCCTGCAAACCCATGTAAAAAAGGATTGATGGTAAGGAAAGACATTTTCTAATGCTTATTGATTCCATGCCGGGTTCTAAAGTTCCACCACCGAATCCTCCCACCCTTTATTCACTGACAGTTTTCCTTTTGTATGACAGATAAAAGCAATGGTTAGAAGCCCACTGCTCGCTGGAGGAAGAGACAGAAGGAAAATAAAATCATATACATTGGGGATGTCGCTCAGATTTTTACTTCTTGACTTCACTGCAAATGTAATGGGATAGCGAATCATTCACAAATTGGTTGTACAAATGTCTGTGAGAATAAATAAGAACACAGTGTGGATTTCCCCTGCAATAAAAGGACCAAGAAAGTGACACATCAGTGTAAACTACTGGTTCTGTTTTCAGTAATGGTGTGTGGGGCTTTTTATATGGGGAGTTTGCTCTGGTCGGGGGAGTGAGATTAACTAAAGGGATTTGCCCAGCTGTGTGTTATCCAAACACCTAATACAATTCAGACTTCTTCAGCTTGAGCCCAACTTTCAGCTCCAATATTTGGCCCAGTTGGGATTGGTTACACTGGAGAAGAGACAGATAAGGGGGATATGATCACTATATATAAATATATAAGGGGGATATGATCACTATATATAAATATATAAGGGGGATATGATCACTATATATAAATATATAAGGGGGATAGGATAACTATATATAAATATATAAGGGGGATATGATCACTATATATAAATATATAAGGGGGATATGATCACTATATATAAATATATAAGGGGAATATGATCACTATATATAAATATATAAGAGGGATATGATCACTATATATAAATATATAAGAGGGATATGATCACTATATATAAATATATAAGGGGGATAGGATAACTATATATAAATATATAAGGGGGATATGATCACTATATATAAATATATAAGGGGGATATGATCACTATATATAAATATATAAGGGGGATATGATCACTATATATAAATATATAAGAGGGATATGATCACTATATATAAATATATAAGGGGGATAGGATAACTATATATAAATATATAAGGGGGATATGATCACTATATATAAATATATAAGGGGAATATGATCACTATATATAAATATATAAGGGGGATATGATCACTATATATAAATATATAAGAGGGATATGATCACTATATATAAATATATAAGAGGGATATGATCACTATATATAAATATATAAGGGGGATAGGATAACTATATATAAATATATAAGGGGGATATGATCACTATATATAAATATATAAGGGGGATAGGATCACTAAATATAAATATATAAGGGTATAAATATATAAGGGGGATATGATCACTATATATAAATATATAAGAGGGATATGATCACTATATATAAATATATAAGGGGGATATGATCACTATATATAAATATATAAGGGGGATATGATCACTATATATAAATATATAAGAGGGATATGATCACTATATATAAATATATAAGAGGGATATGATCACTATATATAAATATATAAGGGGATATGATCACTATATATAAATATATAAGGGGATATTATCACTATATATAAATATATAAGGGGATATTATCACTATATATAAATATATAAGGGGGATATGATCACTATATATAAATATATTAGGGGGATATGATCACTATATATAAATATATAAGGGGGATAGGATCACTAAATATAAATATATAAGGGTATAAATATATAAGGGGGATATGATCACTATATATAAATATATAAGAGGGATATGATCACTATATATAAATATATATGAGGGATATGATCACTATATATAAATATATAAGGGGATATGATCACTATATATACATATATAAGGGGATATGATCACTATATATACACATATATAAGCGGATATGATCACTATATAAAAAGTATATAAGGGGATATGATCACTATATATAAATATATAAGGGGGATATGATCACTATATATAAATATATAAGGGGATATTATCACTATATATAAATATATAAGGGGGATATGATCACTATATATAAATATATAAGGGGATATTATCACTATATATAAATATATAAGAGGGATATGGTCACTATATATAAATATATAAGGGGATATGATCACTATATATAAATATATAAGGGGATATGATCAATATATAAATATATAATGGGATATGATCACTATATATAAATATATAAGGGGATATGATCACTATATATAAATATATAAGGGGAAATGATCCATATTTATACATATATATAAGGGGATATGATGACTATATATATAAATATATAAGGGGGATATGATCACTATATATAAATATATAAGAGGGATATGATCACTATATATAAATATATAAGGGAATATGATCACTATATATAAATATATAATGAGATATGATCACTATATATAAATATATAAGGGGATATGATCACTATATATAAATATATAAGGGATATGATCACTATATATAAATATATAAGGGGATATGATCACTATATATAAATATATAAGGGGATATGATCACTATATATAAATATATAAGGGGATATTATCACTATATATATAAATATATAAGAGGGATATGGTCACTATATATAAATATATAAGGGGATATGATCACTATATATAAATATATAAGGGGATATGATCAATATATAAATATATAATGGGATATGATCACTATATATAAATATATAAGGGGATATGATCACTATATATAAATATATAAGGGGAAATGATCCATATCTATACATATATATAAGGGGATATGATGACTATATATATAAATATATAAGGGGGATATGATCACTATATATAAATATATAAGAGGGATATGATCACTATATATAAATATATAAGGGGATATGATCACTATATATAAATATATAATGAGATATGATCACTATATATAAATATATAAGGGGATATGATCACTATATATAAATATATAAGGGATATGATCACTATATATAAATATATAAGGGGATATGATCACTATATATAAATATATAAGGGGGATATGATCACTATATATAAATATATAAGGGCCATATGATCACTATATATAAATATATAAGGGGCATATGATCACTATATATAAATATATAAGGGGCATATGATCACTATATATAAATATATAAGGGGATATGATCACTATATATAAATATATAAGGGGATATTATCACTATATATAAATATATAAGAGGGATATGGTCACTATATATAAATATATAAGGGGATATGATCACTATATATAAATATATAAGGGGATATGATCAATATATAAATATATAATGGGATATGATCACTATATATAAATATATAAGGGGATATGATCACTATATATAAATATATAAGGGGAAATGATCCATATCTATACATATATATAAGGGGATATGATGACTATATATATAAATATATAAGGGGGATATGATCACTATATATAAATATATAAGAGGGATATGATCACTATATATAAATATATAAGGGGATATGATCACTATATATAAATATATAATGAGATATGATCACTATATATAAATATATAAGGGGATATGATCACTATATATAAATATATAAGGGATATGATCACTATATATAAATATATAAGGGGATATGATCACTATATATAAATATATAAGGGGGATATGATCACTATATATAAATATATAAGGGCCATATGATCACTATATATAAATATAAAAGGGGCATATGATCACTATCTATAAATATATAAGGGGCATATGATCACTATATATAAATATATAAGGGGATATGATCACTATATATAAATATATAAGGGGATATGATCACTATATATAAATATATAAGGGGACGTGACCACTATATATAAATATATAAGGGGATATGATCACTATATATAAATATATAAGGGGATATGATCACTATATATAAATATATAAGGGGATATGATCACTATATAAATATATAATGGGATATGATCACTATATATAAATATATAAGGGGATATGATCACTATATATAAATATATAAGGGGATATGATCCATATCTATACATATATAAGGGGATATGATCACTATATATAAATATATAAGGGGGATATGATCACTATATATAAATATATAAGGGGGATATGATCACTATATATAAATATATAAGAGGGATATGATCACTATATATAAATATATAAGGGGGATATGATCACTATATATAAATATATGAGGGGGATATGATCACTATATATAAATATATAAGGGGGATATGATCACTATATATAAATATATAAGAGGGATATGATCACTATATATAAATATATAAGAGGGATAAGATCACTATATATAAATATATAAGGGGATATGATCACTATATATAAATATATAAGGGGATATTATCACTATATATAAATATATAAGGGGATATTATCACTATATATAAATATATAAGGGGATATGATCACTATATATAAATATATAAGGGGGAAATGATCACTATATATAAATATATACGGGGATATGATCACTATATATAAATATATAAGGGGAATATGATCACTATATATAAATATATAAGGGGATATGATCACTATATATAAATATATAAGGGGGATATGATCACTATATATAAATATATAAGGGGGATATGATCACTATATATAAATATATAAGGGGGATATGATCACTATATATAAATATATAAGGGGGATATGATCACTATATATAAATATATAAGAGGGATATGATCACTATATATAAATATATAAGGGGGATAGGATCACTATATATAAATATATAAGGGGGATATGATCACTATATATAAATATATAAGGGGGATAGGATCACTAAATATAAATATATAAGGGTATAAATATATAAGGGGGATATGATCACTATATATAAATATATAAGAGGGATATGATCACTAGATATAAATATATATGAGGGATATGATCACTATATATAAATATATAAGGGCATATGATCACTATATATACATATATAAGGGGATATGATCACTATATATACACATATATAAGGGGATATGATCACTATATAAAAATATATAAGGGGATATGATCACTATATATAAATATATAAGGGGGATATTATCACTATATATAAATATATAAGGGGATATTATCACTATATATAAATATATAAGGGGAATATGATCACTATATATAAATATATAAGGGGATATGATCACTATATATAAATATATAAGGGGATATTATCACTATATATAAATATATAAGAGGGATATGGTCACTATATATAAATATATAAGGGGATATGATCACTATATATAAATATATAAGGGGATATGATCAATATATAAATATATAATGGGATATGATCACTATATATAAATATATAAGGGGATATGATCACTATATATAAATATATAAGGGGCATATGATCACTATATATAAATATATAAGGGGATATGATCACTATATATAAATATATAAGGGGATATTATCACTATATATAAATATATAAGAGGGATATGGTCACTATATATAAATATATAAGGGGATATGATCACTATATATAAATATATAAGGGGATATGATCAATATATAAATATATAATGGGATATGATCACTATATATAAATATATAAGGGGATATTATCACTATATATAAATATATAAGAGGGATATGGTCACTATATATAAATATATAAGGGGATATGATCACTATATATAAATATATAAGGGGATATGATCAATATATAAATATATAATGGGATATGATCACTATATATAAATATATAAGGGGATATGATCACTATATATAAATATATAAGGGGCATATGATCACTATATATAAATATATAAGGGGATATGATCACTATATATAAATATATAAGGGGATATTATCACTATATATAAATATATAAGAGGGATATGGTCACTATATATAAATATATAAGGGGATATGATCACTATATATAAATATATAAGGGGATATGATCAATATATAAATATATAATGGGATATGATCACTATATATAAATATATAAGGGGATATGATCACTATATATAAATATATAAGGGGAAATGATCCATATCTATACATATATATAAGGGGATATGATGACTATATATATAAATATATAAGGGGGATATGATCACTATATATAAATATATAAGAGGGATATGATCACTATATATAAATATATAAGGGGATATGATCACTATATATAAATATATAATGAGATATGATCACTATATATAAATATATAAGGGGATATGATCACTATATATAAATATATAAGGGATATGATCACTATATATAAATATATAAGGGGATATGATCACTATATATAAATATATAAGGGGGATATGATCACTATATATAAATATATAAGGGCCATATGATCACTATATATAAATATAAAAGGGGCATATGATCACTATCTATAAATATATAAGGGGCATATGATCACTATATATAAATATATAAGGGGATATGATCACTATATATAAATATATAAGGGGATATGATCACTATATATAAATATATAAGGGGACGTGACCACTATATATAAATATATAAGGGGATATGATCACTATATATAAATATATAAGGGGATATGATCACTATATATAAATATATAAGGGGATATGATCACTATATAAATATATAATGGGATATGATCACTATATATAAATATATAAGGGGATATGATCACTATATATAAATATATAAGGGGATATGATCCATATCTATACATATATAAGGGGATATGATCACTATATATAAATATATAAGGGGGATATGATCACTATATATAAATATATAAGGGGGATATGATCACTATATATAAATATATAAGAGGGATATGATCACTATATATAAATATATAAGGGGGATATGATCACTATATATAAATATATGAGGGGGATATGATCACTATATATAAATATATAAGGGGGATATGATCACTATATATAAATATATAAGAGGGATATGATCACTATATATAAATATATAAGAGGGATAAGATCACTATATATAAATATATAAGGGGATATGATCACTATATATAAATATATAAGGGGATATTATCACTATATATAAATATATAAGGGGATATTATCACTATATATAAATATATAAGGGGATATGATCACTATATATAAATATATAAGGGGGAAATGATCACTATATATAAATATATACGGGGATATGATCACTATATATAAATATATAAGGGGAATATGATCACTATATATAAATATATAAGGGGATATGATCACTATATATAAATATATAAGGGGGATATGATCACTATATATAAATATATAAGGGGGATATGATCACTATATATAAATATATAAGGGGGATATGATCACTATATATAAATATATAAGGGGGATATGATCACTATATATAAATATATAAGAGGGATATGATCACTATATATAAATATATAAGGGGGATAGGATCACTATATATAAATATATAAGGGGGATATGATCACTATATATAAATATATAAGGGGGATAGGATCACTAAATATAAATATATAAGGGTATAAATATATAAGGGGGATATGATCACTATATATAAATATATAAGAGGGATATGATCACTAGATATAAATATATATGAGGGATATGATCACTATATATAAATATATAAGGGCATATGATCACTATATATACATATATAAGGGGATATGATCACTATATATACACATATATAAGGGGATATGATCACTATATAAAAATATATAAGGGGATATGATCACTATATATAAATATATAAGGGGGATATTATCACTATATATAAATATATAAGGGGATATTATCACTATATATAAATATATAAGGGGAATATGATCACTATATATAAATATATAAGGGGATATGATCACTATATATAAATATATAAGGGGATATTATCACTATATATAAATATATAAGAGGGATATGGTCACTATATATAAATATATAAGGGGATATGATCACTATATATAAATATATAAGGGGATATGATCAATATATAAATATATAATGGGATATGATCACTATATATAAATATATAAGGGGATATGATCACTATATATAAATATATACGGGGAAATGATCCATATCTATACATATATATAAGGGGATATGATCACTATATATATAAATATATAAGGGGGATATGATCACTATATATAAATATATAAGAGGGATATGATCACTATATATAAATATATAAGGGGATATGATCACTATATATAAAAATATAATATGAGATATGATCACTATATATAAATATATAATGAGATATGATCACTATATATAAATATATAAGGGGATATGATCACTATATATAAATATATAAGGGATATGATCACTATATATAAATATATAAGGGGCATATGATCACTATATATAAATATATAAGGGGATATGATCACTATATATAAATATATAAGGGGATATGATCACTATATATAAATATATAAGGGGGATATGATCACTATATATAAATATATAAGGGACATATGATCACTATATATAAATATATAAGGGGCATATGATCACTATATATAAATATATAAGGGGCATATGATCACTATATATAAATATATAAGGGGATATGATCACTATATATAAATATATAAGGGGACGTGACCACTATATATTAATATATAAGGGGATATGATCACTATATATAAATATATAAGGGGATATGATCACTATATATAAATATATAAGGGGATATGATCAATATATAAATATATAATGGCATATGATCACTATATATAAATATATAAGGGGATATGATCACTATATATAAATATATAAGGGGATATGATCCATATCTATACATATATAAGGGGATATGATCACTATATATAAAAATATAAGGGGGATATGATCACTATATATAAATATATAAGGGGGATATGATCACTATATATAAATATATAAGAGGGATATGATCACTATATATAAATATATAAGGGGGATATGATCACTATATATAAATATATAAGAGGGATATGATCACTATATATAAATATATAAGGGGGATATGATCACTATATAGAAATATATAAGGGGATATGATCACTATATATAAATATATAAGGGGATATTATCACTATATATAAATATATAAGGGGATATTATCACTATATATAAATATATAAGGGGATATGATCACTATATATAAATATATAAGGGGGATATGATCACTATATATAAATATATACGGGGATATGATCACTAAATATAAATATATAAGGGGAATATGATCACTATATATAAATATATAAGGGGATATGATCACTATATATAAATATATAAGGGAGATATGATCACTATATATAAATATATAAGGGGGATATGATCACTATATATAAATATATAAGGGGGATATGATCACTATATATAAATATATAAGGGGGATATGATCACTATATATAAATATATAAGAGGGATATGATCACTATATATAAATATATAAGGGGGATAGGATCACTATATATAAATATATAAGGGGGATATGATCACTATATATAAATATATAAGGGGGATAGGATCACTAAATATAAATATATAAGGGTATAAATATATAAGGGGGATATGATCACTATATATAAATATATAAGAGGGATATGATCACTATATATAAATATATATGAGGGATATGATCACTATATATAAATATATAAGGGGATATGATCACTATATATACATATATAAGGGGATATGATCACTATATATACAAATATATAAGGGGATACGATCACTATATAAAAATATATAAGGGGATATGATCACTATATATAAATATATAAGGGGGTTATGATCACTATATATAAATATATAAGGGGATATTATCACTATATATAAATATATAAGGGGATATGATCACTATATATAAATATATACGGGGATATGATCACTATATATATAAATATATAAGGGGAATATGATCACTATATATAAATATATAAGGGGATATGATCACTATATATAAATATATAAGGGGATATTATCACTATATATAAATATATAAGAGGGATATGGTCACTATATATAAATATATAAGGGGATATGATCACTATATATAAATATATAAGGGGATATGATCAATATATAAATATATAATGGGATATGATCACTATATATAAATATATAAGGGGATATGATCACTATATATAAATATATAAGGGGAAATGATCCATATCTATACATATATATAAGGGGATATAATCACTATATATATAAATATATAAGGGGGATATGATCACTATATATAAATATATAAGAGGGATATGATCACTATATATAAATATATAAGGGGATATGATCACTATACATAAATATATAATGAGATATGATCACTATATATAAATATATAAGGGGATATGATCACTATATATAAATATATAAGGGATATGATCACTATATTTAAATATATAAGGGGATATGATCACTATATATAAATATATAAGGGGGATATGATCACTATATATAAATATATAAGGGGCATATGATCACTATATATAAATATATAAGGGGCATATGATCACTATATATAAATATATAAGGGGATATGATCACTATATATAAATATATAAGGGGATATGATCACTATATAAATATATAAGGGGACGTGACCACTATATATTAATATATAAGGGGATATGATCACTATATATAAATATATAAGGGGATATGATCACTATATATAAATATATAAGGGGATATGATCAATACATAAATATATAAGGGAATATGATCACTATATATAAATATATAAGGGGATATGATCACTATATATAAATATATAAGGGGATATGATCCATATCTATACATATATAAGGGGATATGATCACTATATATATAAATATATAAGGGGGATAGGATCACTATATATAAATATATAAGGGAATATGACCACTATATATAAATATATAAGGGGGATATGATCACTATATATAAATATATAAGGGGATATGATCACTATATATAAATATATAAGGGGATATGATCACTATATATAAATATATAAGGGGGATATGATCACTATATATAAATATATAAGGGGGATATGATCACTATATATAAATATATAAGGGGGATATGATCACTATATATAAATATATAAGGGGGATATGATCACTATATATAAATATATAAGGGGCATATGATCACTATATATAAATATATAAGGGGACGTGACCACTATATATAAATATATAAGGGGATAAGATCACTATATATAAATATATAAGGGGATATGATCACTATATATAAATATATAAGGGGGATATGATCACTATATATAAATATATAAGGGGGATATGATCACTATATATAAATATATAAGGGGGATATGATCACTATATATAAATATATAATGGGATATGCTCACTATATATAAATATATAAAGGGATATGATCACTATATATAAATATATAAGGGATATGATCACTATATATAAATATATAAGGGGATATGATCACTATATCTAAATATATAAGGAGGATATGATCACTATATATAAATATATAAGGGGGATATGATCACTATATATAAATATATAAGGGGGATATGATCACTATATATAAAGATATAAGGGGATATGATCACTATATATAAATATATAAGGGGACGTGACCACTATATATAAATATATAAGGGGATATGATCACTATATATAAATATATAAGGGGATATGATCACTATATATAAATATATAAGGGGGATATGATCACTATATATAAATATATAAGGGGCATATGATCACTATATATAAATATATAAGGGGATATGATCACTATATATAAATATATAAGGGGATATGATCACTATATATAAATAGATAAGGGGACATGACCACTATATATAAATATATAAGGGGATATGATCACTATATATAAATATATAAGGGGATATGATCACTATATATAAATATATAAGGGGATATGATGACTATATATAAATATATAAGGGGATATGAACACTATATATAAGTATCCTAATGCTAATATTTCACATGTGCTTAGAAATGGCAGTTGGACAAGGCATTGACAAGGCAAAAGGAACAGGACTATCTTCTATCAACAGTGAACCAGCTGGGATAAGAAGAAAACAGATTTGTTTGTACCTGCCAGTTTGTTACTTCTTACTCCAAACATGATTATCCTGTATTTCTCCTCCTTTCACTCTCATGCTTCATAAAACATTTTCACTACCTCCTCCATCAAATCCCAGTTCTATACAAATCTCAGCCTCTCTACTCTCCTCTCCTTCCCTCTCCACACATGAAGTTTATAAAGTGCTCTGTTTAGCTATTCCACGAAACTCTTTTTCATACAATCTAAGAACTTACAAATCCCGCCCTCACTTAGTCTATCTTTCCTTTCTATTGCTGGCAGCTGGGGACATTTCTCCAAACCCTGGCCCTTACCCCATCCCAGTTATATCCCGGCCACAAGCTCCTTCTCTCCGGTGCAACTCTTACTCCTATACCCAAAAACCCAGTTAATCTTTCGTGTGCTCTCTGGAATGCCAGATCTGTCTGCAACAAACTCACCGAAATACACGACCATTTCATTGCAAATTCCTTTAACCTACTTGCGCTTACTGAAACCTGTCTCTCTCCTACTGGATGCTACACCTTACTCATACTCCCACACCTGCTAACAGACCTGGAGGTGGGGTAGGTTTGCTTCTCTCTCCCCCTACTGTACTTTTAAAGTTCTTCCACTCTCTTCACTCTAATATCTCAGCCATCTCATGTCCTAATGTGTTACCTCTGTCTACTATAGTACTCTCACCACTGCCCTCAATGAGCTGCTCCTATAAAAACTAAACGTTCTGGACCCAAACCACTTCAACCTTGGCATACTGCTCATACAAAAGCGCTCCAAAGACATTCACATGCACTTGAGCGTCGCTGGCGCAATCCCGTTCAGAATCAGACTTTTGGAGCTACAAATCTGCCCTGCGCTCCTATAACACCAGCCTCTTCCAAGCCAAACAAACTGACTTTACTTCACTCATTAACTCCCTTTCTAAAAAACCAGCACAACTTTTCTCCACCTTTAACACTTTCCTTTCCCCTTCCCCACCCCCTCCGTGCACATCTGTCTCTGCTCAAGATATTGCTGAGCACTTCAAAAACAAAATTGACACTATCAGAAGGGACATTACACTACTCAACCCCCCTAGACTTCCACCACCCTCCCACCACACTCCCCAGTCTCTCCTGTGCTCCTTCACCCCTGTCACTGATGAGGAAGTCTCAAAGCTTCTGGTCTCTTCTCACCTTACCACCTGCCGGCTTGATCCAATTCCCTCAAAACTTCTCCTCAATACCAATCCTTGTCTAATCAAAGCCTTAACTCACCTATTTAATCTTTCCCTCTCAACTGGACTGTTTCCTTCTCAACTAAAACATGCTCTTGTCACCCCCATTCTGAAAAAAACCCTCTCTTGATCTCTCCAATCTTGACAACCTCTGACCTCTCTCTCTGCTACTTTTCATAAACTACTTGAGCGCCTAGTCTACAACCGACTAACCTCATTCCTCTCTGACAATAACCTGCTGGACCCCCTACAATCTAGTTTTAAGCCACAACAGTCCACGTAAACTGCCCTGACTTGACTAACTAATGACCTTTTAACCGCTAAAGCCAACAATCACTTCTCACTACTAATACTGCTTGATCTCTCAGCCGCATTTGACACTGTAGATCACCCTCTCCTCCTCCAGTCCCTCCAGTCGCTTGGCCTTCATGACACAGCCCTGTCCTGGTTCTCTTCTTACATCAATAATCATTCCTTCAGTGACTCCTACAATGGAGTAGCATCTTCTCCCCTACCTTTTTCTGTTGGCGTTCCTCAAGGCTCTGTCTTGGGACCATTACTATTCTACCGCTATACTTCCTCCCTCGGCAAATTAATCAACTCGTATGGTTTCCACTACCACCTCTATGCTGACAATACTCAGATCTATCTCTCATCTCCTGATCTCAACCCAGAACTCCTAACTTGCGTCTCCTCCTGCCTGTCCGCTATCTCTACCTGGATGTCGCAACGCTACCTTAAATTAAACCTCTCTAAAACTGAAATGGTTCTCTTCACTCCAACTAACACCAGTAACATCCTGGAAGTATCCATTATAGTTAACAATTCCACTATCACCCCTTCTCCCCAGGCCCGGTGCCTTGGAGTTATCCTAGATTCTGCCCTGTCATTCACTCCTCATATCCAGTCACTTATTAAATCATGTCACTTCCACCTAAGGAACATCACCAAAATACGATCATTTATCACCCAAGGTGCTGCCAAAGTTCTTATTCACTCTCTCGTCATATCACGTCTAGACTGCTGTAACTCTTTTTTAACTGGCCTTCCCCTCCAGAGACTGTCACCTCTTCAGTCCATAATGAACACTGCTGTGAGGCTCATACACCTCAGCAATCGTTCCTCCTCAATCCCTGCACTGGCTTCCGCTACCTTTCAGAATCAAATTCAAATTAATGACCCTGACATTCAAAGCACTTCATAACTCTGCCCCATTCTGCCCCACCCTACATCTCTGACATTCAAAGCACTTCATAACTCTGCCCCACCCTACATCTCTGAACTCAACTCTATAAACTCAACCGCTTACTACGCTCCTCTACTGACCTGCTACTCAACACTTCTCTCGTTACCTCCTCATATGCTCGCATTCAAGACTTTGCAAGGGCTGCACCCCTCCTCTGGAACTCTCTCCCCCGGTCTATCCGACTTTCTCCCAACCTTTCTGATTTCAAGAAATCTCTTAAAACGCACTTCTTTCGAGAAGCCTACTCTCACTCTGCTTAACTACCAAATTCAACACCACATACAGTACCACATTTCTCACCCACTTAATTCAATCTTGCCCACTCCCTTTAGAGTGTAAGCTCTTTTGCATAGCGACTTCTTTACCTTTTGTACCGATATTGATTGTGATGTATGTAATTCCATGTGTTCTATGTATATAATTCATGTGATTTAGTTGTATAATCACATTTACTTTACAGTGCTACACAATATGTTGGCTCTATATGAAAACATATTAATAATAATAATACTAATACTGGTTAACCAATGAAAGAGTCTTTCCTGATATACAAAGTGAATGTATACTTAAATCAATTAAGTTCCTGTTGCATTCTAATTATTTCTACTTTCTACTACTACCTCCAAAAACGTGGTACGTCCATGGGGGCTTCCTTTGCTCCCACTTATGCCAACCTTTTCATGAGTTGGTGGGAGAGACAACACGTCTTTGGAGATACTAATCCGTACCGTAAACATAGCATCTATTTTTATCGATACATTGATGATTGTATTGGAATTTGGGATGGAGATGAGCAGTCTCTATCATTGTTTATTGATCATTGTAATGCAGTAACACATGGGATACAATTTGTTGATTGTGGGTACGAAGCAAAAGACATCAAATCAGCTGTCTCCAGAAATAGGTTACACCTATTGAAGTATACCAATAACAATAAGCACAAAAATATTAAAAAGAATAAATACGATACTTATACACCATCTAGGGGCCAAGAGCAAATCTCTAAATTGCGCTTTTCGACAGTTTATACAAAAGATACACATTATATACAATGGAGCATATGAAGACATTGGGGTATCCTTTTACAGGATCCCATTTTGAAAGATACCCTAGACCAGTCACCATCTTTTGTATTTCGAAAGGGGAGATCTTGAGCATCATGTTTATCCCCTAGTCTCTACACATCTAAGGAACCCAATACAGATGCAGCTTGGCTGCGAAATAAAGACACTTACAAATGTTGTCGGAAGTCGTACACAGTACTTAACGTGTCTTCCATGTTTAGCAGTACAAACACAGGTAAAAATTACACTGTTAAACAATATTTTAACTGCTGTTCTAGGTGGGTCATTTAACTGGTTACCTGCGCATGTGGGGTCCAATAGGTGGGTAAGAATACACAGTGCACAGGAGTCAGGTTTTTGGAACACCTATTGGCTGATAAAAAATCAGCCATTGCCAAATATATAATAGAGAAATAGAATAGAAAATAGGTGACAAGTATAGGACCCTGTCGAGGTTAGAAGCATATTGGATTTTTCAACTGAAAACAATAGATACATATGTTGGACTTAATCGTGATTGGGAACTAACATTCTATTTTTGATGCCCCATTAACCGCTGTTTTTCTAAATGAATTGATACAAATGAACTTTTTTTTAAAAAAGACAAACGGATGAGATCACAAAAGGGATTGATTTCATTAATTAATTGATTTCATATAATTTAATTCATTTATTTAAAAAGTCCTTGAAATATTTCTTGCATGATTTGAAATTCTTAAAAAACTTCTCTTTATTATTAATTTGGTTCATGATTTTCTGTTCCATCTCAATATATATAATTAAATTATTGATATTGAGTATATTAATTAACTGTTACTTAGAACCAACATATATGTAAGTGGTACAGGTCCTGTCTTATATCTCATGTATATATCGTTAGTGCTTGCCAACGATAGGGTTAATGTTTTTAAAGGGGTGTGGTTTTTAAATGTTCACACAGATGGAAACAAATTAGCTTTTGAGGAAGTGGTTTTGTCCACGAAACGCGTCAAGCATACCGACTGCAATACACTCTGTCTGATGTTTTAAAGAACTTCTAATAAATGGATGTTTTAAAGCCGCTGGTGCTCCGCGTTTAAACGATATTAAAGTAGGGAGAGGGAATCCCATCTCAGGTTACAGGAGGGAGAGGGAATCCCATCTCAGGTTACAGGAGGGAGAGGGAATCCCAGCTCAGGTAACAGGAGGGACAGGGAATCCCAGCTCAGGTTACAGGAGGGAGAAGGAATCCCAGCTCAGGTTACAGGAGGAAGAAGGAATCCCAACTAAGGTTACAGAAAGGAGAGGGAATCCCAGCTCAGGTTACAGGAGGAAGAAGGAATCCCAGCTCAGGTTACAGGAGGGAGAGGGAATCCCAGCTCAGGTTACAGGAAGGAGAGGGAATCCCATCTCAGGTTACAGGAGGGAGAGGGAATCCCAGCTCAGGTTACTGGAGGGAGAGGGAATCCCAGCTCAGGTTACAGGAGGGAGAGGGAATCCCAGCTCAGGTTACAGGAAGGAGAGGGAATCCCAACTCAGGTTACAGGAGGGAGACTGAATCCCAGCTCAGGTTACAGGAATGAGAGGGGAATCCCAGCTCAGGTTACAGGAGGGAGAGGGAATCCCAACTCAGGTTACAGGAAGGAGAGGGAATCCCAGCTCAGGTTACAGGAGGGAGAGGGAATCCCAGCTCAGGTTACAGGAGGGAGAGGGAATCCCAGCTCAGGTTACAGGAGGGAGAGGGAATCCCAGCTCAGGTAACAGGAGGGAGAGGGAATCCCAGCTCAGGTTACAGGAAGGAGAGGGAATCCCAGCTCAGGTTACAGGAGGGAGAGGGAATCCCAGCTCAGGTTACCGGAAGGAGAGGGAATCCCAGCTCAGGTTACAGGAGGAAGAAGGAATCCCAACTCAGGTTACAGGAAGGAGAGGGAATCCCAACTTAGGTTACAGGAGGGAGAGGGAATCCCAGCTCAGGTTACAGGAAGGAGAGGGAACCCCAACTCAGGTTACAAGAGGAAGAAGGAATCCCAACTAAGGTTACAGAAAGGAGAGGGAATCCCAGCTCAGGTTACAAGAGGAAGAAGGAATCCCAGCTCAGGTTACAGGAGGGAGAGGGAATCCCAGCTCAGGTTAAAGGAAGGTGAGGGAATCCCAGCTCAGGTTACAGGAAGGAGAGGGAATCCCAGCTCAGGTTACAGGAGGGAGAGGGAATCCCAGCTCAGGTTACAGGAAGAAGAGGGAATCCCAGCTCAGGTTACAGGAATGAGAGGGAATCCAAACTCAGGTTACAGGAGGGAGAGGGAATCCCAGCTCAGGTTACTGGAGGAAGAAGGAATCCCAGCTCAGGTTACAGGAGCGAGAGGGAATTCCAGCTCAGGTTACAGGAAGGAGAGGGAATCCCAGCTCAGGTTACAGGAAGGAGAGGGAATCCCAGCTCAGGTTACAGTAGGGAGATGGAATCCAAGCTCAGGTTACCGGAAGGAGAGGGAATCCCAGCTCAGGTTACAGGAGGGAGAGGGAATCCCAGCTCAGGTTACAGGAAGGAGAGGGAATCCCAGCTCAGGTTACAGGAAGGAGAGGGAATCCCAGCTCAGGTTACAGGAGGAAGAGGGAATCCCAGCTCAGGTTACAGGAAGGAGAGGGAATCCCAGCTCAGGTTACAGGAAGGAGAGGGAATCCCAGCTCAGGTTACAGGAAGGAGAGGGAATCCCAGCTTAGGTTACAGGAAGAAGAGGGAATCCCAGCTCAGGTTACAGGAAGGAAAAAGGAATCCCAGCTCAGGTTACAGGAGGGAGAGGGAATCCCAGCTCAGGTTACAGGAAGGAGAGGGAATTCCAGCTCAGGTTACAGGAGGGAGAGGGAATCCCAGCTTAGGTTACAGGAGGGAGAGGGGATCCCAGCTCAGGTTACAGGAAGGAGAGGGAATCCCAGCTCAGGTTACAGGAGGGAGAAGGAATCCCAGCTCAGGTTACAGGAAGGAGTGGGAATCCCAGCTCAGGTTACAGGAAGGAGAGGGAATCCCATCTCAGGTTACAGGAGGGAGAGGGAATCCCAGCTCAGGTTACAGGAGGAAGAAGGAATCCCAACTTAGGTTACAGGAAGGAGAGGGAATCCCAGCTCAGGTTACAGGAAGGAGAGGGAAACCCAGCTCAGGTTTCAGGAGGAAGAAGGAATCCCAGCTCAGGTTACAGGAGGGAGAGGGAATCCCAGCTCAGGTTACAGGAAGGAGAGGGAATCCCTGATCAGGTTACAGGAAGGAGAGGGAATCCCAGCTCAGGTTACAGGAGGGAGAGGGAATCCCAGCTCAGGTTACAGGAAGGAGAGGGAATCCCAGCTCAGGTTACAGGAAGGAGAGGGAATCCCAGCTCAGGTTACAGGAGGGAGAGGGAATCCCAGCTCAGGTTACAGGAGGGAGAGGGAATCCCAGCTCAGGTTACAGGAAGGAGAGGGAATCCCAGCTCAGGTTACAGGAGGAAGAAGGAATTCCAACTTAGGTTACAAGAAGGAGAGGGAATCCCAGCTCAGGTTACAGGAAGGAGAGGGAATCCCATCTCAGGTTACAGGAGGGAGAGGGAAACCCAGCTCAGGTTACAGGAGGAAGAAGGAATCCCAGCTCAGGTTACAGGAGGGAGAGGGAATCCCAGCTCAGGTTACAGGAAGGAGAGGGAATCCCTGATCAGGTTACAGGAAGGAGAGGGAATCCCAGCTCAGGTTACAGGAGGGAGAGGGAATCCCAGCTCAGGTTACAGGAAGGAGAGGGAATCCCAGCTCAAGTTACAGGAAGGAGAGTGAATCCCAGCTCAGGTTACAGGAGGGAGAGGGAATCCCAGCTCAGATTACAGGAGGGAGAGGGAATCCCAGCTCAGGTTACAGGAGGGAGAGGGAATCCCAGCTCAGGTTACAGGAGGGAGAGGGAATCCCAGCTCAGGTTACAGGAGGGAGAGGGAATCCCAGCTCAGGTTACAGGAGGGAGAAGGAAGGTGAATAAGGGAGTTGAGAGAAGTAAATTTGATAGAAAAGCCCATGTGTAAAGTGTAGGAGCAACGGAGTGTGGTGGCTCTTGACATAGAGAACTTGAAACAACAGAGGTGTGAGTTCTATTTTCTGAGTAAGATAGCTTTCTTAATTTTAACATTTCCTACTCCTTTAAGGTGGGAAGCTGCCCATGGTTGTCAGAAAGATTAATATTGATTGATTTGATTGTTCTTTATGGCCTTTATTTGCTATCATTTATTTTTTTAACGTTATTAATTTATTTATCCAAGATTACATCATACACTAGGGGGGTTATTTACTAGGGATGCACTGAATCCACTATTTTGGATTCGGTCAATCCTTTGCGAAAGATTCGACCGAACCGAATCCGAACCCTAATTTGCATATGAGTTATACAGGGAACTCTGAGTATCACTCATGTATTACAAAGGGCAGGGCCGCCATTAGAAATCACGGGGCCCCGTACAACAAAATTTTTGGGGCCCCCTGGGCCCCGCCCACACTGACGACCAAGCTCCACCCCATTTCCCGCCCACTCCACATCGCAGTTAAAAGACCACACAGACATCAGCGCTAAAAAAGTAACCCCCCCCACACAAGTTGTAAAAAGCTATTGATGGTCAGGGCCCCCTTATAAAAAATTAAAAAATTTTTTTTTTAAAAAAAAACATTGGTGGCAGGGGCCCCCTTACAAGTTAAAAACAAATTGGGGCCCCAAAAAAAAATTAAAAAAAAAAAACATTGGCGTCAGGGGCCCCCTTATAAGTTAAAAACAAATTGGGGCCCCAAAAAAAAATTTAAAAAAAAAAAAAATTTTTTTAAAAAAAAAAAAAAACATTGGCAGCAGGGGCCCCCTTATAAGTTAAAAACAAATTGGGGCCCCAAAAAAAAATTTGAAAAAAAAAAAAAATTTTTTTGAAAAAAAAAAACAAAACATTGGCGGCAGGGGCCCCCTTACAAGTTAAAAACAAATTGGGGCCCCAAAAAAAATTTAAAAAAAAAAAAAAAATTTTTTGAAAAAAAAAAAAAACATTGGCGTCAGGGGCCCCTTACGAGTTAAAAAAAAAAATTGGGGCCCCAAAAAAACATGTTTTAAAAAAAAGATTGGTTGCAGGGGCCTATAGAATATTAAAATAATACATTGGTGGCCAGGAGATTAAAAAAAAAAAAATACACAAACTGGTGTTCAGTAGAATTGAACTCACGGCTTCAGTACTTCAACTTCACCTCCTTTCGTGTCTTCGGGTCTTTTCACCGCTTCAGGACTTCGGCTTCGGCTGTTTTCGTGACTTCGGGTCTTTGCGCTGCTTCAGGACTTCGGCTTCGGCTGTTTTCGTGACTTCGGGTCTTTTCGGCGCTTCGTGACTTCGGCTTTTTCCGTGACTTCGGGTCTTTTCGGCGCATCGGCTTCGGCTTTTCGGCACTTCCGCATTCGGCAGCACAGAAGCAAGACGTACGGCTCGGGCGCTCGTAAGGGGGGCCCGGATCTTCAAAAAATGCAGCGCTGCCGGGCCCCCCTTCATGCCCGGGCCCGGTACGCTTGTCCCCCCTGTCCCCCCCTGATGGCGGCCCTGACAAAGGGTAATGTACCCCCTATTGTAAATGATAAGGATATTAGAAGTCACTGAGGGGTTGTTCTGTGAAAATATGAGTAATACTCAGAGTTCCCTGTATAACTCAGCCTGCAGCCTTGTGTCTTTATATGGTCACAGAACAACCCCTCAGTGACTTCTAATATCCTTATCATTTACAGTAGGGGGTACATTATCCCTTATAATACATGAGTGATACTCAGAGTTCCCTGTATAACTCAGCCTGCAGCCTTGTGTCTTTATATGGTCACAGAACAACCCCTCAGTGACTTCTAATATCCTTATCATTTACAGTAGGGGGTACATTATCCCTTATAATACATGAATGATACTCAGAGTTCCCTGTATAACTCAGCCTGCAGCCTTGTGCCTTTATATGGTCACAGAACAACCCCTCAGTGACTTCTAATATCCTTATCATTTACAGTAGGGGGTACATTATCCCTTATAATACATGAGTGATACTCAGAGTTCCCTGTATAACTCAGCCTGCAGCCATGTGCCTTTATATGGTCACAGAACAACCCCTCAGTGACTTCTAATATCCTTATCATTTACAGTAGGGGGTACATTATCCCTTATAATACATGAGTGATACTCAGAGTCAGGGCCGGATTTACCCTCCTTGCCACCTTTTTATACATAGATGCAGAGAGAGATGTGTCCCTTGTTTTGATAAGTTTGTCAATTGTGCTCCAGTGGGCAGCCGCAGCATCAGTTAAATATTTATTATAAAATAAAAAAGTAAAATCTTGGCAGCAGCATAATCTTTGTAGTTCCTATTTCTCAGCAGACATCACAGAAGTATTTTTCATTATTTATATAATCTATTAAATTAAATAAACGTTTTAACCTACCAACTGTTAGAGACTGAGTTTCAGTCTGTTCAGACTGTTTTGGAATTGGGATTGACAAGCAGTCCGTAACCGTTTTACAATTACTGTGGGTTATAGACAGGGCCGGACTGGGGGTAAAAAGCAGCCCACATGTAAACACGCAATGGTTTTGTACACATTTGCTCATATATTGGGGTAAAAATGCAAAAAACTATGTGCATAAAGTGCTGCCTTTCTCACAAGTGTAATTCATGTAAAATATGTTAAAGATTCTGCAGCCTTGTGCCTTTATATGGTCACAGAACAACCCCTCAGTGACTTCTAATATCCTTATCATTTACAGTAGGGGGTACATTATCTTTATAATACATGAGTGATACTCAGAGTTCCCTGTATAACTCAGCCTGCAGCCTTGTGCCTTTATATGGACACAGAACAACCCCTCAGTGACTTCTAATATCCTTATCATTTACAGTAGGGGGTACATTATCCCTTATAATACATGAGTGATACTCCGAGTTCCCTGTATAACTCAGCCTGCAGCCTTGTGCCTTTATATGGTCACAGAACAACCCCTCAGTGACTTCTAATATCCTTATCATTTACAGTAGGGGGTACATTATCCCTTATAATACATGAGTGATACTCAGAGTTCCCTGTATAACTCAGCCTGCAGCCTTGTGCCTGTATATGGTCACAGAACAACCCCTCAGTGACTTCTAATATCCTTATCATTTACAGTAGGGGGTACATTATCCCTTATAATACAAGAGTGATACTCACAGTTCCATGTATAACTCAGCCTGCAGCCTTGTGCCTTTATACAGTGGGTTGATGGGGGGCACGTTAGGGGTCGCTGTGGGCTGGCCCCTCTGATATAAATAGAAAGAGGATTATTGGACTGTCTGATTTGTATTGGACTAATGTTCCTGCACTTTTCTCCAATTCTCAAAAGGTGTTGGTATTGGTTTGTGGCCACCCTAGATAACATTAAACGGAACAGAAGTTCTACTGTAAGTGATGGCCTGTAAATTGCACAGTTTTTCCTGGGGATATTCTTACTTTGTGAATCATGTCTGGTAGGAGAGGTCCAAAAATGAATAAATGTCAGTAACTTACAACTGTGATGTAAACTGGGCTTCTGTGGTGTTTATACAAATGGCCTGTAGATGTCACTATGCTCATACTTATACTGTGCATACTTCCTGGTAGCTTAAAAGTGGAAGTTACTGTTGTGTAATGGCTACAGGACTCTGTTAATAAAGCACTGTTATACTCTACTCATCCTCGGCTACCCACATCATAACAGCTTCTTTAGTTACACCACTGCCTTCAAAGATTTATTTTGCAGGGGGACAAACGGAGTGTCATTACACTTCTGCTCATAAACATGATAAATACACTGTGTTGCTCAATGCCATGTGTAACAGGAAGCACTTTTGTACTGAGATTGTGCATGTCTGAGAGGTTTGTCCCACTGAGGCACCCGTAGAGGGAGCATGTGACCAGCTAACCAGGAAGCCAGACTGAGAGACAGACGGACGGAGGAGGGGAGGAGGCTGGAGTGGATCAGTCCCAGGTGAGTGGGTACAAGTGGCAATGGGAAATACCTGTGTTTTACTTACTGCCTCTCATTACTTTCTTTTTGTCTTTTCAGGTGAACAGCACTGAGTCAATACAGGGAATTTTCCACTTGTGCTTATTGTTTCTTATACAGGTGTGTGACTGAACTATACATTTACTCATTATACTCTTGCTGCTTCTGCACAGACTTACTGCTTGCCCAGGGTCAGATTGGGCCGGTAGGACACCAGGAAAAAACCTGATGGGCTTTGCTTGCCCAGACCCCTCTCCACGGCCGTCTGAAACTACTGCTCTACTCCCTGACCTTCCTATAAGAGGCGGCAGTTGTGGTCCCCTGTTGCAGACCCCCCAAGTCTAACGCTGTGCCCTCCCTGCGCTGCCATTTACTTTTAGTCTGGTGTCTCTGGGTATTTATGTAAATGCCCCTCCCCCATAGAGTCACAGGAATGCTGCTTACACGTACACATTTAAGCAGTTAGGTCAGTTCTGTTTGCCAAAGAAATATTTCATTTGTGCTTTCATGTAAAGTCAAAAAAATAAAATCCCATTGTTACTTTCTTTAATGAAAAAGAAACCTATCTCCAATATACTTTAATTAAAAAAATGTGTACTGTTTTTATAAGAAACCAGACTACATGCTGTGAAATTCCCCTTCAATTACTGCTGTGGATAGGAATGGTCAGACGGTCCCTAACTGCTGAGCAGGGAAACAATCATAATTATGAGCAGCAGGGGGAGCCCCCGCCTTACTTCCCAGCCATGCAGAACTCAAGCACCTTTGTTTGTTTCCCTGTAGAGCAGTCGGTGACTGTGTGGAGATTTGTATTGGATTTTATTTTGGCTTTACAACCCCTTTAGGGCAGAGACACAGTGACAAATTGCCTCTACTTCGGGCAACTAATCTCCCTCAACTGCTTTCCCGCCGGCTAGAACGTAAGTCACCTGCGGGATTGCACTTGGATCGATTCGGCTTTCCGAAGTAGCCCGAAGTTTCCTCGTGAGGCAACATCGGGCGACTTCGAAAAACAAAACGTTCAGAGTGCCATCCTGCCGGCGATTTACATTCTAGCCAGCAGGAAGGCAGTTCAGGGAGATTAGTCACCCGAAGTAGAACCAATTTGTCGCTGGGTGACTAATCTCCCGAAAATAGCAGCGTGTGTCTCTACCTTTACTGTTTCCAACTCCAGCTGCAGGGACAAAGATCATGGAGCCAGATTTAAACAGATAAACTGGGATTCTATTGGGAGGATTATTTTGCTGCAGCCACTGGTTCTGCAGAGTTGGAGAAAGTTTGTATTAAACAATACAAAAACTATAAAATCCACATTAGATTACATGACAACCCAGGACCCAGTGCAGTCTGTATATTCTGATTATTAATCAGTCTTGCTGTATCGGCTTCTGGCTTATGACGATCCCTAAGCAGCCCAGATCACACTGAGCATGTGCACAGTCTTGCAAAGATGTAACAAAAGTTACAAGATGGTGACCCCCTGTGGCCAACTTTGAAAGCATAAATCATTTGTTTGATTAGGCTTGTGGTGCAGTAAGTTCATGTTTATGTTTAGTATACAAAATACACCATTTCTAGCCTTATTCTATTTTAGACTTTACTTCCCCTTTAAAGCTAAAGTACATTGCCCCTGATTTTCCACCTGCTACAGGTTCCCTATTATACTTTCATTCAGTGGCAAATAAATTAAATCTGAAATAATGTAGGGGTGGATACCTGAAGGGGTAGAGCACTGCAAAACGGTGTTTCTTGGCAAACAATAAAAGCAAGAGAGTTGTACCCCTTAGAATACAAATATTACCAGTGTCTCTTCTTGCAAAGTCTTTAAAGTTGGGTTGTATAACTGTGTGTGGTGAGAACCAGCAGTGCCCATCTTATTAGCAGTGTTGCCTGCAGCACTCTCAGGATTCTCTGTAGAACTGCAGCTGTGTTCTGTAAGCAGCTCCAGAATGTGAATAGCAAAGGCAGAGAAAGTACTTTTATTATAAAACTGGTAACTGCTCATTAATAAAATCTTTAGTATTTTGGGGGCGGCATATTTAGGGCAACCATTGAAAACGTTAATGAAGTGACTGACATGAAGGAACAGACTGGGGTGGAAAGGACATCTATAAAAGGACAATTAGCTCATTGATACAGATCCTTATTATTTATCCCAGGAGAATATTGGGAACACATTTTCTGCAAATAAACAAATTTGGAGCAATTGCTAAGCAAGGGCCCAACAACAACATCTTTATAGGCCCCACATCCCTCAAACTAATTGTCCCACTTTTGCCAGGAGAATCCTGATTTTTGATCCCCAGCTATTGGTTGCAGACAGCCCCTTAAAAGTTCCATTTGACCTCACTCCTAACACTATATAAAGCTTGGCCTCCTGGAATGGATGGGAATGCACTTGCTTGTCATGAAATGCTTGGGGGCCACCGTATGTTTGTTTACTAGCCATGGAATTTTGGGGATCAAAACAATACATTTTTTCAGAAGCTGAAACACATTTCTGCCTGTCTGTCTCCACATTTACTCCACTGCAGCCTTCAGGTTAATGGACCGAGAATTAAAATGACAGTTCCTGGAAAAACAAAGCTTCTCTGGCTTTATTAGAGAGCTCATGTTGAGGGTCTCCGGTAAGAATAGTGTCTACGTTTTTCAGTATGGACAAGTTCAATAGTTCTACAGAGGATCCTGGGAGTGCTGTACTTCTAATAAGATGGTCACTGCTGGTTGTCACTACACAGGGATACAACCCAACTTTTAAAGACTTTGCAAGAAGACAAAATTACTTTCCTCATTTGATGCCCCTTTACAGGCATCCCTGTATGTGTATTATATATATTATATCACAAGTGTAGGGAGCTCAGTAGCATGTAGATAAATATGATTAATGTTGTCCTCAGTATAAGTCTTATATTTGATACATAAGATAGAAAAGCGCGTGCTGATTTTATTATTTATTCCTCAGGCGTGTGTCTCTGGCAGGAATGTCACAGCTGCCGGTGAGAAAAGGGAGTCATTCAAAAGATCAGCTGGGACCCCATGAAGCTTCTCCTGATAAGGTGAATTTATTTGTGAACTCTTGGAGTTTGTTTACGTTAAATAAGGTTGTTAGGTATGTGCTAACCAAGCATAATTTATTGGTAGCATGGAAATACTCTCCTCCATTACGCTGCACATGATAACAACCAGAGCTTGGTGAATGAACTGCTGCAGAATGGATGCAACGCTCTGGCCAAAAATGGGGTAAGTGTGTGAGGCGTCTAGTGCTGCTCATTTCCTGAAACATTGATCGAGGGGGGGTAATTTTGGGCTTGGAGGTTGCTGCCATCTTAAATGTAACAGCAAGAATATAGTCCCTGCTTCTCTGAATGGTTCCTCTTAACAGTGGTGTATGAATCCTAGTAATGGCCTCTAATTTACCTAAAGAATATTAAGGAAAACTGTTTCTCTCACCAAGGTGCAAATGAAAAGAAATAACTCCTACTATTTCTTTATGTCCTGCTTTATTAGATTCAATGACTAGTCAGTGAAATATCATAGATAGAAGCCCATGGGCATGGTGGGCCATAAAGCTCTCTTGAAGGGCAACATCCTAAACCTGTTGCCCCACCTAACGCCATGGAAATCACAGTTCATTGGTTTCACTGTACAAAGATGGTTTTCTACTTAAAGGAGAAGGAAACCCCGTGGGCGCAAAAATCCCTCCCCCTTCCCTGTGTTGCCCCCCTCCCCTCTGGCCTACCTGTCCCGCCGGGCAAATGCCCCTAACTTGTTACTCACCCCTCTGCGCAGGTCCTGTCCACGGAACTCACAGGCGCCATCTTCTCCCAAGCGGTCTTCTTCCTGTTTTGACCGGCGTTTTTGGCGCATGCGCAGTAGGAGCATTTACCATGTACGGATCTACTGCGCATGCGCCAAAAGTCACGAAGTGAAATTGGAAAACTTCGTGACTTTTTGTGCAGTAGATCCGTACCCGGTAAATGCTCCTACTGTGTCAAAGCAGAAAGAAGACCGCTTGGGAGAAGATGGCGTTTGTGAACTCAGTGGACAGGACCTGCGCAGAGGGGTAAGTAACAAGTTAGGGGCATTTGCCCAGCGGGACGGGTAGGCCAGGGGGGAGGAGGGAGGGGGCAACACAGGGGAGGAGGGAGGGTTTTTGCACCCAGGGAATTTCCTTCTCCTTTAAGAGTCATTCACAGTGCAGTTAGTTTAAAAGTATATTAAGAATTGCTGTTTTGTTTTTGTGAATGAGAAGGAAGAATCAACTCATCTACAATTACTTTGGTTTCTTTCTTTCTAGAGTGGCCTGACACCCATTCATTTTGCAGCTCTAGGGGATAATGTGGAAATCTTAGAGGTGCTCCTCTCAAAGGCGCCACATGCTGTTAACCTGAAGAACATTAAGGTACCACTTAGGCATAGTGAATGATGTACCCCTATTGTAAAAGTGTTTTACATCACTAAGCAATGTTTATATAGTGAATAAAGTACCCCCTCTTGTAAAATATGAGGATATTATAAGTCGCTGAGGAGTTCCATGGCCATATAAAAGAACGAAGCCATAGGCCTAGCGTTTTTATACAGGTCATAGAACTCCAAGGTGACTTCTGATATCCTCATAATTTGCAACAGGGGGATTTTATTTATTAAAATACACAAGTTTCAGTGAGTCGTGTGAAATGACATCACTAAGCTTCAATTATAACCGATGACATCACTAAGCACCATGTATATAAGGATATAATTTACAAGATCTTCATGGCTCTTGTGTATTATAAGGATATAATACACAATAGCCATGAATATCCTGTAAATTATTTCCTTATAAATGGTGAGTTCTGATGTCATCAGTTATAAACGGCGAGTTCTGATGTCATTTCTGTCACATGACTCACTGAAATTTGTGTATTATAATAAATAAAGTACCCCAGTTGCAAAATATGTGTATATCAGAAGTAACCTCGAAGTTCCACGACCTTCGGCCTCGTTTTTCTATATGGTCATGAAACTCCTCGGTAACTTATAATATCCTTATATTTTACAAGAGGGGGTACTTTATTCACTATATAATTGACAGGATATTCATGGCTCATTTGTATTACAAGGATATTATTCCACTGTCACATTCCTTGTGTTGCCTCTTTTGGTCAATCCTCTGTCCTTTCTACTTGTCTTTTGCACATGCTGGGCCAGAATCAAGTATATTAAAAAGCATCCCTCTGTATTTAGTTTCAAGTTTCCCATAAGACTACAATGGAAATTTAACCACCAAACAAGTATTTGCCATCAAATGGAATCATTGTTTTCTTTTAAACAGCTTTTTCTCTGGTGTTTAGTTTAGGGGACACAATAAAGGGGGTTCTGCCAAGCATTTCCATGTCTTCTCTGGTACCACTGCTTTGTTTCCTCTTGGGAGTTTATTCACCATCACCAATCATTATTAAGTTATAGGGTAAAACTTGATATGGGGCAAAAACAAAAGTGGTGAAAAGGTGATACCTTTATTGGCTAACTAAAATGATTCATCTTAGTTAGCCAATAAAGGTATCACCACTCTTGTTTTGCCCCATATAAAGAGTTTTACCCTATACCTTTTTCAACTGGCTAACATGGTATACAAGACTTTACCTGCAATCAGTATCAATAAATGTATAATCCCATGCCCAATTCTGTGTCCTTAGGGTTATACGCCCCTCCATGAAGCTGTTCGTGGCAGAAGCATCAAAGCCATTCAATTCTTAATAGACAAAGCCGACCCAAACCTGCAAGATGAGGTGTGTATTTGTTGTATAAAGAAAGTAATTATGAAATAAACCGTCGACTGAGATTACAGGAGACCTGGGAAGTTGTGGGATTCTCTTCTGATGTGACTGTAATGGTAAATCCATTGGATGAAGTCTTTGTTTCTGGTGATTCAGCTTCAGCAGATCCAAACTCTGTGAAAAAACATGGTGCCCAATTTAGGTACAAACGGGTATGGGTAACTTCACATGGAACTTTTGTGGCCCACAAAATCATTCCCAAGTGGGCGACAAATCAAAAGATTTATTTCCAATGCGATTTATGTGATTTGCTTTACACTTTTGCCTCTTTCCAGCTGTCAGACAGGGGGGTTACTGGCACCCACAGCCAAAAACAGATTGCTCCATGAGGCTACAATATTAATTTTACTGTTTTACTTATACTATCTTTGTTTAGGCATCACTTGTTGCTAGGGTAAATTGAGCTCTAGCAACTAGATAGCTGCTGAATTTCCAAACGGATGAGCTGCTGAACACAAAGCTTAATAATTTAAACAAATACAAGAGTCCTCTGCACGCAACCCATTATCAATACAGTATGTTTAAGACAGAGACATTTTGTACATACTGCTACTGGAAAATGCCTTACCCTTTAAGCAAAACAGGGATTGTTTGTCCATATATTGCAATATATTTAAGCTGGCCAACTACGTCAAGGTCATCCCATATAGGATAGAATTCTTAATGAATCAGATGAAAATTGAGCGTAGGACTGGCCAGATATGGGGTGACTTTGACGTAGTTGTTCAGCTTAAATATATTGCAATATATGGACAAAAACAACTTTTTCTTGTTTGCTTAATAATTTAAATTCCAAACTAATGAAGACCAATTGCAGATTTCCTCAAAATATCACTGTCTGTATCATACAACAGTTAATATAACTGTTAGCTTCACTTTGTGTATCTCTACATAGCACTCGTTGCATGTGGTTACCCACGTTGTTGTTTTCTGTATATTATTCCTAATTATGTTATGGTGGCCTGAATCCCAAATCATCAACCTTTCTTTTTGTTTGGTAGGAAGGTAACACGCCTTTACACCTGGCCGCATCACAGAGTCCTGCATGCGCGGCTGTTCAGATGTCTCAGATTTTGCTGGAACATCCTAGAACTAATCCAGGAATCCAGAATCTGGTAAGTAATAGGGGAGATGTCTAAAGAAACAGGGTCGTTTCTATTACTGACTGACTTATTCGCATTTTAAGTAGTGGAACTATTTTTCTTTAGTTGGCCCTCCTGTCAGTGCAAACGTATGGGCTTATGTCCAGGTTCACCTCTGGAGGCAGGACAGAAGAATTGGTCTCTTGGTCCCTCCCTCAGGATATGTAGTCTGGCTCCACCTGTTTCCCAGTTCCTTGTCTGCCTTGGAGGTGAAGGACAGAAATCTATTCTGTTCTTCCCAATTTTTTATTTATTCTACTTAATATATATTAATATTATTATTCTCTAATCACATGGAAGGATGCATGCTTTGCTGTCTCCCAATGCTTTGGCCATTTTCTCCTTGCTGGAAGATTGCAGCAAGTGAATGAGCATCCATACTTATGGACTTCTGACAAAATCACAGGCACAGTATTCTGGGCTACTATTATGCCCACAAAATGCACAAAGCGCTTAGGCTGGACTAAAAAAGATAAGTATGTGGTACTACCTACGGTCCAAAAGAAATTCCATACCAGGGCTGGCATATGAAAGATACCCTGAAGGCGCATCTGTACTATTCAAGGGGACCAGTAAAATAGCTTCCCAAACACTGCCGTAATATTCTTACAACAACTTGCGTGGGGATTGTGCAAATGATTCAGGTAAACTCACAAGATCGGCGGTAAAGGCATTACAGCTCACTACATATAAAATTGGTGCTGCTTGATTTGGCGCCTTTTTTAAAATTCAACCAAGAACGACTGGAATTATTGATGATAGAATTAATGATGCTGATGCGCGCCTCCATCATGGAAATGCGGTAACACAGATCAAACTACAAGGCGAAGCAGACAACAGTGTCAGCAACCCCCTAGACAGAGAAAAGTCACCACGACAAAGCCAAACTCTGCATGACTGTCCTCCGCAAAACCCAAGTCCCAAGGTAGGAGGCAGACTTTCCAGATTCCACCACTACTGGGAAGCTCACATTCCGGACAATTGGGTTTTACAAATCATTCAAGAAGGATACAAGATACACTTTACCATCCTTCCACCAAGACGCTTTGTTCCCTCAATAGTACCCCCTCAAAAACAAAATGCACTACACCAGGCAGTAATATTCCGCCAGTGCCGGAACAACAAAAATTAGAAGGATTTTACACCAACCTCTTCCTAGTAAGAAAGAAGGAGGGTACTTTTCGACCAGTGCTGAACTTAAAAAAAACTGATCTTATTCATCCAATCAAAAGTTCAAGATGGAATCAATCAGGTCAACCATAGCCTTCATGGAATCAGAAAGCTCCATGACATCAATCGATCTTCAGGATACATACCTCCGTGTTCCCATGCCCCACACTCACAAACGTTTCTACACTTCGCAGCAGGAGACCAACACTTTCAGTTCGTGGCCCTCCCTTTCGGCCTATACACTGCTCCGCGGGTATTCACGAAGATCCTGAAACCAATAACTGCCCATCTGAGAGCTATGGGGATCTATGTGCTACCATACCTCGACCAGAGCCGCCATCAGGGGGGACAAGTGTCCTGGGCCCGGGCATGAATGGGGGCCCAGCAGTGCTGCAGTTTTGAAAAGATCCGGGCCCCCTTTGAGAGCGCCAAAGCCGTGCGTGCAGGCGCGGCCTTCCCGAACAACCAAAATGCAGAAGTGCCGAAGGACCCGAAGCCACGAAAACAGTCGAAGCTGAACTCCCGAAGCAGCAAAAAGACCCGAAGTCACGAAAATAGCTGAAGTCCTGAAGCTGCGAAAAGACCCAAAGTCACGAAAGGAGGCGAAGTGCTGAAGCCACGAGTTCAATTCTACTGAACCCCAGTGTGGGTTGTTTTTTTTTAATCCCCTGGCCACCAATGTATTATTTTAATATTCTATAGGCCCCTGCCACCCATAGTTTTTTTTTTTTCAAAAAAAATTTGGGGCCCCAATTTTTTTTAACTTTTAAGGGGGGCCCTGGCGCCAATGTTTTTTTAAAAAATATTTTTTGGCTGCCCCAAATTTTTTTTAACTTGTAAGGGGGGCCCTGCCACCAATGTATTTTTTTAAAAAAAATTTGGGGGGCCCAATTTTTTTTTTAACTTGTAAGGGGAGCCCTGCCACCAATGTTTTTAAAAAAGTTTTTTAACTTATAAGGGGGCCCTGACCATCAATAGCTTTTTATAACTTGTGTGTGGGGGGGGTTACTTTTTTAGTGCTGATGTCTGTGTGGTCTTTGGGCGGGATGGAGTGGGGCTTGGGTGAAATGGGTGGGATCTGGGGTGCGGCTTGGGCGCTAGTGTGGAAAATTTTGTTGTATGGGGCCCCGTGATTTCTAATGGTGGCCCTGACCTCGACGTCCTCCTCCTAAAGGTGCCATTGTGAACCAGGCGAACAAAGACACAGTGGACAGTCCAGGTGCACCTGAAGGAAGAAACTGGACCCCACTAACGTGGGAAATAGTGACAACTGACCAAAGCAGTTTACGCAAGCAGTTTGCCACACACACACACTACAGGGTCGGTGGACGCAATAGGACTCTAGTCTACTGATCAACATTCTAGAACTTCGAGCCATAGTGCTAGCCCAAAATGGTCATGCAGGAGGTGTCAAAAGTGATCTGCTGGGCTGAACAAAACGCCCCAGCAATTTCAGCAGTGTTCATTTCCAGAGTACTAAATTGTGAGGCTGACTTCCTCAGTAGACAAACACTCGACTAGGGGGAATGGAGCCTCTACCACGAGATCCTCATAAAGATCGTAGAGAGATGGGGATTGCCAGACATGCTGGCATCCAGGCAAAACTTCAAACTCCCCCGTTACTGCTCCAGGACCAGAGACCCTGGGGCAGAATTCACAGATGCCCTAGTCATCCCCTGGAACTGAATTATTGCCAAAACAGGAAGGGGTAACGACCATTCTGATCGTCCCAGACTGGCCCAGCAGACTGTGGTATATGATTTAGTGAACATGTTCATATCCAGACCATGACGGCTCCCCCTACATCCAGATCTACTACTCAAGGGGCCAGCTCGACACCCCAATCTGACCACGCTCCTTTGGACGACTTGTGGACCAAGAGGGGATTTTCACCACCAGCAGTAAACATCCTCATTCGGGCTCGTAAAGTATCCACAGCAAGAGCCTATCACAAGGTCTGGTGAACCTTCCTTTTCTGGTATTCCGCTAGACAGCTAATCTGGGAACATTGTACGCCACAAATAATATCACAATTCCTCACTTCAGGATTCGAGAAAGGCCTGGCACCAAACGCCCTTAAGAAGCAGGGGCTCTCTGATTTAGACTCCCCTTCAGGGATCCCACAGCGCCATATGACTTAACACTAGTGCTATCAGCCTTGCAGCTTGCACCCTTCGAACCCATGCAATCATGCAACCTGAAGTGGCTAACTCTAAAGGTCACATTCCTCATTGCAATTACTTCGGCCAAAAGAGTCTTCAAATTAGCGTCCCTTTCACATAAAGAACCATGCCTCATTATGCACAACGATAAAATAGTCCTTCAAACAGCTCCTGGCTTCTTACCAAATGAGATATCTAAATTCCATATCAACCAAGAACTCATCCTACCGTCATTCTGCCCAAGTCCAAGGAACTACTAATATCCTACTCTCTGACTCACAAGGGCTTGGCGGTATACAAGCGGACTGTTGCAAGGTGGCTGGTGGAAACAATTGACCATGCCCACACTCTGCAGAATAAGAAAAGACCATTTCACATTAAAGCACACGCAACAAGGGCACAAAGCACTTCCTGGGCCCTTAAAAATTTGGCTACACCTGAACAGATCTGTAGTGCAGCCACATGGGCTTCGCCCAACACCATAGCCCAATACGTTTGCACTAACAGTTCGGGCCTACTAGAAAAGGATTTTCCGTTTCAGAGTACAAAATCCCTTTATATGAACTACTTATAGAGTAACATCAGTTTATATTGGAATCCATTTACTCAATCATATGAGTATCTCCTGGCTAGTTATATCAGTGAAAGTCCCACTGGGCCCCTTATGGTAGCTGTAATTAGAAAGTCAGACCACAATCCATCCAAATTAAGCATTTTGGCCTAGCTAAACCTCTAGGCAAAAATGCAGTGCAATGGGGAATTTGTCAATTTGTTTGTCAGGGCTGGAACTAGAGGTAGGCAGTAGGGTTGTACCAAATCCACTGTTTGGTATTTAGCCCAATCCTTTGTGAAAAATTTGGCTGAAAACCAATAAAAATCCTAATAATTAGGGGAGGGAAAGGAAAAAGTGGGGGAAATGTTTTTTACTTGTGACAAAAAGTCATGTGATTTCCCTTCCTGCCCTAATTCAGTTCGCCCAGACATAAGGATTAGGCCAAATACGAATCGTGCTGAAAAAGGCTGAATCCCAAACTTAATCTTGTATTTGGTGCATCCCTAGTAGGCTGCAGAGGCATGTGCCAAGGACACAGATGTAGCAGGAGCAGCCATCAGTTAGCAGCCATCTTAGGTGTTTAACTGACTATCCAACCCTGGTAAGAAAATATTCTCTGACCTACTGGTCTGATCTATGTTTGGAGATTTTCATCAGTTTTGCAATAAACTTCAGCAAGATCTACATACTCGTGTCAGTCCAGTTGAGTTCAGCTGTCTGTGGAGATCTGCTAATAGCAGTGAGTTGTGTCCTGTAAAGGTCCTGGCCCAGATCTAAGGGAACTATCACTAAGGACAGTGGGTTGAAACAGAACACAACTGTAAGTAACCAATTTATTGGCCATAAAAAAAGATACATTTCAGGTGGACAAGCCTCCCTTTGCTTTGCTAGGCATGTAGACAGTTATTACACCACTGTTAACTTGTTGTATAATAAAGAAGGGCCTACATGATTGAAATGTATTCGTCATGTAAATGTATTCTTCAGGCCCATGAGAATTTCCTCTTCAGCATTGTGAGAGGTGCAGCAATGGAAGGAAGTGAATCCTCCACCAATCTTCTTTCACTTGGACTTCAATTCCATCCTGAAATTCTGTGCAGAAATGCGGTAAGTTCTCAAAGTCAGTTAATGAATGCAAGGGAGAATTTATTTAAACCACTCTTTACTGTCACATGAGGGCAGTGCTGTGTCAGGCCTCAGAGCCCAAATTTTCCTGAAGGTTACTAATTTGTCCATTTAAATGCAAGCTAGTGTGCCCATCACATTGGAAATCTAGAGCAGGTGTCTTTCTTGCTTTGGCCTCTAAATATAGCACTGGCTATCAGTCCTACAGGAAGGGAAGTCAATCAAATTTGCCTAAACCTTTATTCACTTGGCCATTGCCCTTGGTCATAGGTTAGTGCACTACTGATGGTGTGCAAACACAAACATCAGGCTGATTGGCAGTGAATAGCACCCAGTTGCTGTTAATGATTAGACCTGTGCCTACTTGCTCTCATTTACAGCAGCTTTCTGCTCCAGTTTGCCACTTGCATAAAGTGTAACATGCTGCAGCTTCTCCATGCCCAATACATTTTTCATTCTTTCCTTAGAAAGGACTCACTCTCCTGGATGTTGCCAGAGACATAAAAGCTCCAGACTGCATCATTAGAAGAATTCAGCAGAAGACACAAGTGAGTCACAGTTATGAGAAATAGTTGTTCAAACACAGAAGTCAAATTAAATAGATGGGGATGAGAGATTTTGGTGCAAAAACAGACAAATGCAGTTGTTATGGGTTGATACAGTGATGGAGTAGCATAATAAATAATAAAGTACCTTTCATTTAGGAACAGCAAATGAAGAATTCCCTGCAGCCGCCCCATCAGTCTCTAAAACCAAATTCATCTCTACTGTCTCCGGAGGGTTCTGTGAATACTCCTAGAAGAACAGGGAAAACAATGAAGGTTTTTGTCTGCGGGTCCAGTGGCACTGGAAAAACCACATTTGTCAGCACATTGAAGGAGGTAATTGATGACCCATCCAGTGTTCTCCCCAGGCCCCATTCTTAACGTACCCCCCAGCTCCCCTGTGGAAACGAGTTGCGTCCAAATTTTTCTTTTAGAGGCAGGTAGGACTGGTGCTTTATTTGCAGAAGCTTTTGCTAAAACTGTTGTAGTAGGACAAGAGACGTGGGAAGACACCTAATTATTTATTTTTCCCCTGCTGGCTCAAGCAACACTTTTATTTTCACTCCGGAGAACCCTTCCATCTCTCAGATTGTTTTGCAGTACATTAGTCACTTGTGACCCCATGTGAAGGTTTGGCTGGATGATAAACATCATTATAACTCATGGCCATTTACATTAAGGGCAGCAATACCCGGGCTGACCAGGTACACGCTGGGCTGCAGATCCTCTTCCCTTCTTTATCTGCTGATGCACCATGAACTATATAAGATAGTGATCCCCAACCAGTGACTCGTGAGTAGCATGTTGCTCTCAGTGGCCTCAAAGCAGGTGCTTTTTTTTAAATTCCTTGTTTGGAGGCAAGTTTTGGTTGTATAAAAACCAGCTGTACTGCCAAACAGAACTACCTGTAGGCTCTCAGTCCACATAGGGACTACCAAATAGCCAATCACAGCAATTATTTTACAACACCCAGGAACATTTTTCATGCTTGTGTTGCTCCCCAACTCTTTTGACATCTTAATGTGGCTCATGGGTAAAAAAAAGATTGGGGACCCCTGATATAAGACATATAATATGTCTAGATTTCTAGAGACATTTATAAAAGGGAAAACAGAGTTATCGCTTTACTGTTTATTAATTTACAGTACATCAGTTCCTGTGTCTGTGGAGGTTACAGTCTAAACCACATAAATACACACCAGTGGCAATTTAATCAAAAGCTAACAATGTGTTTGTGGATATTCCTGAAACTCATGCCTTCCCTGCCTCTTAACACCCCCCCCCCCTCCAGCTTTTACAAATCATTCTGCATTTCTGTTTTTCTCAGACCGGTATATATTCAAAACCACAGTTCCCTCCTTCCAGCAAAGGTGTTTCCATAACCCACTCTGATGTGGATGGTGAGTATATGCACCCTATGTACTGAACTGGTGTTTTGTGTAGCATGTTGGGGTAGGAACGACATGTTCTGCTTATTTCAGACATCACTCTGATTATCTGGGATTTTGCTGGCCAGATGGAGAGTTACTTCACTCATCCCCTCCTCCTTGCTACCTGTGGAGCCAGCACTATATACTGTCTAGTCTTCAGTCTGCAAGGAGTAGAGAGTGACTTCCAAGGAGGACAGAAAAGGGCTATTGAACAGGTACAATACCCTGAATTACCCTAAATAAAAATGTTATATATTTGAGACTTTTCATAATGAACTCACTAGACTAAAGTGTTTTCAGGAACTCCTTGGTTTAGGGCCAGGGACCTGCTTCATACAGACCATTGCTCCTCCTCAGGCTGCACTTTTTTTGCAGCCTGCCAGGTTCTCTGGGTGTTCTTTCCTCAGTCTGTTTTCCCCAGTACCTTGTTTCTGATCATGGCGGCTCTTCCTGCTAATCCAAGCCGTCGGATGAGTTCCTGTATTATTATCCTTTTCTGTAAGTCTGCAATGTCCTTGTTCCTCTGATCTGACTTCCTGGTTTTGATCTTGGCCTGTTTTCTGGGTTCTTGTTTGTCTGCAGCCGCCTGCCCTGACTCTCTGCCTGTTTCACGGATTGTGTATGATTTCTGCCTGCCCAGACATTTGCCTGTGTTTGGACTTACTGTTTGTCTGCTCCCTATACTGAGGTTTGTGTTCTTTTGTGTTTGTCAAATCCTGTTTCTTAACCTCAGTTATTTGAACTGGTTATTCAGCAATTGGCTCTGTACAAACCAGAACTTTCTAAGTGTTATGCCATTTTAGAGAAAAAGGTTACCACTGTTAACAATAGTGTATTAAACATTTTATTTTTTGAGAACATATACACTGAGTAAAGTTAATGTACCATGTAACACCTAGGGGCTCAACACTGAGCAAATATCCACCCATAGCAACTGAAAGTGCTTTTACTAGTAATTCAGTCGCCTACACTCTGATCATTGGTGACTATGACCTATATTAGAACACCAGAGGTTTATATAAAACTGGAAGAAACATGCCATGGCTGCATTTATTATTTGGAAAGCTCAGTCTCCTGAATGAACCAGTTTGTATAGTTTTATGGATTTTTTAATTTCTCAGTGTTGCTCCGAAAATTGTCATTTTAAATTGCAATTATCTTCTAGCAATGGATTTACCCTCTAATGTTACACATTCAGATGAATCAATGGATAAACATGTCTTTCTACTCTAAATTAACAATTTTCTTCCACATGTCATTATTTCCCAAGATATGACATCATAAAAATGAATGTAATGGCTCTGAACAGTCCGATGCACAAAGTGTATAGATTTACCAAAGTACATGCCGTGTAGAGACCCCAAATGCAAATAGTTCCTATGAATTTTCATATCTGACACTGACTGCTGCAAAATAAGCCCCCTGTATGCATATTAGGTGTTAAAGACCTCAGAAAACCATACATTTTTGTAAAGAACACATTCTGCCAAATCCAAAATGGATAAATATGCAATTTCTGTGTCAAACAAACCAACTGCAAAGCAACACTGAACTTGGTTTATAGGAAATGTCTAAAAATGGTCTCAAAGCTTATATGTTACCCCATTATATGCCCCACATATCCTAAATATGAATGTCAGGTAGTGACGAGCAAATCTGTCCCACTTTGCTTTGCCTAAAAATTTGCAGTGAAAATTTCTAAAAGGTTTTTTTTTTTTTTTGCAGCGACTGGGTGAACTAGATCTACCCCTTTCCATATAACCATTTTTCGGTGTAAAAAACATGTTGTGTTACATTGTGCTTTCATCCATATGATGCTGTTAATTAAATAACATGCAAAGTAACTCAGTTCAAGTATTTATTAATGCAAAATAATCACAGCAAATCTAAATCTTAAGTATAAAAGCTATTATTGTCCATATGATGCTCACTGTGCTTCACAGATTATCTACTGGCTGAGGTTTCTGAGTGCGACCAAGAACATTCCCTCCAAACCACATGTCCTGCTGATTGGAAGTCATTTAGATAAACTTCCCGAGAAGAACAGGGAAGATATAGGTAAGGAGGATAGCACACGACCAGTGGCAGATCTGGGCATTTTGGTGCCCAAGCCAATTCAAGCCTCATAGAGCCAAGATTTATTTTGCTGTAGAGTCAGTGACCCCCTCATCCCCTTTGGAAGTTGGAAAAGGCCTAAACGAAAGGCAAATATTTTAAAATTCCAATCAACCTTTTCAACTGAAAAGGCTGAAAGAATAGATTTTAAAAATGAAGATGAACTGTCCCTTTAAGGATTGTCGCTATTAACAGTTAAGTTGATATACCAATTGTGCCATTTAAAAAAGGGGGAAAAAAACACTACTCAACATAATGAAATAGTTTTAGGACTAGCCTCATATTCTGATCTTTGTTAGGGTAGAAAAATGAAGGCTGTTTAGTCATTTCTCAAGAGTCCTAGTTCTTCTCAAATGTTTCTCAAACTCAAATGTTTGAGATTTATGGAGGACAAAAAACTGAAATAGAAAAAAAACTCAGCAGCTAAAAGCTGTAAAATCTGGTTTTTCTCTGTTAAAAACTGCAAAAAAATTACTTTAAAACTTGGAAAAATAACACGGGGTTATGGAAATTATTACAAAAAATGTGGAAAAACCAATTTACAATCCAGGAAAGGTTCTCACCGCAAATGCACTAGGACATTACAGGGCTGCTAAAAACAAAGAAACTTGTAAAATCCAGAACCGTAAAATAATGAGAGGATTGTGATTTTGATTTTGTTAAGTCCAGACTTTGTAACCTCGTTGAAAAGTAGGGTGTTTTGTTTTTTTGCACAATTTTAAGAGATTTGTTTTTTTATAAATAAGTGCACAGTTGAGATCTCAAAATCAAAATCATAAACTTGAAAATGTGATTTTTAATGAATCTTCCTCCATGATTTAATTTTGGTCCTTTGAGGGAAGGTTTAGGAAACTCTGCCATAACCCGTTCTGTTCTTCATCTCTAACATCTTCCCCAAACATAACAAGCGTTTCTATGCGAGTGTCACATCACTGCTTTGAGTAACAAGGATAAGATATAGCTGGATGTATTTCGGTGACCTACCAAGGCTCATTATCAGCTGAGGTGGGTGCTTGCTTATTTTTGCTGAAGATTGCACTGTTTTTATTCTTTTTTTCAGCATATTGTTTCTTCAACAACGTGATGGAGAATCATTCTGTGCTGTTCCAACTCTTCCATATCACGTTTTTGCCAATAAATTGTAAATGCAAAACGTCTGGGCAGGCGACTAAACGAGCACTGAAAGACATTGTGACGCAAAGCCTTCAGGTAACGCAAGAACAATACCGTCTGCTTGTGTACATATAGAGTATACATATAGAGTATACATATAGAGTATACATATAGAGCAGTGGTCCCCAACCAGTAGCTCGTGAGCAACATGTTGCTCACCAACCCCTTGGATGTTGCTCCCAGTTGCCTCAAAGCAGGTGCTTATTTTTGAATTCATGGCTTGGAGGAAAGTTTTGATTGCATAAAAAAACAGGTGTTCTGCCAAATAGAGCCTTCTGTAGACTATCAGTCCATGAAGGGGCTACCAAACAGCCAACAACAGCCCTTAATTGACATCTCCATTGAATTTTTCATGCTTGTGTTGCTCTCCAACTCTTTTTTACATTCATGTGGCTCACGAGTAAAAAAAGGTTGGGGACCGCTGATATAGAGTATACATATAGAGTATGTGCATTTGTACAGTATATAGATACATCAGCTGTGCCTATTGTATTGAGCTTGCCAGTCATGCCCACACAACATGGACCATCAGAAACATTCATAGTAAGTTCTGTCTATTTGTGTGATATACCAAAATCAGACATTTCTGATCATCTAACCGAATTGTAACTAAAATGCTCCATTTATTATTTTGTTCTGTACATGGACTTACATATGTGACACAGGTATGGGATCTGTTATCCATAAACCTCTAAATTACCATCTCCCATAGGCTCTGTTTTAATCAAATAATTAAAATTTCTTTAAAATGTCCTTTTTCTGTGCAATAATAAAACAGTAGTTTGTACTTGACCCCAACTAAGATATAATTAATCCTTATTGGAGGCAAAACCAGCCTATTGGCTTAATTTAATGTTTACATGATTTTCTATAAGGTATAAAGATCCAAATTATGGAAAGATCTGTTATCCGGAAAGACCCCAGGTCCAGAGTATTCTGGAAAATGGTCCCATACCTGTATCCAATATGCTCTGTAATTTGTCAATTTAACTGCAACAATAATAGATTTACTGCATTTTATGTTCGGTACAGCCATAAAAAAATGTCATCAGAAGTTTCACATATTTTTGGAAAGTATACAGTTTGATACCCACTGTGCATAAATGTATATCTATTTCCTCAAGCAAATGTAATAAAAGTCGCAAAGAGGAAAACAGTTTGGACAAATAGAAATAATAATTCTCATTTTGCAATATAATATTCTTCCTTAGACTGTTATTGCACTGTGAATTTGAATTGCACACTTTTTAGGGCAGAGACACACGCTCAGATTCGGGGAGATTAGTCGCCCGGCATCAAAACTCCTCTTCTTAAATTGCCGGCGGGATGACACTCGAATCGATTCGTTTTCTGAAGTTGCAGAAAACCTCAGGTGACTTCGGAAAACAAAACGCTCCAAGTGCCACCCCACCAACAATTTACATTCTAGCCGGCGGGAAGGCAGTTTGGGGGGAGATTAGTCGCCTCGAAGAAGAGGAGATTTGTTGCCAGACGACTAATCTCCCCGAATCGCAGTGTGTGTCTCTGCCCTTAGAAGTGCTTGAAGGTGTCATAAGTTTTTCAGTAAGAAGTTTTATTCTTTTACACTGGTGCAAACTATACAATTCTCAGGCGCAAATTCACTAAGCCGCGAAGCGCCGAACGCTAGCGTTAATTCGCTAGCGTTTGGCATTTTCGCTACTGCGCAAATTCACGAACGCTGGCGTAATTTCGCTAGTTTTACTTCGCACCCTTACACCAGGCGAATTTTCGCTAGCGATGTAACTACGCAAATTCACTAACTTGCGCAGTGTACTGAACGCTACCTTTTACGCTAGACTTCCTTCGCCACCTCAGTCCTGGTGAAGCGCAATAGAGTAGATAGGGATTGTTTCCAAAAAAGTCAAAATTTTTTCTAAGTCCCAAAAAACGCTGGCGTGTTTTCTACATGATGGGTGATAGGCTGAAAAAGATCGAAAATTTTTTTGGGGCTCCCCTCCTTCCCCCCTACATTTCCTGACTCATGGCAACTTACCTAGACAGTGGGCACATGTGTAGGGCAAAATAAAAATTTTATTTGCAGATTTGAAGGTTTTCTTGGCATTTGTAGTGCTGATACGTGTTCCTCCATTGAAATTTGAATTTCGCACCATATGCAAATTAGCCTTCGCTAGCGCAACTTCGCAACCTTACGCTACCCCTGAGCGCAACTTTCGGATTTTAGTGAATTTGCGGAGCGCTGGCGAAACTACGCCTGGTGAAGTGCGGCAAAGCTCGGCGAAGTTGCGCCTGGCGCAACTTCGCATCTTAGTGAATTTGCCCCTCAGTCTTTCTTCCACTGTTGGAAGTGGTCACTAAACAATTTCCAAGTTCACAAAAGCTTTATTCACACATTTTTGTTTGTTTGCTTGTACAAAGACGTATATTTTTGCATTGCAACCTCAATTACGTTCCCCCAAATGTGCCTAATAATGTAGTAGATGTTTTATGGTAGTCAGAGCCTTTGTCTCGGCAGGCAAGGGGTTAACTGTAACACCCCCCCCTCCGAATGGAACTTAAAATGACTGATGAATGCTGGGTATAAATCATTGCTGCTGCTTATAGAAATCAATGATGTTTAACAACTTACAGTCACAGGCATTGAATATAAGTATAAATATATAAGTATAAATGTGTAGAACAACAGTAAGTGCTTCATATGACTCATTTGTAATGTTTCCTTAGACCGAAGCCCATGATCCTCTTCCCGACATCACTGCCCTTGTACTGGAACAAGCCACAAATCTACGCGCCCGCAATGTAAGTACAAACTGTTGTGTATTCAAATCAAGAACAGTTGGACCGGCCCAACAAGATATCTGAAACATTCCTGGTGACATAGGAGGTTTTGGCGGGGGGGGCGAAAACGAAAAACATAGGCGGCATGCGTAGCGTGCTGTGGCAAATTTTTGGCAGCGCCCCCGTTTTGGCCACTCCCTTTGGACTCGACCCACTTTCACTGAATTCTCAGGAAAATCAAACCATAGCATTGGGGGCAAAATTTGCTTAACGTCTTGCACTGCAGTAAGGGGGTATTAACACCACGGGGCACATTTACTAACGGTCGAATACCAAGGGTTAATAAACCCTCGAAGTAAAATCGATTCGAAGGATTTTACTTCGATCAAAAAAAGCTTAGAAAACTGATGAGGTCCCCATAGGCTAACATTGTACCTCGGTAGGTTTAAACAAGTAGGTAGTCAAAGTTTTTTTTAAAGAGACAGTACTTCGACTATTCGACCATTCGAAATGAACAATTTTTAGTTTTTAGTTCGAATCGTATTCGATGGTCGAAGGTGCGATTCCATGTATAATACCCCCAGAATTCATAGTCGGATGGCACAGTACAATTCCATGTATAATACCTTGCAAAATTGATAGTAGGATGGCACAGGCGCAATTCCATGTATAATACCCCGCAGAATTCATAGTAGGATGGCACAGTACAATTCCATGTATACATACCCCCCAGAACCCATAGCAGGATGGCATAGGGGAAATTCCATATATAAATGCCCCCAGAATTGATAGTAGGGTGGCACAGTGCAATTCCATGTATAAATGCCCCACAGAACCCATAGCAGCAGGATGGCAAAGGGATGTGATGTGCTATAATCAAACAATTTAATAGAACCCCTTTTCCATACTCAATTGCAAGTTCTTTGCCCCAGGAAGACTGAATAGCCTATAGAAAGCACTTACCAGACGTGCCCTCGGTCTCGGGTAGAATGGTGTTGGCCCCATCTCTGTAGAGTGGAACTTAGAGACGAGGGATACGGAATTCTGCCCCTCGGTGGCCAATGCTCCTCCATCAGCACTCAGGAGAACTGGTAACACACAGCCCAGTTTCAATGAGCTTCCCGCACTTTCCCCATGAGAAGCCCCTGGCAGTGCTGGCACTACAACTACTGCAGGCCCGATTGGACACAGTGCGGCACAAGGCAGCGCCATCACGCAGCGCGCCATCAGCGCTACACAAGTGATGTCACGCAGCACGCCATTGCAGAATAAACTTACAAACATCTCTTGATACATGGCGGCCACCGAAACAGTTGCAGGGGCCGCACCCCTGGTAGTTACAGACACACACAAAAAAAGACGCAAAAAAAATTTAGCAAAAAAAATTTGTGAAAAAAAAAACCTTCCAAACCAGAGGAGGAAAATTCTGGGGCGGCTACAGCCCTACGCCTATGCCTGGTGGGCCCAGATGTCTCCCAGCAATTTGTTTTAACCATGCTTATATCATGGGCATCAACCAAACAACCAAATTTTCGAGACCCACCCCGAAGCCTCACCCCAGATCCGACCCACTCCTCATCATAGTTAAAAGACCGCACAGACATCTGCATTAAAAAAGGTACCCCCCCCACACACACACAAGTTATAAAAAGCTATTGGGGACCAGGGCCCCCCATAAGTTTTTTATTTAAAAAAACATTGGTGCCAGGGCCCCCCTTACAAGTTAATAGAGTATTAAAATAATACATTGGTGGCCAAGGGATTAAAAAAAAATAAAAAAAACACATATTGGTGTTCAGAGGAATTGAACTCGTGGCTTCAGGACTTCAACTTCGCCTCCTTTCAGGACTTCAATTCCAGCTGTTTTCTTGAATTCGGGTCTTTTCGCTGCTTCCACTTCAATTTTGGCTGTTTTTTTTTAAATTCAGGTCTTTTCGCAACTTTAGGACTTCAATTTCGTCTATTTTCATGACTTCAGTATTTTCACCAATTCAGGACTTCGGCTATTTTCATGGCTTCGGGTCTTTTTGCTGCTTTGTAACTTTCGTCACTTCCGCATTTCGGCTGTTCGGCACTTCCGAAGGAGGCAGCATGGCTTCAGCGCTGTCAAGGGGGGCCGGCTCTTTCGATAAGTTCAGCATTGCCGGGCCCCCCTTTAGGCCATGGTACACTTGTACCCCCTGATGGTGGCCCTGATCCCCGTGATAGAACAAATATGAGAAGTGGACTGAAGGATGGATAATCGTGTGTAAGAGAAGCAATAAAAAGAAAACAGAAAGCTACAGTAATGAGAGGCAGAAAATATTTCGGAGAGTGGAGCCTTCAGTATAAGGTTTCTTGGGGGCTACTGGTACTGCAGTCCGACACTGTGTAAAGTTGGCCATACAAAATATGATCCGCTGGTTTGAGAGGTCACCAAACAAGCGGATCTTTCCCCCCACCAAAGGCAGGGAGATATTGAGTTAATCCAAACATTTGGCCCTAGGACTGACCGATCAGATTGCCAGGCCTGGATTTGTGGGAAGGCCACCTAGGCCCGGGCCTAGGGCGGCAGGATTTTAGGGGGGCGGCATGCTGGCCAACCACACCCACATTGGTTCAAAAACACTGGGGATGTGCAGGAGATACAATCTCCATGAAAATTTGCATGAATAAAAGGTAGGGGACGGGGGGGGGCAAACGGCAGTGGGCCTAGGGGCGCCCGCTATGTAAATCCGGCCCTGCAGATTGCAACGAAGATAATGGGCCGACGGGTGTAGGACTACATCAATTAGCCAATGTGGTTGCCAGAAAAATCAAACCTCCCTGATAGATATCTGGTTGATATTTGGCGAGATATCGAGAAGCTTACAGATAAGCTGGACCTTGGGGTAGGTAGAAGGTATATGTGCCCACCACCCCCAAAAGGCCTAGCAAACAGGGAGACTTGATTAATTAATTTTCATGTTCTACAAAACACAATTTTGTTCCTTGTCCTGCATTGATCCAATCAGAAGGACCTGTGCCCGACCCAGACCCGTTGACCCCTAACCCCTAACCCTTAATCAAGCCACCCAACACATCCCCCTACCCAAAGCTGCTACCGACCTTGACCCTATACAGTAAAACGTACCTTCCGACCCGGGACCTCGAACACTGGAAGTGACGTCACTGTAGACAGGAAGTGACATCACTTCAGTGGAGATTCAGCAGGAAAGGGACAAAAAATGGCCTCTGGAGGCTGGGAGGGCCAAGTACCTCACCTTAGCCAGGTCAGGCAGGTTACCCGCGGACTTACCTGCATAGTCAGGGAATCTGAGATTTTCTGACCAAAATCCGACCACTTTGCAGGTTTTCTATGTCTACCCAACCCAGTACTTTGCCTTGAGCACTAGCTGGAAATAAGCTACATTATTAGTAAAAAAATAAAAAGAACCATGAATATCCTGTAAATGTTAATTCTTAGAAACCTTGCTTAGTGATGTCATAGGTTACAACTGGTGCCCCAGCTAGAACCCTCTGTATAAACGAACCCCTCCCTTTCTCCAGAGCAGCTCATTATATGGAAACTTCTCAGTAGCTACTGGTTTATTTGATCATTGGGATCAGGAAGTAAAATGTGGCTTTGCTTTGTTTATTTATTTTCAAAGATTTAGAGCAAACCTGGTATAATACATAACAGCAAACCAGACACTTGGTGGCCCATCCACCAACCCCACCCCCTTCAACCCCATCCCATCTAACCACTCGTACTTATGTCCAAAATTGTTTTTTTTTTCTTTTTCTGTATTGTTGTTTAAACTTTTAAATGCAAAAATAAAAATTATAAAAAAAAAAAAGATTCAGAGCAAAAAATAAAAATATAAAATTTTTGATATGTCCTAATTAAAAGAATAGGCAAAAGGTTTGTTCAGCGCAAGCTCTATTCATTGCATCAATGTTAAAAAAGGGGGAAATACTGATCTTTTAGTACAAAGAAGTAAATTGACCCTGTGCTTAATCTATTCGCTATGGAAGTGCAGTTGTAAATGTTTTAAACGTTGTTACCGTGTGTCGCTGTTCTCTCTAGGAGGCCTGAGTATGTGAAGAAATATTTGACATTATTTTGAAGCTGTGATGCTCACATGAGACAAGAAGATCCACTCAGCATTTAATTCATTAATTATAATGATCATCATAATAATCGTTGCAGAAATGCAGTCTCTCCAGTCACACTGGGGCTCATTTATCAACACTGGGCCAATTTGCCCATGTGCAGTAACCCATGGCAACCAATCAAATTGCTGCATTCATTGTTCTACTTGCAGCTGGCTTTAAAAAGCTAATCACTGATTGGTTGCTATAGGTAACTGCCCATGGGCAAATTTGCCTTGTGTTGATAAATGAGCCCCATTGTGCCTGGCCTTGTGTATGACTGACTGCACTATGATAGGTTTCCAGGCTCATTGTGATTGGCTAATGTTCTACAAGTTGCACTGAACATGACTGGTCTCCCTCTCCCTTTTGCACAGGACTCGTTCCAGTCCTGGAATGATTTTGCTGACGCTATTGCTAAACATTCCTCCAAGCTCCTCTCTCCAAGTAAATTGCGCACAGCGGTGGAGCATCTGCACAACATCTCTGAGGTGAGGAGGCAGGAGTGGGTCACACAAGCAAAATATAGTTCAGTAGCATCAGTCCTTATCACATTTCCATCAGGATCTGTCCCGGTGGAGCTTACGATCTAGTCTAGTGGGTGCAAAGTTTTCTACATGTCTAATCACCAGTAGTAACCAATCAGCAGGTAGTATTAACTAGTCATCTCTTTGGTTACTGCACCTGGGCAAACATTGTACCCGAGGTTTAGTGGAGACACATAAATGCACTTGAATTTATAAATTATTTCATGATATGAAATCTGGACTTATAGAAGACACAGGTAGGTTATATTTCAGTTGGCAGAGAAATGCCCCAGTCTGTGCTGCTGCTCATTGCTTTAATAGAAAACACCTACACTGATAATAATATGAAATAAACAGGGGTTATTATGTAGTGTCAGTATCTCTTTAAACTTTTCAAAATATAATGGTTCAGTTGGTGAAGAAATGCCCAAAACAGCCCGGGCTGCTGCTCATTGGCTTAATAGGAAATCGTAAGTGAAAGAAACCCCCGCAGTACTCTGAAAAACGCACAAGAAAGTGGCACAAATAAATCACTGTTTATCTGAGTGCTGCTGGGTTTCTTTCTTCAAGTTCTGGTTCTAGGCCGCTGGGCTTAGAACTCTGTGTGTCTTTTCTTAATCTGACAGATAGCTGCCATTGAGATGAATGTGTTTCACAATTAGGGCCTCATTTACTGTCATAAATGCTGAATCCTATCAGCAAACTGACCACTGGCAACGAGTCAGGAATTGGTTTAGCACTCATTTTAGTAAATTAACTCCTTTAGTCAGGATTTTTTGAATACTGTTTAAGATATATATTTGTTAGGGAATTGCCTGTAACACATTGACAGGGCAAGAACTAGGGGCAGGCAGAAGAGGCTAGGGTGCCCAGCCAGCTTGGCCCAGTCCTGCACGTTGGTGCCATATATATATATATATATATCTAATAAGCTAATAGGTGTCGTGGGTCTCAAAATGCTAGAAGGAATAACTGGATGAGTGTAGGGCTCAATGAAGTGCCGTTTGTTTTGGGCACGAAACGCGTAGGCTGAACTGCACTATTGATTGCCACTGTATATCACATTGTTTGCTGGAATAAAGCCATATTTGATGAAGATTATACGTTCGCTATTTTCTCTGGCTGAGAGCCAGCACTGACTGAGCTCATCTTGTTCTGTTTTTATGAGTGTAGGGCTCATTTAAAATTACAACTGCCCTAAAATCAGTGCTATTGATTCTATTCAAAAGAGAACTTGCATCCAAACAAGCTCCTAAGCAGCCAGTGGTAAATGCCAATGTAGGATAAGAAACCACGGGCACACGGTTATATCTGCCAACCGAATGAAAATCAATGAAAATACAGTGTTTATGGGGTGTGCCCCTTTTTCTGGTGCAAAGCAGCAGAACTCAGAGCATTGTACTCCCTTCACTGATGTGAGTGCCAATCTGTCCCCACCAGGGCTCGGCAGCATTTACTTGCTCAGAATCTCTCCTGTGGATCTGTATTATCAGTAGTGCACTCACTAAACTCAAATACATTGAGGCTCCTTGATAATTCTGTCCTGTGCTTCCAAACTTGGGTCTGTGCAGCATGTGAGTCTACATAGTTGGTAGCAACATACTAAGGGGAACTATTTCCCTAGTACAGGTATGGGACCTGTTATCCAGAATGCTCGGGGCCTGGGGTTTTCCCAGATAATGGATCTTTCTGTAATTTGGATCTTTTCTACTAGAAAATCAATAGTTTGCAGACCAAGTAAATCTGTATTTGTCTACGATGTAGCATGTAAATCTTTCTCTGGGCATTAATTTGATCATATAATAATTTTCTTTCTTTTTTTCTACAGTTGTTGTACCTGCCACAGATACTATGTCCTTCCGATACTTCCAATACCCACTGTGTCCATAGAGCCAGCATCCAGCCTGATACATCCCCCTCAGGATTGATTCTATTTGACCTACAATGGTTACTGCAAGATATTTTTGGCAAGTTTGGTCAGTTTTCACTGAGCCCAGCTTCGGGCAGGGAGAAAGAGCAATGGAGCCTGGCTGAGATGAAGGGTGCTCTGGATTTAAAGGATTGTGATGGAGAAATGACTCTCAAATTGCTGGAGAAGTTGGAGCTCTTGTTCCAGACAACTAAAGGAGATTATGTAGTGCCTGCTTGGTTAAAACGGGGTAGGCCTCCTGGAGTGATGCAGCTGGAGAAAGTACGGGGAATAGAATATTGCTGGGAGGACTCCAGTACAGGCCTTTTCAGTCAGTTTTTTGTAGTCTGTCTCCAGATTAATCTCTTGCGTACATTTGACTCAGATAGGTGTCAAATATGGAGAGATGGGGTAAAATTAAGTGAGAAGGCTCAGCTGACATTGGAGGTCTCGGAGAACAAGAGATGTCTTTACATGATTGGCAGCTGGAGTCAGGAATGCTATGAAGGCGACTGTTACATTCTCATGGAAAAGGTGGGGACAGAAGTGGAGAAGATGCTCAGAATGGAACCTACAAAGAGTTGGAAGAAGATGCACCTTAACCCCAGAGAGCTAAATTGCATAGCTGAGGATTTGCCCTTTGAGAAGCTCAGCAGTTTTACCTGGGAGCAAATTTTGCATGCGGAACAAGAAAACAGATGTCTCTGTGGTAAGAGTGAAGAGGTAAGAACCTGGGAGGTGCTGTTTCCACACCATGATCAAAGGATGTTACACAAACTAGGCACATCTTGCAGCACACACTGGTTGGCAGAAAGCACCCACAAAAAGCTCTGTGAATTCTTAGATAGTCAACATCCAATGGCGTTGGACTGGAGAAAACTGGCAGAACAACTGGGTGGCGCCACTACCAGTGTTGTGTCAGAATTAGAGGAAGAATCAAAGCGTAGAGACTTGTCCCCCACACATTTAGTATTAGATAAGTATCAGGGGTCAATTGAGCATCTTATTGGGGCCTTAAAACACATGGGGAGGGAGGACTGCATTGTGGAGATAGAGCTGATGCTAAACCATTTGTGTAGCTCTGGAGGGAACGAAGGGGGGCATTGTGTATAGTACAAATTGCACCATTTATGTATTGTTGGATATAATTCAGGTAAAGACAACACACACCTACATATTCACTGATAAAATCTCTAATGATGCACCGCCTCTTATTTACTAATATTAACTGCAGGCCATAATTATAATAGGCTCCCAATTTATATGTGAAATACCACACAGACTTATCCAACATCATTCATATGAAAAACTTTAATGCAATCATTTGGGGGTTCCGGAAGGGAAATTTTCCTGTATCCTGGTTATCTGAAATCAACTGGAATTGTGGCAAAGAAATGCTGCATTCTTGGTCATCTGCATCTGAAATTGCTCTTTACATACTGCACTTGCATGTGCTGCATCGGGTGCAAGTTGCAAGTTGGGGATGGTGTCACTTCCCAGGAGTTAGTTAAAATGGTGTTAGCGTTTGATACTTTGGGTTAGGGATGCACCGAATCCACTATTTTGGATTCGGCTGAACCCCCGAATCATTCACAAAAGATGTGGCCGAATACCGAACCCGAATTGGCATATGCAAATTAGGGGTGTGAAGGGGAAAACATTTTTTACTTCCTTGTTTTGCGACAAAAAGTCACGCGATTTCCCTCCTCATCCCTAATTTGCATATGCAAATTAATAATCCCGAACCGAATCCTGGATTCGGTGCATCCCTACTTTGGGTACAAGTGTCTGGCTCCTATTGATGCAACCCCAGCTTCAGGATTTCCCACCATCAATAGACACACTTGCACAGGATTATATTTGCACTCCAAAACCTTTAACAGGCAACTAAAGTCTGATATAGAATAATGTTAGAAATGCTGTATTTTATATAGGGATGCACCGAATCCACTATTTGGGATTCGGCCAAATCCTTGTTGAAAGATTTGGCCGAATGCCGAACTGAATCCTAACTTGCATATGCAAATAAGGGGCAAGAGAGGAAAAAGTGGAAAAAATTTCTTCTTTTGTGATGAAAAGTCATGTGATTTCCCTACCCGCCCCTAATTTACATATGCATATCCTGGATTCAGTTCAGCCAGGCACAAGGATTTGGCTGAAGCCTGCTCAAAAAGGCCGAATCATGGATTCGGTGCTTTCCTAATTTTATATAGTAAATAGAAACATGAACTTACTGCACCAGATGCCTAATTAAACAAATTATTTACACTTTCAAGCTGGCGCAAGACCAAGACTACGCACATGCTCAGTGTGGTCAAAAATGATCAAAACTGCACAGATCAAATAATATCTGTCAGAAGCCGATACAGCAAGACTAATAATCAGATTATACAGACTGCACTGGGTCTGTGGATACAAATCTCTACAGCTGCTCGAGGCTCCCTCCTGTCGTGTGAAAGTATGATCGTTTCTCTGCACAGCCGTTAGGGACCGTCTGAAGTTTCCTAACTGCAGCAGTCAGAGCAAGTGAAAAGAAGGGAGAATTTCACTGCATACAGTCAGGATTCTTATAAAAACTACACATTTTTTAATTAAAGTATATTGGAGATAGGTTTCTTTTTCATTAAAAAAAGTAAAAATGGGATTTTATTTTTTTGCCTTTACATGCCCTTTAATGAACATATTGCATCAAATAGAGCTCAGGTGCACTTGTTTCATACATTAGATTGTCAGCTCTAATGAGAAGGTACTCTTCTGTTCTGTCTGTTTTTGTATGTTATGCCATGTATCCACACACGCCTCTTTTCTAAAATGGTGGTGTTTTTTTTATAAATACTTGTTGCTTGATGGAAAGGTTTATGCATCAATTTCTAGAATGTCCAATAAAGTTATTTTGAATATATTGCTGATAAATCCTTCGAAGCCTTTTCTCTAACACTTCAAACTTCACACCATCAGCCCAGCAGGTTATAAATTGCTACTTTCACCCCTAAAGAACCACAACAACCTAATTACTGTTTGTATTTTTGTTGTATTTTTTTTACTTCATATATTTTTTTTAGGGATTCGCCGTATCCACTATTTCAGACTCTGCCGATCCCCCGAAAAGGCAGAATTCTGGCTGAATCCTGAAGCGAATCCTGGATTTGGTGCATCCCTAATTATTTTAATACTCTATAAGCCCCTGCCACCAATGTTTTAATAAATATTATCTGGGGTCCCAATGTTTCTTTTTAACTTTTAAAGGGGATCTATCGCAAAATTAAAAATTTGTAAAAAGAATTGTTGCATCTAGTAATTAAAATGTCTAAATATAATTTAGTATATATATAATTAATATATAATATATATATATATATATAATATATATAATATAATTAGTATATAATATAATTTTCACGATAGATCCCCTTTAAGGAGGGCCCCTGGTGTCAATGTTTTTTTTTTTTAAAAAAAAAAAAAGCTTTTATGGGGGGCCCTGCGCCAATGTTTTTTTTAACTGATAGGGGGGCCCTGGTCACCAATGTTTTGGGTGGCCCTGGCGCCACAGGTTTGTTTTTAACTTATAAGGGGGCCCTGACCATCAATGGCTTTTTATAACTGGGTAAGTTTACCTTTTTTTTTAGCGCTTTGTGGTTATTAACTGTGGGTGGGGCTTGGAGGATGGTGGGTGGGGAATGGGGTGGGTGGGGAATGGGGTGGGCGGGCCCCATGATTTGTAATGGCGGGCCCCATGATTTGTAATGGCGGCCCTGTATGCAAGGATATTCTACAAAATCTCAAATAGTCTCAAAAGAAACAAGAAGTCGCAAGTAAAAAAACTTGGCAAGTAAAAGCTGGAGAATTTTATATGTCAAAGTTTATTAAAGGGGATGTTCACGTTCCAACACCTTTTTCCAGGTCAGTTGGTTTCACCAGAAATCAACTTTTTCAATTACTTTCGATTTGTTCCCCCTTCTTATGTGTTTCTGAAGCAGCTGTGGGAGGGGGGTCAACGACCCTGTAACTGATCTAAATTGATCCATTAGTTGATACATTTCCCTGATGAGCAGAATCCCTGATTTTCATTAAAGGGCACCTGTTGGATAAAAACGTTATCCCCAACCAAAGGTGCAGGCTAATAGAGCCCACATTCTGGTTGGGGATAACAGTAGTTTTTCTAATAAAAAAAAAATGCCCCCTCGCCAGCGATACTCTAACCGCTCCGGGAAGGAGCTCCTGGTGCAAGAATGTCCAGTCACTTGCATGCGCATAATGAAAATCTGCCCTGAATTGCTCATTATGCACATACAAATGACCGGACATGGCTTCTTGCACCAGGAGCTCCCTCCCGGAGCGGGTAGAGTATCGCTGGCGAGGGGGCATTTTTTTTTTTTTTAAAACTACTGTTATCCCCAACCAGAATGCGGGCTCTATTTTTACCCAACAGTGACCCCAATTGTAAAGCTGGAAAGAGTCATAAGAAGGCAAATTATTTAAAAACTATAAAAAAGAAAAAATGAAGACCATTTGAAAAATTGTTTAGAATGAGCCATTCTATCACATACTTAAAGTTAACTGAAAGGAAAACTAAAGCTTAACTAAAGAAGTAGCTAGAAATGTTGTACATGATGTTTTGTGCTTCTGTACCAGCCCAAGGCAACCACAGCCCTTTAGCAGTAAAGATCTGTGTCTCCAAAGATGCCCCAGTAGCTCCCCATCTTCTTTTCTGCTGATTCACTGCACATGCTCTGTGCTGCTGTCACTTACTGAGCTTAGGGAGCCACTCACAATATACAGTACACATAGAATAGAAATGTCACAATATAAGGCTGATTATTAATTAATACACATAATTACTACATGGCAGCACAGAAACCAGTGCAATTAGCATCAGCATTTAATAATCAGCAAACCTGTAGCATCAGCTTATATTACAGCCAGGGAAGCTCATTTTCTGCTGGATAATTAGTGACGAGCCCTAAGCTTAGCTTCTCAACAGCCAATCAGAGCCCACTGAGCATGTGAGTGTCACAGACACTTTCCAAGATGGTGACCCAGGGCCGCCATTAGAAATCACAGGGGCCCCGTACAACACATTTTTTGGGGCCCAGATCCCGCCCATTCCACATCACAGTTAAAAGACCACACAGACATCAGCGCTAAAAAAGGTAACCCCCTCACACACAAAAGTTATAAAAAGCTATTGTGGACCAGGGCCCCCTATAAAAGTTTTTTTTAAAAAAAAACATTGGTGCCAGTCCCCCCCTTCACAAGTTAAAAAAATTGGATCCCATAGAATATTTTTTTTAAAAAACATTGGCTTTTTAACAAGTTAAAAAAAAATGGGTATATAGAATGTTAAAATACTACATTGGTGGCCAGGGGATTAAAAAAAAAAAAAAAAAACACACACATTGGTGTTCAGAGGAATTGAACTCTGCGCTTCAGGACTTCAACTTCGTCTCCTTTCATGACTTTGGGTCTTTTTGCCGCTTCGGGACTTCGGCTTTTCCGCATTTTGGCTGTTCAGGACTTCGGAAGGAGGCGGCATAGCTTCGGCGCTGTCTAGGGGAGCCCGGCTCTTTCGAAAAGTTCAGCAATGCTGGGCCCTCCTTCAGCCCGGGACACTTGTACCCCCTGTGCCCCCCTGATGGCCCTGTGGTGACCCCCTGTGACAAGTCTGAAGACCTGGATCATTGCTGTGTATTCATAATCAGCCCTACCCCAGTGTTTCGCTAAAAATCTATTGCGCATGTGTCTGTCCAAATCTCCTCTTAGATTCTCGTTCTGTCATTTCCTCTGCGCTTGCACTGTACCTTCTTACTAGGAATTTTACTTAAAGGGATACTGTCATGGGAATAAATGTTTTTATCAAAACGCATCAGTTAATAGTGTTACTCCAGCAGAATTCTGCACTGAAATCCATTTCTCAAAAGAGCAAACATTTTTTTGTATATTCAATTTTGAAATCTGACATGGGGCTAGACATATTGTCAGTTTTCCAGCTGTCCCCAGTCATGTGACTTGTGCCTGCACTTTAGGATGGAACTGCTTTTTTGGCAGGCTGTTATTTCTCCTACTGAATCAGTCTCAGTGGGACCTGGATTTTACTATTGAGTGCTGTTCTTAGATCTACCAGGCAGCTGTTATCTTGTGTTAGGGAGCTGTTATCTGGTTACCTTCCCATTATTCTGTTGTGAGGCTGCTGGGGGAGGGAGGGGGTGATCACTCCAACTTGCAGTACAGCAGTAAAGAGTGACTGAAGTTTATCAGAGCACAAGTCACATGACTTGGGGCAGCTGGGAAATTGACAATATGTCTAGCCCCATGTCAGATTTCAAAATTGAATATAAAAAAAATCTGTTTGTTCTTTTGAGAAATGGATTTCAGTGCAGAATTCTGCTGGAGCAGCACTATTAACTGATGTTTTCCCATGACAGTATCCCTTTAACTCTTCATAGTGGCAAAATCCACTGCTCCATAAAGCAAAATCTAATTTTTATAATAAATATGGAACATACCCCAAGCTCAGAGCCAGGTCTGTACAGAATGGCTTTGCTGAGATGGGAAGGACTTGACTGCACAAAGCCCTGACATCAATAAAACTCAACCCCTGTGGGATGAATTGGAACCTCCAATTGTGAATCTCATCCCCAACATCACTAATGCTCTTGTGGCTGATTGGAAGCAACTCTCAGTAACAACTTCTTCAAGCCCTTCACAGACACATTCTACCACATTTACTTAAAGGGCACCTATCACAGCCAAAATCAAACACATATTAACAATCTGACCAGTAGAAGCTAAACACGTTTAATCAAACTACATATATCAAATCTCGCACATGCTCAGTTCAAATTCCTTGTTTGCTTATCAACCCTTCTAAGCTATTTTCAAATCAGCCAAACCTGTGTGTTAGCTGCTGTACAGTAGTGCTGCCCCCTGCTGGAAGTTAGCAGGTGGCAGCACTTCTAGTGGATACTTCTAGTGGAGGAGTTTACTAAAACAAGGCATTCTGGGTAGAATACTCAAAGCAGTGTTACAATCTGAGCATGCTCCTGAAATTTGCATATTAGAGTCTCTGTTAGAGTCTAAATATGGCCTCCCTCAGTGAAAGAACCCATTTGACAAAGTAAGGGATTTTTTTAAAACCTGCAGTTTTTTCATAATACTATATATGTAGTTTGATTAAACGTGTTTAGCTTGTACTGGTCAGATTGTTAATATGTGTTTGATTTTGGCTGTGATAGGGTCCCTTTAACATATCTGACACTCCTAGAGTGTAATATAACAGGAGCTCATCTACCACTATTTAATATCTCATTCCTGGGGTCCCTGTATCCCCGACTTCACCAAGGGCCTGACTAACCTTGGGGCCTGTCCTTTACTGGGGCCTATGTCCCAGGCTCCCAGCAACACTTCTGTTCTTCAGATGGAGGCCAATGAAGTGCAAAAGTGCAACAGAAAGTGGTCACCAACCCATGGGCCAATAACATATATATGTAAATATATTTTTTACCTAGTAACTAAGTAATGAAACTGACTTTGTAGGGATTTAAACCTAACCACTAAATATTTAGAACTGGATTAAATTCTGCAGGAGCTCAGACTTGGAAAGTTCAAGTGCAGTATTTGTGAAAGAAAATTTTTTTATCTACCAGGAACTTTAGTCCAATACCATCAGTCAGTCCAATAATCCCTTCCCTATTTAGTATATCTCAGTACAGGGGGGCCATTGTATAAAAGATTTAACGCAACAGATTTTACTATGTACATCATCTATTTAAAATGTGTATACATGCGGCTATATTTGATAATTTGTATCATTTGATATAACACTTTAAGGCACCACCAGCAAATGAAAAGAACAAACTAATTCTCCAGTTTAGTGATGTTTATTAAGAACATTTGTACCGTTTTCTTCAAATGTAAATTGATCAATAAAAGATCTTGGCCAAATATTGACTTCTCTGTGACTTCACCATGAATGATAAAACATTTCTGGGTGATTTACAGCAGAGAATCCACAGTTCTGGCCAGAAATCATTTTAAATGATAAATTCTCCATATGTAAATCCTCCTCTCCCTCCTCCATCATCCTCCTCAGTTTGTGCTGGTTGTTTTGGGTTATGAAAAGCAGAGCAGTGTCTTTGTGTCACTGGAACCCTGAGTCTCTTCTGTGGGTTCCAGTTTCTTTCTGGTTCTATGGCTTCACACTAATTTGCGAGGGGCCAAAATCTGCAGGAAGAACCAATAATCAGTGATGGGCTTTATGGTAGAGCCAAAAGCTGAGATACTACAATCTTATACTACACCTCATCCTTCCCTCTCTGGTATAATCCCATTTAATGGGTCCTAATTTGTATTGTGTAGATTTCTGCAATATCACAGATCCAGGGCAGAATGTAAGAAATACAACTTACTATTCTCAAAATGTCCCTTTACATCTAGAACCTTATTGGAAGCATTATAACCCATATAATAAACCCAATAAACCACAAGTAACTTACTCTCAGCTGCAGCTTCACCAGAATCTCACTCGTTTTTCCTTTGGACTTCAGCGGGAACCAGTTCTCAATGGTCATATCGTTGGCTTTCATCAGTCGAGAAAGCGGCACAGACGCTTGTCCTAGAACCTTATTCTGCTCATTTCGTACCTGTGAAAATCACACTTGTAAGTGGCCCAGAAAGATCTACAGGAATGAAGAATCCAATAAGGAAGGACATTTATACTCACCTTTAGCTTCACTTCTTCATTGAGTGGGTTCTTTATTAGGAATTGGATCCTCTTCTTCCACTCTGGCTCTCCGGTGGTATTTATTTTACCCTGGGAACAAAACAATGAATTCTAAATGAGAACTGGATCTTAAGAAATACACCTGTCAGCTCATTATTATTTATGTTGTAATTAAGGTTTTTGTGTATTTCCCAGTGACAGTCAGTTTTGTGATTGGCATTGGGATATATGTCACTGCTTTACTCTGTATTTAATGCAGGAAGTGCTAATTCCTAATTAATGTCTTTCCCCACCCAACACTATCAGTTCCTAATCTGAAGCAAAAATGATATTTTGTGGTTGGACTTTATGTCAGTACTTACCCCACTCCTCTTTACTGTGTCTCCGACAGTGACCTGGACCTTGGCCAAGGGGTTTAATTTGCTTTTCTTCGGCTGTTAGAAAAGAACAAATGTCATTAATAAAGTGCATAATACAGACAATTAGAAGTTTTACACCCATTAGGTGCCCAAAGAGAGACATGACTTCAGACTCACCCGAATCACTGGCAGACCCCTGGCTTTTTGGATGACTGTATACAGTACAGCCGATGAAAGCTCCTCACTCTTGGGGGACTGTATTTGTTTGTTCTGATTTATCACCTGGAAAACAATCAAAATTAGATGCACCAAAGGGTAAAATACCCCAACCTTTCCACAAGCAGAAAGAAAATAGGAACATAAATGTTACCTTATTCAGCTTGGCAGAGTCTGAAAGAAGTCGGAGACATTCCACCTTGATATGCAGCTCCCCGGACTTCACATTCTGCAACCGGATCCACTGCAGGGGGAGAGAGAAGCATAAGTTACATCAGATACATGGGAAATCAATGAATGATTATTACAGTGCATGGGAGGGGGCTGGATACACTTACCTTATCAACGCATTTCTTCTTGAGCACTTGGGAAACTGCAATTTTACAGCTGGACATTGGGGAAGAAAAAAAGGAAAATTAGCCTTGTTATTGGGACAGATACATTTATGTTAATGCTGCATTGGCCGCATCATTTTATAGCAAAATGAATATATATAAGACCGAATACAGATTAATTATAATCATTCAAGCCACTGGGCTATTACTAATGGAGTCCAATGGAACGTGACTGTTATAACTAATTATTTGATTTAGATCGAAAACTTTATATCTCTAAAGCTGTACATCTCCCTATTGGAGGTCTCATATGGAGCCCTGATATAAAGAGATTTACTCACCTGCCCATTGGATCATCTCTCGCCACATCTCTGTCCCAGAGCTCAAATTCAATCTCCTGCCCAGGTAGTTCAGAAAACAAGATCTGAGGATAAAACATACAATGAGGTTACATTATTGAACGAGACTTCCATTGCATGTGGTGCAGACCCTTAAATGATTCTAGTTTGCTCTTCACACTATCCTCTTCCTCCATGTTCCTGAATTTTATGAGGATATAAGTCATGGTATGAATGGAACTTTCCCTCTCTATGTATTATTTAATAGGAGTTGCCATACTAATGAAACAGAAGTAATGTCCAATGGAAACAACACCAATGTCTGTTTATAACCCAAATGGACTCTGTTCCTATTACAGTCCGGCTGCAATGCCTCAGCCAAGGCAAACACTACAGCGCCAGTTCTATGCATATCTATAAATCTGTATATAAAATAAACTGTGATCTTATAATGTACAATATATGGGAATTAATGTAAAGGGAAGACATTGAGTGATAGTAGAACTGAACCTAAATCTGTGTTTGTGGGTAAATAAATCTCGGCGGATTGGGTACCTCAAATGTCTCCTTCCACTCTGGGTTCAGGGTTTTGGATATGACCCTTGTTTTGAAAGTTTTGCCTCCTCCGCGTACAACAACAAAAGGGTCAGACTTTTTCGTGTAGAAGTCTTTGGCGACAAGATTCCTTGCTTCTAGTACATGGATACGCACTGCGTTCTGCAAATAAAACAAAATATCAGAGAATAGAATATAAACCCAGTGGGAATAGTCACTTCTATGTACAGGGTTTCTCCTGAAAGAGAAATACTGGGCCTTACCTTGCGCTCTTTAAAGTGCAATTCAGTCACATCAAATTTTGATGTGATTCGCTTGGTGATGTGTTTTGGCGAAACCAAGAAAGTTGCAATTTTCTCCACAATCTTTCTGTTTGTCAGCGAGCTGCAGGAGGCAGAGACAGAAGGACATTAATAAGTGACAACATGGTACAATAAAGGGGAAATATAACAGGTGGGAAGGGAATAATAGAGGGATAAAGGACAATGATATTGGTACTGAAGATGAAAGTGAAGTCCAACAGGAATGGCTGGGAAAGGACAGGGTAGAGAATCAGTAGTATATAAGTCAAGATGGTGCCACTTACTGCAGACCAGGAATATCCAGCAGGCGGGTGAGTCCTGTCCAGTCTAGCTGCAACGTCTGCCATAAAGAGAGATCCCAATTATTGGATGAGAAAACAGCATAATTCCAAAATATATTCCCTAAAATTGTGTGTATGTGTATATACTGTATATATTGATCAGTTAAATATATCTAAATATATACATACACAGATATAACTTCTTCTGCACTAAGCAGCTCCATATATTGTTCACTTACCGGTCGTTGAGGGAAATAGAAGGTCAGAGCTCCAATTATGGGCTTGTTTCCCATCAGCGGGGCAAAAATGATTCGGAATGTTCCCTCAAGCTGTCAGAGAAAAACAACATTGATTATATGTTCAAGAGTAACGGGACACATAGGCACATATAAGGTTGGTAGCAGGGTCACTTACCTTTATGTTGTTCACTCTGGCTAGAGCTGCACGTTCAGAGAGTCCAACATCCAACTTCACTGGTGCATTGTATCTATAAATAAGCAGCAAATGGTCAGTGAGTGGGGAAGGAAGATTAAGGAGAGGGTTATACACAGGGTGGGAATGAGACAATATTTACTTGATTTGGAGATCCATGATAATCTGCTTCTTCTCTGGATCTGATTGGACTCTCATATGAGTCACCTGTGGAGCCTGAACAGTTACATGAGGTGTTAGAATGTGTTTAATAGGAAATCACTGAGCAAGATGAGTTGGAGAGAGAATTAAATACAGGCAGGGATACTTACCTTCTTACCAAAATCAATGTCAAAGAAGCAGAAATTGCTCAAATATCTGGATTTGGAACGTAGTTTGGGCTGAATCTTCTGCTTTAGAAACTTCGCCAAGTACTTGCTAAGATAAGGCCACATATGCTCCATAATCTGCCAGGGGGTGAGAAGAAAAGAAGTTGATCAGGTTGGTGTAAGGCAGGAATTCAGCCGACTCTCAAATGGCACCCAAAATATATTCTGCACCAAACCCAAGTGTGTGATATTAGGGTGAGCCCCCCAAATACCCAGACACACAAACTGCCCATGGGGGACCCTCTAGTGAAACAGAATGGAGTATATCACTTACCACACTCAGGCACTGGACTTTCTCAAATTCTTTATCTGCGACCTGCACATTCAGAGAGAGATGAATATTAGTGATCATGTCCCATTATTGCACTTAGAAATTCACATTTTTCCCTCTATAAAAACTTCTTTTTGTTTAACGTGAGGAATGATCTCAAGTGAGATGTCAGAATGCATATTCCTCAGTTTATTAGGATTTTTGCAGCTGCAGAAATAAATGCAATTGTGGGGGCACAGTTTTACATATGAGCCGCAATGATTAGACTGGAGATTGCTTTGGTTTGAATAAGAGACTGGAATATAAAAGGGAGAGGCCTGAACAGAAATATAAGTGATAAACAGTAACAAAACAATTGTAGCCTCAAAGGGCATTTGTTCTAATCCAATAACTATTGAAAATGAAGACCAATTGAAAAGTTGCTAGGAATGAAACTTTTCATAAAAAGATGAACTGTCTCTTTACTAAAGAATTCAGTACAACTGTCTCCTGTATTGTTAATGGACATTATTAGTAATGGGGTGAGCCTTACTTTGTGTGGGGCCTTTGTCTGTTCCTTGGCTTTGTCCTGAGGCTTTATTTCTGATGGGTGGCTACTAGGCTTTCGGTGCCAGTACCAGCTCCACATCAGTATTCCTGCAACTACATATATAAATTGCACTTCTAAATATCCTGCAAAGAAGCCTAATAGCAGGACAATATTACACTTTAAATATGAAAATTTCATTGAAGATTGATCTTGATTAAACTTAATTAGTAAAAGAAAAAAAAAGAAAATAACAATAAAATACAAATTAAGCATAATGGTTTGAGGATTCAGAAATAGCTCCTTCCACCTCGACCACTAAACATAAAATGACTACAGACCAGCTGTAACAGCTGCACTTGGTTTCATCCAAACGATGACATCACAATGACGTTGCCATGACTACAGACCAGCTGTAACAGCTGCACCTGGTTTCATCATTATGACCTCACAATGGTGTTTGCCAGGGGTTACAATGGGTCATGTAATTGTTGGCAATCATTCAAGTGATGACATCACAATGGTGTTGCCAGAGGTTACAATGAGTCATGTAATTATTGGCATTCAAGTGATGACATCAAAATTATGTTGCCATGGGTTACGATGGGCGATGTAATTGTGGTTAAGCCATGCATTTAAAAGTGATGACATCACAATGGATGATGTGATCATGGGTGGACCATGCAAATACATGTACAAATAGATTTGTATATCTTTATGAGTTGTTGAGGTCTTGTCTATTTCTGTTACTCTGTTTACAAGTGACATTTAAAGGAAATAGTAAAAGGGATTCGGGGTGTTTATGGGAGATGCAGTATGGCAACTCCAATAAAATAAATATGATAAATACAACTCCCTATGTCTAACAAAACTATTAAAGTTAAAATAATCATTAGAAATAAGTGAGTTGTGTGCGTGTGTGAGATTGTAAGCTCCATTGGGCAGAGATTGGTCGGGGTGCAAGTGAAGTTTGAGCCAATCACAGTCTTGCTGAAGGCGTGTCACAGTAATAATAGTAATTTTGCTTCTGATTGGACTGAAACTTTCTGACACTTTGGCCCTTCTCTACCAATATTCCTGTAACCTAGGGTTGATACTGTAAGTCAAGTCCAGACAGGGGGCAAGGTGGGTGATGTTGTGAGCAGGATGGGGGAAATTGGGCAGCTGTGATGTGGTGATCAGCGATTGGCTGGTGGATCAGCGCCACCAACCACACTGTGAAGTGCTACGAACCCCAGATGAACACAAAATGGGACTGTGTTGTAAACTATTCAAAACAAGTATTTAGGGCATTGGTTTGGGCTCAATGGAGAACCGTGGTGACTTTTTCCTATTTTACTCTTTTATCAGACGCCACTTAATCAGGGAAATATTGGCTTCATTGGACAGAAGCATAGTGATTGAACAGTCTGGTCAAATCCACTCTATTTTGTCTAATTAGGGAAATAATACAGATAAGAACATTCCTTTGCTTTCCCAGTAAGGGTGAATATCTTGGCTGCTGTATGACCCTTACTCAAGCAAACTACAAGTGTTAATAAACGACAACTCCCAGAATTCCCTGTCAGAAGGACTGCATGATGATCTCACAGGTGTGCAATGCAAGAACATCTGATGACATCATAATGCAGCACATATTCATAATAAGAGTATTACATATTTCAGACCAGAAGTTCTCTGGGTTATACTAAGAATCACTGGGGTCACGCAGCTCTTTTACTGCTGTACATGTAATCCCCCGTGCTCCGGCACATGCTCGTGCGCTCGCTCAATTAGGTGGTTGGCACTAGGACCCTACGCCCTTGGGTGTGTGAGAAGGAATTCTGGGCCTGATAAGAAGTTAAATTCCAATGCAGCGAAGAATATGTTTCAAATGATTGCTAAACTTGGTGGCTCTTTCACATCCCTGAAATGCCATTTCCCAGTCCAGTAGGTTCATTTGGACTTCCATCTGTTCCATTTCATCATAAATTTGCATTTCAATGGGGGATTACCAGAAAGCAACAGCTTGTATAACACACCCATCATCCCCTACTGGGGGAGTCTCCCAGGCAAACCCTTTCCCAGAAAGTGAGGGGAGGGAAAGTTATATTTAAAGGACCAGTAACAGTATTTTTTTTTTTTTTTTTTAAAAACTTGTTTCTTTCTAATGAAAAAAAAACACCAACACAGTTTAAACTTTTAATTCACAAAGCTTTTATTAAGAAATAACTTACCGATTCTCTGCATGCGCTCCTCTTCTGAAACAGTTTCAGAAGAGGAGCGCATGCAGAGAATTGGTAAGTAATGTATTAAATTCAAAAATGTGAATTTCGAAGTATATTTTTGGGTACTTCGACCATCGATTGAAATCAAATGATTAGAACGTTTTGAAGTAAAAATCATTTGACTATTCGACCATTCATTAGTCGAAGTACTGTCTCTTTAAAAAATACTTTGACTACTTACTTCGCCACTTTAAACCTACCGAGCTGCAATGTTAGCCTATGGGGACCTTCCCCAGCACTTTTCAAAGCTTTTTTTGATTGAATAAAAATCCTTCGATCGATTGCTTAAAATCGTTCAACGAGCATTTGCGCAAAATCCTTAAATATATAGGAAGGTCAGTGATCCCAATGTTATTAATAGGGAATAAAGATAAATATATAGGAAGGTCAGTGATCCCAATGTTATTAATAGGGAATAAAGATAAATATATAGGAAGGTCAGTGATCCCAATGTTATTAATAGGGAATAAAGATAAATATATAGGAAGGTCAGTCATCCCAATGTTATTAATAGGGAAGAAAGATAAATATATAGGAAGGTCAGTGATATGATCCCAATGTTATTAATAAGGAATAAAGATAAATATATAGGAAGGTCAGTGATCCCAATGTTATTAATAGGGAATAAAGATAAATATATAGGAAGGCCTGTGATATGAGCCCAATGTTATTAATAGGGAATAAAGATAAATATATAGGAAGGCCTGTGATATGAGCCCAATGTTATTAATAGGGAATAAAGATAAATATATAGGAAGGTCAGTGATCCCAATGTTATTAATAGGGAATAAAGATAAATATATAGGAAGGTCAGTCATCCTAATGTTATTAATAGGGAAGAAAGATAAATATATAGGAAGGTCAGTGATATGATCCCAATGTTATTAATAAGGAATAAAGATAAATATATAGGAAGGTCAGTGATCCCAATGTTATTAATAGGGAATAAAGATAAATATATAGGAAGGCCTGTGATATGAGCCCAATGTTATTAATAGGGAATAAAGATAAATATATAGGAAGGCCTGTGATATGAGCCCAATGTTATTAATAGGGAATAAAGATAAATATATAGGAAGGTCAGTGATCCCAATGTTATTAATATGGAATAAATATAAATATATAGGAAGGTCAGTGATCCCAATGTTATTAATATGGAATAAATATAAATATATAGGAAGGTCAGTGATCCCAATGTTATTAATAGGGAATAAAGATAAATATATAGGAAGGCCTGTGATATGAGCCCAATGTTATTAATAGGGAATAAAGATAAATATATAGGAAGGCCAGTGATCCCAATGTTATTAATAGGGAATAAAGATAAATATATAGGAAGGCCAGTGATCCCAATGTTATTAATAGGGAATAAAGATAAATATATCGGAAGGTCAGTGATCCCAATGTTATTAATAGGGAATAAAGATAAATATATAGGAAGGCCAGTGATCCCAATGTTATTAATAGGGAATAAATATAAATATATAGGAAGGCCAGTGATCCCAATGTTATTAATAGGGAATAAAGATAAATATATAGGAAGGTCAGTGATATGAGCCCAATGTTATTAATAGGGAATAAAGATAAATATATAGGAAGGTCAGTGATCCCAATGTTATTAATAGGGAATAAAGATAAATATATAGGAAGGTCAGTGATCCCAATGTCATTAATAGGGAATAAAGATAAATATTTAGGAAGGCCTGTGATATGATCCCAATGTTATTAATAGGGAGTAAAGATAAATATATAGGAAGGCCAGTGATATGATCCTAATGTTATTAATAGGGAATAAAGATAAATATATAGGAAGGTCAGTGATCCCAATGTTATTAATAGGGAATAAACATAAATATATAGGAAGGTCAGTGATCCCAATGTTATTAATAGGGAATAAAGATAAATATATAGGAAGGCCAGTGATCCCAATGTTATTAATAGGGAATAAAGATAAATATATAGGAAGGTCAGTGATCCCAATGTTATTAATAGGGAATAAAGATAAATATATAGGAAGGTCAGTCATCCTAATGTTATTAATAGGGAAGAAAGATAAATATATAGGAAGGTCAGTGATATGATCCCAATGTTATTAATAAGGAATAAAGATAAATATATAGGAAGGTCAGTGATCCCAATGTTATTAATAGGGAATAAAGATAAATATATAGGAAGGCCTGTGATATGAGCCCAATGTTATTAATAGGGAATAAAGATAAATATATAGGAAGGTCAGTGATCCCAATGTTATTAATATGGAATAAATATAAATATATAGGAAGGTCAGTGATCCCAATGTTATTAATATGGAATAAATATAAATATATAGGAAGGTCAGTGATCCCAATGTTATTAATAGGGAATAAAGATAAATATATAGGAAGGCCTGTGATATGAGCCCAATGTTATTAATAGGGAATAAAGATAAATATATAGGAAGGCCAGTGATCCCAATGTTATTAATAGGGAATAAAGATAAATATATAGGAAGGCCAGTGATCCCAATGTTATTAATAGGGAATAAAGATAAATATATAGGAAGGTCAGTGATCCCAATGTTATTAATAGGGAATAAAGATAAATATATAGGAAGGCCAGTGATCCCAATGTTATTAATAGGGAATAAATATAAATATATAGGAAGGCCAGTGATCCCAATGTTATTAATAGGGAATAAAGATAAATATATAGGAAGGTCAGTGATATGAGCCCAATGTTATTAATAGGGAATAAAGATAAATATATAGGAAGGTCAGTGATCCCAATGTTATTAATAGGGAATAAAGATAAATATATAGGAAGGTCAGTGATCCCAATGTCATTAATAGGGAATAAAGATAAATATTTAGGAAGGCCTGTGATATGATCCCAATGTTATTAATAGGGAGTAAAGATAAATATATAGGAAGGCCAGTGATATGATCCTAATGTTATTAATAGGGAATAAAGATAAATATATAGGAAGGTCAGTGATCCCAATGTTATTAATAGGGAATAAAGATAAATATATAGGAAGGTCAGTGATCCCAATGTTATTAATAGGGAATAAACATAAATATATAGGAAGGTCAGTGATCCCAATGTTATTAATAGGGAATAAAGATAAATATATAGGAAGGCCAGTGATCCCAATGTTATTAATAGGGAATAAAGATAAATATATAGGAAGGTCAATGATCCCAATGTTAATTATAGGGAATAAAGATAAATATATAGGAAGGTAAGTGATCCCAATGTTATTAATAGGGAATAAAGATAAATATATAGTAAGGTCAATGATCCCAATGTTATTAATAGGGAATAAAGATAAATATATAGGAAGGTCAATGATCCCAATGTTATTAATAGGGAATAAAGATAAATATATAGGAAGGCCAGTGATATGATCCCAATGTTATTAATAGGGAATAAAGATAAATATATAGGAAGGTCAATGATCCCAATGTTATTAACAGGGAATAAAGATAAATATATAGGAAGGTCAGTGATATGATCCCAATGTTATCAATAGGGAATAAAGATAAATATATAGGAAGGTCAGTGATCCCAATGTCATTAATAGGGAATAAAGATAAATATATAGGAAGGTCAGTGATCCCAATGTCATTAATAGGGAATAAAGATAAATATATAGGAAGGCCAGTGATATGATCCTAATGTTATTAATAGGGAATAAAGATAAATATATAGGAAGGTCAGTGATCACAATGTTATTAATAGGGAATAAAGATAAATATATAGGAAGGTCAGTGATATGATCCCAATGTTATTAATAGGGAATAAAGATAAATATATAGGAAGGTCAGTGATCCCAATGTTATTTATAGGGAATAAAGATAAATATATAGGAAGGCCAGTGATCCCAATGTTATTAATAGGGAATAAAGATAAATATATAGGCAGGCCAATGATCCCAATGTTATTAATAGGGAATAAAGATAAATATATAGGAAGGTCAGTGATCCCAATGTTATTAATAGGGAATAAAGATAAATATATAGGAAGGTCAGTGATCCCAATGTTATTAATAGTGAATAAATATAAATATATAGGAAGGTCAATGATCCCAATTTTATTAATAGGAAATAAAGATAAATATATATGAAGGCCAGTGATCCCAATGTTATTAATAGGCAATAAAGATAAATATATAGGAAGGTCAGTGATATGATCCCAATGTTATTAATAGGGAATAAAGATAAATATATAGGAAGGCCAATGATCCCAATGTTATTAATAATGAATAAAGATAAATATATAGGAAGGTCAATGATCCCAATGTTATTAATAGAGAATAAAGATAAATATTTAGGAAGGTCAATGATCCCAATGTTATTAATAGGGAATAAAGATAAATATATAGGAAGGTCAATGATCCCAATGTTATTAATAGGGAATAAAGATAAATATATAGGAAGGTCAATGATCCCAATGTTATTAATAGGGAATAAAGATAAATATATAGGAAGGTCAGTGATATGATCCCAATGTTATCAATAGGGAATAAAGATAAATATATAGGAAGGTCAGTGATCCCAATGTTATTAATAGGGAATAAAGATAAATATATAGGAAGGTCAGTGATCCCAATTTTATTTAATAGGGAATAAAGATAAATATATAGGAAGGTCAGTGATCCCAATGTCATTAATAGGGAATAAAGATAAATATATAGGAAGGTCAGTGATCCCAATGTTATTTAATAGGGAATAAAGATAAATATATAGGAAGGTCAATGATCCCAATGTTATTAATAGGCAATAAAGATAAATATATAGGAAGGTCAGTGATATGATCCCAATGTTATTAATAGGGGAAAAAAGATAAATATAGGAAGGCCGGTATTTTTTTCCAGAAAAGGTGGCAACCCTAGTGCCAGGGCTTATTCTGATGTACAAGTCTTGGTGGGTAGAACAATAAGCATTTGTCACCCTTAGAATTATAAGTCACAATTTCAGTCGCTTTCTACTCTTATTGTTCAGAGACAAAGGCCACAATGAGCCATTTTATTTGGGTTGGCATACTGATTTGCAATTGGGGCAGGTAAACATGAGAGATCTGATACGGGAGGAACAGCAGCGAAGCACAAACACACAACATCACAGGCAACTTGTGTTATTTCAAGTGATACAATAGTCCCAATCAGAATATACTTCCATGTGTCCAACAACAACGGGTAACATTAGGTTTGCATTGGGGAGGCTATTCTCTGCTACTCACTCTTTCTACTTCCTGTCTGACAAAAACAACATCCCTTTCTATTTTATTTCAGGCATTATTATTGATATACTGTTAGCGTTAGAGCTATTGTAACCCTGTCAAATTAGGGAGGATCTAACACTAGGGTGCAGATTTATCAAGGGTTGGATTTCGAGGTGATGGGGTTTTTTTAAAACTCCCATCACCTCGAAATTAGAATAAAAAAAGACCAATCAAAATGTATTAATAACATTTTTTAAACTTCGGAAGAATAGGCTGTATTCAATCGAATTCAAATCAAAAGTCCACCAAATGACTCCATATAGGTTCTAGGATGTTCCCCATAGGCTAAAACAGCAATTTGGCAGGTTTTAGTTGGCGAATAGTCGAAATTGAATTTTTAAAGAGACAGTACATGATAAATTTCGATATTTGAATTTTCAAATTTTTTTCAAAATCAATGCGAATGTGGACTATAACCTAGTCGAAGTACACTAAAATTACCTCGAAATTTGAATTGAAAAATTTTAATTTTCACTTCAATTCTTGATATATCTGCCCCTAAATATTGGTTCATTGTCTGGATAAGAGAGCGATGCTTACGCCATGTTTCTATTTAACCCTCTGCTCTAATGACTTGTCTTTGCTGTGCAGGGGAGCTGTTGTTGCTGTACCTGCAGTCTTGCATGGGGTGTAAAGGTGGCCATACACTATTAACCCGATAAGCCCACTAACGGCTTTGGGGGGGGCGAACGATCGGATTACTAGGCTGCGAATGGGCGCCGACAGGTTGCAGGACCACATCCACTAGCCGATGCAGTACTGGTTCAAACAAAAATCAAACTCGCCAAGCGATATCTGGACGATTTTAGGCCTGATATCAATCGGGGGAACCCAGTTGGGAGCGCCTACATATGGGCAGATAAGGTGCCGGATCAGCCTTAAAGGACAAGGAAAGAAAAACTAAATAATAAGGTAAAAATGTTGTACATGATGTTTTGTGCTTCTGTATCAGCCCAAGGCAACCACAGCCCTTTAGCCTTTTTCACCAGGGCTGGAACTAGGGGTATACAGAAGAGGTACGTGCCTAGGGCGCAAATTGGATGGGCACCAGGCACATTACCTCTTCTGCAGATTCCCCCTAGTTCGGACGCTTGTGCCCCCATCTGCAGCAGCAATCTCAGCACCGTGGGTGCTCGAGCTCCTCTACGCATGCGCGTGTACGCATCGTCTTTGTGTGCGCTGGTCTGTACATGCCTACGCGAGTGTTTGTGCGCATGTGATTGTTCACCCGTGCGCATGTGGAGGGGGGGCACATAGTAGGTTTGGCCCTGCACTGCCTTTCACATCAGAGCGGGTCAAGGGAGGACACAACACTAGTGCAGAGAGCACAAATGCGCACATGTCACATGCATGTCACATCAGTAATGACGACACCCAGAATTAAAAAAGAGCAATTGGGTCTGATTAGTGTCAGAGCACAAATATAATTGTGCAAATTGTAATGCATTGGATGCAATTGTGTCAGACATCTCACCTGCATTCTGCATTGTGGTTAAGAAAACATGGCAACTGTAGGCATAAATGATCCCTAAAGTCTATGTAGTAAAATGTGTAGCCTTGGTGATTAGGGATAGTGATGGGCGAATAAATTCTCCAGACACGAATTCTGTGCGAATTACCCCATTTTGCCACAAGCGAATTAAATCACCAGCAAAAAATCCACTGCACATTGACTTTAATGAATTCGGACCAAATAGCTGCACGTATAAAAATTGTAGTTTGTGTCAAAATTGACACGCATCAAAATTATTTTGACACCCATTCGTTTTGTGAATTTTTCACAGTTTCGCAGATTTCGTGGCACAAATTCGCCTATCGCTAATGAGGGACATTGTATAAGTAATACTGTCAAATCTGAACTGCGCAGTTCCTTGCCCAGGAGCAATCCAGGTGAATGTCATACAATAATATAATTAGAAAATTTGTATTTTCCTGAGAGTGAGTTCAGAATTTTTCAAAAAGACTGTGCTGCTGAACTCCATCCGCCAGAGGTCATTCAGCTGTTTTACTGAGCCACATATACCAGATTAATCCATATGGGAAAACTTCACCCATGGGTAGTCTCTGCTCATTCACAAACTGTTACACTGCTTTTGACAAAGCTGCCATAGTGCTAAAATATGGTTTAATGGATAGGCAGATTGGCATATGGTATATGTGGCTCAGTAAAGCAGCTGAGTGATGTAGGGGGTCAGGACTGATTATGTCATACCTCCAAACTGTCCCTTTTTCGGAGGGACAGTCCCTCTTTTGACAGCTCAACCCGCAGTCCCTCATTTGTACTGGAAAGTCCCTCTTTTCTCTGCACTGAACAGCCAGAAGAAGAAACAAAGTTTCTCACTTAATTGGCTTTTAGCTGAGAGCCCAGAACAGCTTACAGGTGCAAATAAGATACTTTGTAACAATTTTGAGACACAAAAACACAGTTTAGATAAGGAGAAATATTTTCAAACTTTCATAACCTGCCAAATTTTGTAAAACAAACATGGTAATTGGGGGTGTGGTCACAGAAAGGGGTGTGGTCAAAAAAATTGCTGCGCTATGTGCGGAAAAAAATTTTTTGTCCCTCTTTTTACTTCCAAAATGTTGGGAGGTATGGATTATGTGGCAATCAGCGATTGTCATTTACTTCAGTGTCATTTACTTCAGAATTCCTAATCCGGAATTTTTACCCGGGCAGCCCTTCCAAAAACTGGGTGAAATCTGGACAGGTAGCAGTCCCACATCTGTGGCTAAACCTATTATGTAGTAGTTGAACTATAGCTAATTATTATTAGCATTATTAAGAGACTTCTTAAAGCTAACTGGTGCAAGATTACAGCTAGGAGGAGAAATGGGAGCCTAACAATCATATACAAAACTTATAACTGACTCTGAGAGTTTGTCGGACATCATTGAAGGGATATTAGAGCAATTATAATGATGGGTTAGGCTGCTGTGTGATAAACTGGCTGGTAGTGGATTAATGATTGTGCTGTGTTAGTTCAGGCAAAGCAGCCAGACAAGCACAGGAACTTCTGGACTCAGTGGTGTAACTAGATATTACTGGGCCCCACAGCAAATCATTTTTCAGGTCCCCAAAATATTTAGAGGTTGACTTGTTTTACCAATATTTATTGAAACTGTATATGAATTAAGGCCTCATGGGGCCCCTATACCTCCTGGGCCCCCCTGTAGCCGCAGGGTCTGCTTCCTCTATAGTTCCGCCCCTATATTACAACATGGCAGGTGGGTGTGGCCTGTCCCATTATTGCTCTCAGCTTAGACAGGAAGAGGGAAACAGGAACAGGAGTGAATCATAAGACAATGGCAAAACAGCAGGAATGCCCTTAACCAAAATGGCCACACAATCAGGTTACAACAATAAGAATAGCCATATCACCTAAAATCATATTTATGTTTTGCATACTTTTCTTTCTCTACAATGATTATAAGTGCAGCATTATATTTCTCAGCCATTTGTAAGAACTTCCAATTATGAACCTGTAGTGTTTAACAGCAGCCCTTTTAGGAAATGTTTGTTCATGTTTATTACTATGCAGCACAGGGGACATTAGAGGCGCCTCTATATCAGGCCACATACTTTGCCTTAGGGATGATGCAGCATGTGGAGCAGAGCTGGCAACTTCTCATCTTGTTTGTTATATGGCAATAAGCTTTGTTCTTATTGGTTCAGGAATGTGACTGACAGTGTTGCTTCACAGAATGGATATTTTATCTGTTTTGTAAAACTGAGCTTTCATTTTGTGGAAAGAATGAATCCTGTACTATAAAATCTTGCTTTCTGTCACAAATATCTATTTTGTCATTCAAATCTAGCTTGACAAGCACTAGTTAGTTACACTATTATATATTATGTCCAACTTTGTTTTTACATAATTCATTCTGTAAGTAACTTTGCACATAAGTGCGTCCGTTACATGGAGGTTATACATTTGTGAGACAGATTGCTTGTTAAATGTACAGAATGGAGTTTGTGATATAATCACATCCTTTTGTGCACTAACCAGATTTTGTTCTCATTCTTTAATAGAAATAAGTCTTTTTTATATATTTGTTTTATCTGTGTATGGTCACAAATACTTATATACCATGAGAGACATTCATTCTGTGTATTAGGGATAGTTTTGTATACAGAATGTATTTGGGGCAAACGGCACCCCATAAAAACTAGCCAAGAGACACTTCAAAAGTAGCCCAAAAACAGCACAATATGTGCAGTGAAAACATTTCTAAAAAATAAATGAATATATGTGTTTCTGTTTTTCTATGAAGCAAAATGTGATAGATTCGCCAGTCACCAGGGACGTAAATACAGAGGGGGACCCCAAAAGTATAAAAGGCCTTACTCCCCTTCGGCAATTTCCATCTCTTTCGGTGCATGCGCAGTTGTCACGAACCAGAAGATTGCTCCAACTAAGCATGAGCCGCTCACTTCACGAAGATTTCCAAAAAGAAGAAGATGGTGCCCGGGAGCTCCGCTGTACTCACTCTGCATGTGCAATCGCTATTTCTATGGGCTTTTTTTTTTACTTAATATGGGCTTTTGTACTGAATATGGGCTTTTTTACTGAAACAAAAAGCCCATATTCAGTATAGAAGCCCATATTCAGTACAAAAGCCCATATTCAGTACATAAGCCCATATTCAGTACAAAAGCCCATATTCAGCACAAAAGCCCATATTCAGTTAAAAAAAAGCCCATATTCGGTATAACAGCCCATATTCGGTATAAAAGCTCATATTCAGTACAAAAGCCCATATCCAGTACAAAAGCCAATATTCAGTATAAAAGCCCATATTCAGTACAAAAGCCCAAATACAGTACAAAAGCCCATATTCAGTTAATAAAAGCCCATATCCAGTACAAAAGCCGATATTCAGTATAAAAGCCCATATTCAGTACAAAAGCCCATATTCAGTATAAAAGCCCATATTCAGTACAAAAGCCTATATTCAGTATAAAAGCCCATATTTAGTACAAACCCATATTCAGTACAAAAGCCAATATTCAGTATAAAAGCCCATATTCAGTATAAAAGCCCATATTCAGTATAAAAGCCCATATTCAGCACAAAAGCCCATATTCAGTTAAAAAAAAAGCCCATATTCGGTATAACAGCCCATATTCGGTATAAAAGCCCATATTCGGTATAAAAGCTCATATTCAGTACAAAAGCCCATATCCAGTACAAAAGCCAATATTCAGTATAAAAGCCCATATTCAGTACAAAAGCCCATATTCAGTATAAAAGCCCATATTCAGTACAAAAGCCCAAATTCAGTATAAAAGCCCATATTCAGTACAAAAGCCCAAATTCAGTAGAAAAGCCCATATTCAGTATAAAAGCCGATATTCAGTACAAAAGCCCAAATTCAGTACAAAAGCTCATATTCAGTTAATAAAAGCCCATATCCAGTACAAAAGCCAATATTCAGTACAAAAGCACATATTCAGTACAAAAGCCCATATTCAGTATAAAAGCCCATATTCAGTATAAAAGCCCATATTCAGTATAAAAGCCCAAATTCAGTATAAAAGCCCATATTCAGTATAAAAGCCCATAATCAGTAGAAAAGCCCATATTCAGTACAAAAAAAGCCCATATTCTGTTAAAAAATCCCATATTCAGTAGAAAAGCCTATATTCAGTATAAAAGCCCATATTCAGTACAAAAGCCCATATTCAGTATAAAAAATCCCATATTCAGTATAAAAAAAAGCCCATATTCAGTAGAAAAGCCCATATTCAGTAGAAAAGCCCACATTCAGTACAAAAGCCCACATTCAGTACAAAAGCCCACATTCAGTACAAAAAAGCCCATATTCAGTTCAAAAGCCCATATTCAGTATAAAAGCCCATATTCAGTATAAAAGTCCATATTCAGTATAAAAGCCCATATTCAGTTAAAAAAATCCCATATTCATTAAAAAAAAGCCCATATTCAGTAAAAAAAAAGCCCATATTCAGTAGAAAAGCCTATATTCAGTAGAAAAGACTATATTCAGTAAAAAAAAAAGCCCATATTCAGTACAAAAGCCCAGCCCGTATTCAGTATAAAAGCCCATATTCAGTATAAAGGTCCTTATTCAGTATAAAAGCCCATATTCAGTATAAAAGCCCGTATTCAGTTAAAAAAATCCCATATTCAGTAAAAAAAAGCCCATATTCAGTAAAAAAAAGCCCATATTCAGTAGAAAAGCCTATATTCAGTAGAAAAGACTATATTCAGTAAAAAAAAAGCCCATATTCAGTTAAAAAAGCCCATATTCAGTTTAAAAGCCTATATTCAGTATAAAAGCCCATATTCAGTACAAAAGTCCATATTCAGTACAAAAAAAGTCCATATTCAGTACAAAAAAAGCCCATATTCAGTAAAAAAAAGCCCATATTCAGTAGAAAAGCCCACATTCAGACATTCAGTAGAAAAGCCCACATTCAGTAGAAAAGCCCACATTCAGTACAAAAGCCCATATTCAGTACAAAAGCCCATATTCAGTACAAAAGCCCATATTCAGTATAAAAGCCCATATTCAGCACAAAAGCCCATATTCAGTACAAAAGCCCATATTCAGTTCAAAAAATCCCATATTCAGTTCAAAACCCCATATTCAGTATAAAAGCCCATATTCAGTAGAAAAGTCCATACTCAGTACAAAAGCCCATATTCAATATAAAAGCCCATATTCAGTATAAAAGCCCATATTTAGTACGTAAGCCCATATTCAGTTAAACAAGCCCATATTCAGTATTAAAGCCCATATTTAGTACATAAGCCCATATTCAGTATAAAAGCCCATATTCAGTTAAAAAAGCCCATATTCAGAATAAAAGCCTATATTCAGTATAAAAGCCCATATTCAGTACAAAAGCCCATATTCAGTACAAAAGCCCATATTCAGTAAAAAAAAAAGCCCATATTCAGTAAAAAAAAAACCCAATATTCAGTAGAAAAGCCCATATTCAGTAGAAAAGTCCACATTCAGTACAAAAGCCCACATTCAGTACAAAAGCCCATATTCAGTACAAAAGCCCATATTCAGTACAAAAGCCCATATTCAGTTCAAAAAAGCCCATATTCAGTTCAAAAGCCCATATTCAGTATAAAAGCCCATATTCAGTACAAAAGTCCATACTCACTACAATAGCCCATATTCAGTATAAAAGCCCATATTCATTATAAAAGCCAAAATTCTGTTAAAAAAAAAGCCCATATTCAGTACAAAAGTCCATATTCAGTACAAAAGCCCATATTCGGTATAAAAGTCCATATTCAGTTAAAAAAAAAGCCAATATTTAGTACAAAGGCCCATATTCAGTATAAAAGTCCATATTCAGTATAAAAGCCCATATTCAGTATAAAAGCCCATATTCAGTTAAAAAAATTCCATATTCAGTAAAAAAAAAGCCCATATTCAGTAAAAAAAACACATATTCAGTAGAAAAGCCCATATTCAGTAGAAAGGCCCATATTCAGTAGAAAGGCCTATATTCAGTAAAAAAAAGCCCATATTCAGTATAAAAGCCTATATTCAGTATAAAAGCCCATATTCAATACAAAAGTCTATATTCAGTACAAAAAAAGCCCATACTCAGTAAAAAAAAAAGCCCATATTCAGTAGAAAAGCCCACATTCAGTAGAAAAGCCCACATTCAGTACAAAAGCCCATATTCAGTACAAAAGCCCGTATTCAGCACAAAAGCCCATATTCAGCACAAAAGCCCATATTCAGTACAAAAGCCCATATTCAGTACAAAAGCCCATATTCAGTACAAAAGCCCATATTCAGTTCAAAAAAATCCCATATTCAGTTCAAAACCCCATATTCAGTACAAAAGCCCATATTCAATATAAAAGCCCATATTCAGTATAAAAGCCCATATTCAGTATAAAAGCCCATATTTAGTACGTAAGCCCATATTCAGTTAAAAAAGCCCATATTCAGTATAAAAGCCCATATTTAATACATAAGCCCATATTCAGTATAAAAGCCCATATTTAGTACATAAGCCCATATTCAGTATAAAAGCCCATATTCAGTTAAAAAAGCCCATATTCAGTATAAAAGCCTATATTCAGTATAAAAGCCTATATTCAGTATAAAAGCCCATATTCAGTACAAAAGCCCATATTCAGTACAAAAAAAGCCCATATTCAGTACAAAAAAAGCCCATATTCAGTAAAAAAAAGCCCATATTCAGTACAATAGCCCATATTCAGTATAAAAGCCCATATTCAGTATAAAAGGCAAAACTCTGTTAAAAAAGCCCATATTCAGTACAAAAGCCCATATTCTGTACAAAAGCCCATATTCGGTATAAAAGTCCATATTCAGTTAAAAAAAAAGCCAATATTTAGTACAAAGGCCCATATTCAGTATAAAAGCCCATATTCAGTATAAAAGCCCATATTCAGTATAAAAGCCCATATTTAGTTTAAAAAAATCCCATATTCAGTAAAAAAAAGCCCATATTCAGTAAAAAAAAAGCCCATATTCATTAGAAAAGCCCACATTCAGTACAAAAGCCCACATTCAGTACAAAAGCCCATATTCAGTACAAAAGCCCATATTCAGTACAAAAGCCCATATTCAGTTCAAAAAATCCCATATTCAGTATAAAAGCCCATATTCAGTACAAAAGTCCATACTCAGTACAAAAGCCCATATTCAATATAAAAGCCCATATTAAGTTAAAAAAAAGCCCATATTCAGTATAAAAGCCCATATTTTGTACATAAGCCCATATTCAGTATAAAAGCCCATATTCAGTATAAAAGCCCATATTCAGTATAAAAGCCCATATTTAGTACGTAAGCCCATATTCAGTTAAAAAAGCCCATATTCAGTCTAAAAGCCCATATTTAATACATAAGCCCATATTCAGTATAAAAGCCCATATTTAGTACATAAGCCCATATTCAGTATAAAAGCCCATATTCAGTTAAAAAAGCCCATATTCAGTATAAAAGCCCATATTCAGTATAAAAGCCCATATTCAGTAAAAAAAAGCCCATATTCAGTAAAAAAAAAAAGCCCATATTCAGTAAAAAAAAAAAGCCCATATTCAGTACAATAGCCCATATTCAGTATAAAAGCCCATATTCAGTAGAAAAGCCTATATTCAGTAAAAAAAAACCATATTCAGTTAAAAAGCCCATATTCAGTATAAAAGTCTATATTCAGTATAAAAGCCCATATTCAGTACAAAAGTCCATATTCAGTACAAAAGCCAATATTCTGTACAAAAGCCAATATTCAATATAAAAGTCCATATTCAGTTAAAAAACAAGCCAATATTTAGTACAAAGGCCCATATTCAGTATAAAAGCCCATATTCAGTAGAAAAGCCCATATTCAGTAGAAAAGCCCATATTCAGTAGAAAAGCCTATATTCAGTAAAAAAAACCCATATTCAGTTAAAAAGCCCATATTCAGTATAAAAGTCTATATTCAGTATAAAAGCCCATATTCAGTACAAAAGTCCATATTCAGTACAAAAAAAGCCCATATTCAGTAAAAAAAAGCCCATATTCAGTAGAAAAGCCCATATTCAGTAGAAAAGCCCATATTCAGTAGAAAAGCCTATATTCAGTAAAAAAAAAGCCCATATTCAGTTAAAAAGCCAATATTCAGTATAAAAGTCTATATTCAGTATAAAAGCCCATATTCAGTACAAAAGCCCATATTCAGTTTAAAAAAGCACATTTTCAGTACAAAAGCCCATATTCAGTTAAAAAAAAAAACAATATTCAGTACAAAAGCCCATATTCAGTATAAAAGCCCATATTCAGTAGAAAAGCCCATATTCAGTAGAAAAGCCCATATTCAGTAGAAAAGCCTATATTCAGTAAAAAAAAACCATATTCAGTTAAAAAGCCCATATTCAGTATAAAAGTCTATATTCAGTATAAAAGCCCATATTCAGTACAAAAGTCCATATTCAGTACAAAAAAAGCCCATATTCAGTAAAAAAAAGCCCATATTCAGTAGAAAAGCCCATATTCAGTAGAAAAGCTCATATTCAGTAGAAAAGCCTATATTCAGTAAAAAAAAAAGCCCATATTCAGTTAAAAAGCCCATATTCAGTATAAAAGTCTATATTCAGTATAAAAGCCCATATTCAGTACAAAAGCCCATATTCAGTTTAAAAAAGCACATTTTCAGTACAAAAGCCCATATTCAGTTAAAAAAAAAAACAATATTCAGTACAAAAGCCCATATTCAGTATAAAAGCCCATATTCAGTACAAAAGCCCATATTCAGTAAAAAAAAAAGCCCATATTCAGTACAAAAGCCCACATTCAGTACAAAGCCCACATTCAGTACAAAGCCCACATTCAGTACAAAAGTCCACATTCAGTACAAAAGCCCATATTCAGTACAAAAGCCCATATTCAGTACAAAAGCCCATATTCAGTTAAAAAAAAGCCCTTATTCAGTTAAAAAAAAGCCCATATTCAGTTCAAAAACCCATATTCAGTATGAAAGCCCATATTTAGCATAAAAGCCCATATTCAGTTAAAAAAAAGCCCATATTGAGGTCAAAAACCCATATTCAGTATAAAAGCCCATATTTAGTACATAAGCCCATATTCAGTTCAAAAAAAGTCCATATTCAGTATAAAAGCCCATATTTATTACATAAGCCCATATTCAGTATAAAAGCCCATATTCAGTATAAAAGCCCATATTAAGTACGTAAGCCAATATTCAGTTAAAAAAGCCCATATTCAGTGTAAAAGCCCATATTTAATACATAAGCCCATATTCAGTATAAAAGCCCATATTTAGTACATAAGCCCATATTTAGTATAAAAGCCCATATTCAGTACAAAAGCCCATATTCAGTTAAAAAAAAAAAACAATATTCAGTACAAAAGCCCATATTCAGTATAAAAGTCCATATTTAGTTAAAAAAGCCCATATTCAGTATAAAAGCCCATATTCAGTACAAAAGCCCATATTCAGTACAAAAGCCCATATTCAGTAAAAAAAAAAGCCCATATTCAGTACAAAAGCCCACATTCAGTACAAAGCCCACATTCAGTACAAAAGTCCACATTCAGTACAAAAGCCCATATTCAGTACAAAAGACCATATTCAGTACAAAAGCCCATATTCAGTTAAAAAAAAGCCCTTATTCAGTTAAAAAAAGCCCATATTCAGTTCAAAAACCCATATTCAGTATGAAAGCCCATATTCAGCATAAAAGCCCATATTCAGTTACAAAAAGCCCATATTGAGGTCAAAAACCCATATTCAGTATAAAAGCCCATATTTAGTACATAAGCCCATATTCAGTTCAAAAAAGTCCATATTCAGTATAAAAGCCCATATTTATTACATAAGCCCATATTCAGTTAAAAAAAGCCCATATTCCGTATAAAAGCCCATATTTATTACATAAGCCCATATTCAGTTAAAAAAAGCCCATATTCCGTATAAAAGCACATATTTAGTACATAAGCCCATATTCAATACACAGACAGACTAGTGGCAGCAAACTGAACTTTTAGCGTTGGGTGTTATAAAAAGACAGACTCGCGTCAAAAGAATGGTATTCAGGCACGGACGGGGTTCGAACCCGTGATCTTCGGTTTACGAGACCGACGCCTTACCACTTGGCCACCGCGCCTGCGTCCCATGCAGACAACAACCGAGCCCATCAGCTGCAGCTCCGCCTCTCATTCCCTGCGCTACACGTGGTCTCTCTGTACAGACCGGCTCATTACACTGCGTGGGGGGACAACCCAGTGTCGCTGTAACGCCGCACTCTCATCTCTTTTTAACCAACAAATACTTCTATATCGTGGTCTAGCAGGCGATTGTTCCTGTGTCTCCCGGAGCTCACGCTCCCCCTTCTCTTGTCAATGCAGCGAGGTCAAATAACACAGCTGTGATAGGCTGAGAGACACGAGCAGAAGTGCTGAGAAGAGCTGTCATTGGTGATCAACATAAAGCCCACCCCCTCCTGTAACTCCGTGTCGGTATCAGAATATGGGCGGGCAACGAAGACGCAAGGAGCAATTTTTTTTTATTTTTTAAGGGGCCCACAGCCAAATAATTGGTACAAATCTATGTGAGCTTGAATGTAGTGTTCAGTAATAGAACTGCTTCAGCACACTCAGCTGTGTACCTTATAATAATAATTATAATAATTATCTATTTATTTCAGTTAAATCCTTTATCATTATTATAGATATAGTAGTGAGATAAAAGAACTTGTAGTTAATGTCTTTGGTACATCAGCCTTAAGAGAAAGTTTTCTGCACAAAGCTTAGAAAGCCTCTTTTATAGCCTAGTGGTTAATGTAATGGACTGTAGTGTTTAAGGTCATAGGTTCGATTCCCTGTCATACTTTCTACTACTTGTTCTACAATTCATAATTAACTTTTTTTATGTCATAAAACCTGTATTAATGTGTTTAGATGCAAATTTTAGCCTTTCACTAACATAATGGATTATACAGTGATTTGAAATAGA